>QLNU02015360.1:315704947-315741380 GCA_006491805.2 Dysdera silvatica
ATGACTTATTTTGTCCATATTTTCTGGTATTGGGTTAAAGCTGGTACCTTTCTTGGTAATTTGTGTGTGTGTATGTGTGAATGAAATGTTTATGCGTGATAATGGGAACCGTATCATTTACAATGTGAACAGAAGATATATACACATTAATAAGCCTGTGAAATGAGTAAATTCCGCCTTACTTCCCCACCCCTTTCCTTGCAATTATATGCTACACTGTACCGCACCATGATCGTTTTAACACACTAGAAGAATAGGAAGAAGCTTGCTAGGAAGGATGAGACGTCCTTTCCACTTTCCTCACGTGACTAATGAATTACGTTTAACATCACGTCATGTGGAGCCGCTCGAAGAGCAGTCGTTAAATTGGGGACACTTTGTGTCTATTCTTTTATATGGTCCAAAGTTCAGATATGCGCACTATGCTACAAGTTCTCAAACCGCCTAGAAAAACAGCATTTTCCGTTATTGATTTGTTAGGTTAAACTTAAGAGGTTCCTTTACAATATGACGTTTCCCCTTAAATGACCAAGTATGTATTTTATTAGAAACCCCATTTTCCAAGCGGAATAACGATGATAAAAAAGAATTTTTAAGTAAGGAAAAGCCCATGCCTGTGTTAAATTTAACTAAAGTTGCAAAAAAAGGACAAAGTATATAATCGGCATTTTAAGATTTCGTGATATTCGGAGTTTGAATGGCTGTGTGGGAGTTATTATTTAAATAAACTTTTTTGTATGCCATGTTTAATCATTGGTGTTAAATCAAATGTGTGGAATAAGAGTGGTTTCAATGATTTTGGTAACGTTACCCGTGCTCTTCACAAACATAAAGGTTCTTTTGATCGTGTGGATTGTACATTATGTTTTTCAAACTTAAAAAAAAATTTAAGTGGTATTGAGGATGCTTTAAAAGAATACTTTAGGCAATATATATTAAACGCTTCAATGAAAACGTGCAGCTTAATGGACGTTTCATTCAATTGCCCGCCCATTCGTGCTGTTCTTTACTTGGGGAAGCAAGAATTAGCATTTCGTGGTCATCACAAAGATGTAACCTCCACTAATCATGGTAATTTTAAAGAATTGTTAGAAACCTTTATTTCGATAAGCCCTGTGGACATTCATGAGCACTTTTGAAAAATCACACCCATGTTTGCCGGCAATTCTAAGACTATTCAGAATGAAATAATTGACTGCATTTGGCAATATATCAATGAACATATCGAAAAAGAAATAAAGGATTGCATTTTTTTCTATACAAGTAGACGATTCCACAGATATTGTCCAAAAATCTCAATGTAGTATCATAATTAGGTATGTTATTGCTGGTGGAAAGTCAGTGGAAAGATTTTTGGGATTTTATGACGTCAGTTCCAATCGGACTGCCGAAGCATTGTTTAACCTTGTATCAAGATGCCTCGAAAAATTTAACTATAAATCAAAACTTATAGGAGAATGTTTTGATGGGGCAAGCGTAATGTCAGGGCACTTAAATGGTCTTCAGTCCAAAATTAAAGAAGTAGCACCACAAATAGTTTTTATTCACTGTTTGGCACATCCTCTGAATTTAGTGCTACAACAAAGCTGCAACAGCATTTCACAGTGTCGCATATTTTTTGCAACTAAAAGCGACATACCTGCATTTTTTCATCATTCTGCCAAACGAACTCACGTGGTCGATACAGTCGTCGGAAGACGAATTCCTACTTCTGTTATTACGCGATGGACATCAAACTCTAAAATGTTGAGTGTTATAAATAAAGAATGGGATTCTTTAAAAGAAGTATTTACTGAGATTATGAACGATCCAACCTCCGATCAAACTTCGCTTAGGCAGAGTGTCGGCTATTTAAATATATTTAACGACTTTGAATTTTCACTTTCAATTTCACTGGGTAACGTACAGATATCGTGTAAATTTCAAATAAACTGAGAAAAATAAAAAAGGGGGATACTTAAAGGAAATGGGAACAAAAGTGGAAAGAGATTATTTTACCACACGAGAAGAATACGGTTAGAAAAGCAATTGACGACACTGTTTAGCTTTTAGCGTCAGCAGTTCGATAGAAATCAGCTTAATATCATTTAAATCATCTGTCCCATTTTATTGTTGTCTCGCACCTAATTTCTCCCACTCTTTCAAATTTTTACGTCTTTCTCTCACTTTCGAAGCTAGCTAATACACAGCAGAAGTGCATTTTGGTATATATATGCACGATTCCATGAAATTCGAGGCAAAGTATATAACAGCATTATGAACGATGTTTTATCGGATCATGATTTAAGAAACGAAACGGGAATTCTCAAAACAGCTTTTATCTAGAAAACACAGTGTCATCAATACTCATGTAATCACATCGTCAAATATATACTTACAGTTAATTACATTGTTTTTTTAGCGTTTTTTTAGGACAGTGTTTCTTTTTTTCAAACTGAGGAGTAACGAGGAATCAACAAGGAAAATCTCCACGTTTCTAAAAATCGTTCCACAAATTCCGTGTAGTTGAATTAAGCACCTCAAAACCATTGACGTAACATATAATAACGCTAAAAATATTTTATCTCTGTCACTTTCGCATTCACAAGAGACCATACATAGCTCGTATGTCTTGATTCGAAAAAATATCACTTCCGATTTCCATTATACAAAGTGTTGAAGATCACCCGTAAAGACACTATATAGTGGAATTCCTTGAAGAATTTCAACTCATTAAAGTGACATTGAAAATTGCGAAAAATCAGTGCTTTTTTGCGAAAATTAAATTTAAAATCTAACTAATCGCATCAAAACTTAACCGCAACTTATATATAACAACGGCCTACCACAATTGGCAGCTTTTCTTACCGTAACAAGTAACAGATTATTACATTTCACAATATTAAAAATGTATCAGTTATATACTAAAAGTAATTCCCATCCTATTAATCTGCCAGTTTTGAAGCAAAGAATTGTGAGGCCCTGCGGTGGCGCAGTGTGGTAACGCGTTCTCCTAGTGCGCCGCTAATCCGGGTTCGACTCCCAGCAGTGCAAAAAGAACGCTTACTCAGAGATCTCATAAAGATCGCACTGCTCACTGTAGTCCGGGGTTTGGTTCCCTAGGCCTTAAGAGGTTCGGATTCCTCGGAAAACAGTAGGTCCCGGCGCAGCATGACCACTGTAGTCTTTGAGCCGTAAAACCAAAAAGAAAGCGAAAGAATTGTTAAAATGAGTTCTGAATTTAGCCAGAGATATGACGACTTTGAAAAGTTCGTATATGTTCGCATATTTTACAAAAACTGCGCCATGGGTAATTGGCGACGGGACCGATGGTTTAACGTGACTACCGAACCACGATACATTTATAAACAACCTGACAGGCTAAGGTCATCGCTACTGGGATGCGTACCTTAAATCAAAAATGCTTCTGCTCAAAAACATGGTTGCCTATCTCTCTGCCTTATAACTATCCTATATATATTAATACATGCCAATAGTTTTCGAAGAAAATATGTAATATCAATTTAAACTTTAAAGCAAAATATTAATATGAATTTAAAAAACAAACCACACGGGCTTTTTATTATCATTTTTCATTTTTACTTTTTAAATTTCCTTGAGATATCATATTCATGTTAAATGATTGTGTGTGGGCCATGAGAAAATTAAATAATAATTATTTTTCTGCAATCGGCTTTTGGTATAAAATTAACGGTATTTAGCGAAGGTTAAAATCTTGGTAAGCTACAATATCAAAATCACTAGGTATGATCTCAAGTCTATCATACAGGCTAGAAAAAAATGCGCATTCGTTTTTGGAATTAAATAAACAAATAAACTGCTTATAAGGTTTTATATCATAACTTTTCAAAAACAAGTTTTCTGTAATACAATTTAAACTGACCGTGAGAGGCGTTAATAAATGCAAACACCACAAAAAGTATTGATCTTCAGCCATTTTCGATGTTACTTTAATGAGTTGATAAATTTTCAAGGAATATCACTATGTGGTTTTTGTACGGATGGTCTTGAACACAATAACTTGAATATTTATCGAAATAAACCTACACAAAGCAGAGAAGCAAACATGTTTCACTTCTCTTTAAGAAACTGGCATATTGTAGAAAACGATAAACGTCAATAAAATCACACAGGAGTGATGACTGATTTAAAATAGATATCTTGATAAAATCGAAAGAGATACGATAAGAAAGTTCAAATAATTTTAGATGCGCGAAGCATGGAAAATATCGCGGTAATATCAGTTGTACTGCTCGGACTTCTTATCCGGTAGTTTTAAAAAAGATAAATTTATAAATACGATTCTTTGAATCACATGGAATAAGAAAATACATTTCTTAAAAATTATTATAAAACGCGCTCGATGGAAAAAAAAAAAAAAAATAGGAGAATTGGGACCTTTAACAAGGCCAATGCGAAGTCTTCATGCACCATTGGTGAGGCTTAAAATTTGCGCCACGGTTTAATTTTGTAGTGAAATGCACCAGCCCTTCCTTCGAAAACAAAACAATTATTGAAATGCGCCCTACGACAAGTTTAAAATGTACGTCTATGTCCGAATCTGCATTCCAGTGTGCCTACCACCCACCTCGTTTAACATCTAACAAAATTTTCTTTTTGTTGGAATACTTCCCTAGAAATTTTGGTGCCTTAAGCGATTGCTTTGGTACGATTAGTGACGTTCCGATACGGCATTCGACACGATATTGAGTATCGATGAGTATCGAATGAGAATCCATTGTTCAAAAGTTGTCACATATAAAATAGCGAATATTAATAAATCATGCAAATACAATTGAATAGCTGCAAAATCAAATTTCACTATAATTTTTTCTGTAAGTCATTATTCTTTTTTTTAATTCTTCTCCTTTATTTATTTTTTATTTCACAACTTAAGGTTTGCTCAACCTTAGTTAAATCATTCTGCATCAGGCGCACGACTTAGGAAAATTTTTTTGCTATATATAGCCTATATCGACGGATAATTCATTATTCAAAATGTGGAATTATAGAACTTATACACAGTAGGACCCTTAAACAATCGAACCTCGTTAAGATGAACACCAAAGCAGGAACAGAAAATCTGTTCGTATTAACAGTAATTCGTATTATCTGGTATTATTCGTATCATCCAATCGAACTAGGGCCCCTAGTTCGATTGGCGGCATTGCAGATTTGCATTCAGGAAATAAATTTGCAATACAATGTATTAATTACTACTAATATTTGGCCTTTAATGCTTTCCGAAAATTAATTTTGATTATCTTTTTTAAAAAATACCTTTCGCCAACAGAAGGCGCCACTAGTAGAAAATAAAAATTGAATAAATACTATGGAAACTGAGTGTTGGTGTTCTTTTTTCATTTTCCGGTAGTGTATATACTCTTACTACATTATGATTTTTAAAAAATCGTTTATAACGACTATCGGTTATAACGACCGAATTTGCACGGTCCCTTGAAGGTCGTTATAACCGATTTTCACTGTATGTATGTATGTATGTATGTATGTATGTATGTATGTGTATATATATATATATATATATGCATATACAATAGAACCTGCTTAAAATGACCACCCATTGGGACTGGGCTGTAATGGTCACCATAGACAGGGTGGTCACTGTACACGACAGACTTTGGTGCAGGCATAACTAAGTCCCTACCAATTTTTTCTTATAAAAAGTGGTTACTTTATGTAGGTAGTCAGTTTACCAGGTTTATATATAATATAGTATTATATAGTATAGAATATAATATATATATTAATATATAGATATATAGATATATATATATTATATATAATATTATACTAGTAAAATATTATATATAACAAGAAGTATTGAAGGTTGTGAAAATGGGTGGGCAATATTGAGGTTTAACGAAGTCAAAATAATAATAGCTTTGGTTTTACAGGGTGTGTTTTTTGGATGTTTATTGGACCATTGAGATTGCTAGATTAGATGGCATATGTTATGTTAAGCTTATCATTATATAATTATATCATCATCATCATATTCAACCATCTATCCACTGCTGGATGAAGGTCTCTCCAAATGCTTTCCACACAAGTCTATCCTGAGCAATTCGCTTCCACGTCACCCCAACCTGTTTTCTTATTTCATCCACCCATCTAGTTTGAGGACGTTTTCTAGGTCTTCGGTGGTCTCTTGGAATCCAGTTCAGAATTTCTGTTGTCCATCGTTGATCAGTTCTTCTTGCAATATGCCCAGCCCATCGCCATTTCAGCCCTTTTACTTTAACAATGATGTCCTCTACTCTAGTTTGCTCTCTCACCCAAGTGTTTCTTTTTCGATCTCTCCTAGTTATTCCAAGCATGCACCTCTCCATGCTCCTTTGCGTTGTCTGTAACTTTCGTATTGCTCCAACTGTTAGACTCCATGTCTCTGATCCATAAGAGAGGACTGGCAATACACACTGGTTGAAGACCTTTCTTTTTAGACACAAAGGCAATTTCCCCTTCAGGATAAAACTGTTTCTTCCAAATGCACTCCAGCCAAGTTTAATACGTCTGTTGAGTTCTTTCATAATGTTGCCATCCATTGAAATCAGCTGGCCAAGGTAAATATATGAATCAGCAATTTCTAGCTCAATGTTGTCAACTTGTATTTTTGTTTCCTCTACGAAATTATTGAACATGATCTTAGTTTTTTGTAGGTTCATCTTGAGTCCAACTTCTTTACTTCTAGTTGAAAGCTCCTGTACCATGTCTTGGAGTTCTGATGGGTTCGTTGAAAAAATAACAATGTCATCAGCAAACCGCAAATGATTTAAATATTCACCATTTATTTTTATTCCCTTGTTATTCCAATTTATCAGCTGAAAAATCATCTGTAAAGCTGAAGTAAAAAGTTTTGGAGAAATGGTATCTCCCTGCCTCACACCTTTACCAATTTTGATAGTTTTGGTATCTTTATGTAACCGAAATTTTGCACTTGCATTTTTATACACACATTTCACCATGTCAATGTACACATCCTCGATGTCTGCTGATCTTAAAGAGTTGATGACTGCTGATGTTTTAATAGAGTCAAAGGCCTTCTCATAGTCAATAAATGCCACACACAATGGAAGTTCATATTCATGTGTTCTTTCAATTAATTCTCTTAATACTTGAATATGGTCCACTGTACTGAATCCACTTCGAAATCCAGCTTGTTCTCTTGGTTGAGCTGCATCTAATTTTTTCTGCAGGCGATGTGTTAGCACTTTTGTGAAGATTTTATAAATAGCAGGTAACAAGCTAATTGGTCGGTAATTTTTCAAATCCTCTTTATCACCTTTTTTATGCAAAAGAATTACTGTTGCAGAATCCCATTGGTTTGGTATGTTACCGCTGTTAAGACATTTGGTAAAGAATTTTGCAAGTATGTCTTCTACATATTCTCCAGCTTCTTTTAGGATATCTAATGTAATACCATCATCACCAGGGGCTCTTCCTTTCTTCATATTTTTTATTGCAAATGAAACTTCTTTTAAGATTTTAGGAGCTGTTCCTTCGACTATTTCGGCGTCTTCGTTTAATCCACTGTTACTTTCATATAGTTTTTTGTAGAATTCTTCAACTCTTCTAAGTATTTCTTCCCTATTTCTTGTTACGGTGCCATCCTCTCCTTTTAATGCAATGATGTGTTTCTTCCCAACAGATAAACTTCCTTTAACAACCCTAAGGCTCTTGTTATTTTCAATGGCTTTCCTTACTAGCTCACAGTTGAATTTTCTTATGTCTTCTTTCATGCTTTTGCGCAGAGTTTTACAAAGTTCTATGTACTCAATCCTGGAACTGGTATTTCGATTGTCCACCTTCATATCTCTTCGCCTTTTCATGAGCTGTTTCGTCTTCTCAGATAATTTGCTATTGTGCTTTTTACAGGTTACACCACCAATTTCCCCAGCAGTTTCAACTATTGTCTTAACAATGTTTTCATTTGCTTCTGAGATATCACTTTCATCAATAAGTCCTTCCAGTGCAGAAAAGCGATTTTTTAATTCCAACTTGAATGCCTCGGTATTTACTTTCAGTTTCATTAGATCCACCCTCTTACTTACTTGTTTCCTAATGAGCTTCTGTCGTTCTAATTTAGTATTTAAGTGCACTTTACATCTCACCATTATATATATATATATAGTATATATATATATATTATATATATATATAGAGAGAGAGAGAGAGAGAGAGATGTTATATATGTAGATAATTTCAAAAATAGAGGAAAAATTAATGAAAAACCCAGAAGAAACAAATGTAACATTATCTAAGCATAGCGCGCTTTGAGCCACTGCTAAATAATAGGTAAGATGTAGTGCAAAAATAGCAAATGCATATATAAGACGAATAATGCATATAAAAAGAATAAAAAGTGTTTGAGCGAGTTAAAATAAAAGAAACGATCAATATAAAATATAACATTTTAATTTCAATGAAAAAATTTATTTAACTCTCTCAAACACTTCTTTAGTCTTTTTATATGCATTATTCATCTCATATATGCATTTGCTATTTTTGCACTATGTATATATTATTATATAATATTTCCTCAGTGTAATATGGTATTCATACGTATTATATGTTCAACACAAAATTATTACTTAAGTAATTTAAATGAAAGAAATCGCCCAAATAAACGAGTATATACAATTACCGGTCAGACTCTCTCGAGATGAGTTAATTATTTCTCTTGGTCCGCGACGACATGGTGACGCTTCTATTCACCGTTCTTAAATGGTGTCGAATATTTTCTGCACCTAAAAACAAGATGGAGAAAAACAAATAAGGTAAAATTTCGAAAATTAGCACTGATACAAAATATGAGCAAAAGTACCGCCATGGGCTATCTCCGAAACATATGGTTTACGCTGATATAACGATAAATGGCTTGGTTGGTACAATTTTTCTTCTTGCACAGAATGAAATTCTATTTGCCGTGTAAGAAGTCATTGCAATGCGACTATAAAATCAATCTCCTGCTATCCAATGAATTACAAAATTAAAGGCCAAAAAATGATAATTAACCATGTTTATACGAATACCGCACGTTTTTGCTTATTTAATCACGAAAAAAAGATACAGAAAAGATAATAATAACTCCTTTAATTTATTCTGCATTTGTACAGTCACAGTAAGTTTGCACCACATGACGACTAGTATTGTATAAATCATATTCGACTATACAAAGAAAGGTCCCAAGAACATATCAGCATGGGTATGACACGCGTGAAACCCTAAATAAAAATAGATTACTGAGACTAGGGTTCAGAAAAGATCACTAGGCTATTTTCTACATCCATCCATCCATCCATCCATTCTTTTTTTTTTTTTAACTTTTTTACTAAAACATTACTCCTGATGAAGGACTGCTGCTGATGCGTCCGAAAGCTTGAGTGATCTTTTTCATTGCTATTTTACCAGTGTTTAACCTTTTGTATGTAAATTTCTCAAAAGAGTTAACTCCCAAATGTGAGTCATTGTATCTATTGACGTAACTAGGATGGAGCTAGAGGTGGCTTAGCGCCACCAACCGTCTGACCTCAAAGCTAGCTGCGAACAAAGCTATGCTTTGAACAAATAAAAGGGAAACCAAAGGTTTGGCTTTACGCTACCATTATGCAAAAAGAAACGGCAATAGCGGGCCATTTCGTAAGTAAGTGTGCATCAATGTAACACTCAATCCGTAACGTTTAAAAAATACGGGAAATAATATAAAGAAACGCCAAAGAGGACTCCAATCATTAAAAGGTGGCAATTACATGAGACGTTTAGCCGTAAACCATACCAACCAATTAACTCGAGTCAAGCAGGTGCAAAAATTAATCAAGTAGGTATTACTGAATAAAAAAAAAAATCGCGCACACCTGCAAAATATTTCCTCCTTTCTCATCTGCTTCATGCGTTGAGATTTTTTTCCTCCCTCCCCACTTCGTAAAACCAAATAAGTTGCAATCCTATTTTCGCCGATACTTGCTCTGTAAGATGTGTGACAGCACCTACGCACATTTTGCTGTTGACGCCACGATACGGAAATTAATTCGTCATCAAAGAGCGTACTTCAGAAACGGAAGTTCAAGAATCTAAATTCACAAGACCAAGAGTAGGAGGGGCTAACTTATCTATTGTCGCCACTGGCGTACGTGAGGGGGGGGGGGTTGATGGGGGGGTTGTACCCCCTCACGGCGATGCAATTTTCTATATATGAATATATGGAGTTGTAGCTCCGTAACCCCCCTTATGAACTTTCTGCGCACGCCTATGGTTGTCCCAATCGACTTTTCTAGATAAAAAGGCAGCAACCTACCCACAACAAGAAGATTTTTTAATGAATGTTTAAAAAAAAATAAATAAAAAATAAAAAAGTGCCAGACAGTAAAATTTGTCAAATAATTTTATTAACCATTCGTTGACGACCAAACCATTTTTTAATTAAGACTGAGTGATTACTTAGCTAGGTCTCTCCTAATGCTGGCTGTCTATGGCAATTGGAGAGTTTTTATGGAATGTGCCAATAGGCGTAATAAATTGAACTACTTATTGGTTATAAAATAAAAAGCATTCCGTTGGAAACCAGGCCCAGTATTGAAGAAGCTCACTACTTATTTCGTAGTTGCACATGATCTTTTCGTTAATGAATAAAGTGATAGGGTTTGAAAAAACGCAAAGCATGGATTTACAACGGTTTCAAGACAGTGCTCCCAAGGAAATCATTATGAAGATTTTTAGGGTAAATTTACATGGCTAAATCGTGCGCAACATATTTTGTTTCTCGCTATGGGAAAGCCTATATTTATTTTCTTAAAAAAAAAAAAAATAATAAAGTTTCAATTGAGAATTAAAACAGAGTTCCGCGAAGTTTTGTCTGCAAGATTCAGTGACAGAAAGCAAAACGCCTGCCGTTTATTAAATCATGCTTAAAACGGAATAGGCGTTTAAATGAGACCTTTTTGTAATTTTAATATCGTTATTTGGAGCGTTCAAAAGTTGTGCTCACAGAATTGGAGAAAGCGGCTACAAACTGTCGACTTATGTCACCCGATAAATTGACACAATTCCTCCTGCGTAGAAAATTTAAATGAGAAAGGCAAACCACTATTTACAACCTATAACCACTATTACGACATACCTTAAAAAATACATTGAGGATAACAAACGCTATATAAATACAGAATTTAGATAATATAGTAAATTAGAATTTTACCAAAGCAGACAAACATAATCACCATACTATCTAACGAGTACATATCGAAAATATCACATGGATTGTCCACTACTAAAATGTAGTATAAAACAATCATGTTTAAAAGGAAGTTTCTTCGATGTTATCAAGCAAATAATACGAGACTACTAATGAATAATTTTTCGACAAAGGAACACCCCCTCGTTCAAACACCTTTCAAAAAGTTACAGACAATAGGTTTCTATGGCTTCTCCGGAACCTAATTCTTAATTCCTTTTCCAGTGGCTAACTATATAACGGGTGCAAGTCCTTTAAAACACATTTCACATAAACAACTAAATTTCGAAGCAATTTCTGCCGAATGACATGATTTTAATATCACAACCTAGGGAGGGTTCGAGCATTACGTAAGCACCTTTGTGGGGAGGGGGTTTGATGTTGTGCTTATTTTTCCATGTTAGCCAATGTTAATTTTTGCTTACCGGAAGGGGTATAAAATAAGCGAAATATTGCTTATGTAATACTTGAGCACTCCCCTATTCAGATCATCAGATATTTGAAAAGATCGTTTCTTCTAGGATTTCACAGAACACGTTATATATAAACTCGTGTTTATAAAAATTGCAACACCATGAAGGACTCGTCCGAATTGAATGAAATTTAATGTACAAACGACGTTTGTTGATAAAGATAAACGATTATACTTACAAAGCAAAAAAACAATGTTATATGTGAAAAATCAGTATTTGTTGAAGCCACCACCCACTACAATAAATGATGATATACGACGTGGCATGGGATCAAACAGATGTTGAATGTGTGCTTGAAGAAGAGCATTCCAGATTGCTTGTACGCGACCCCAAATTTCATCTGTGGTAGGCATGGGGCGAGGATCACGAGCAAGACGCCGACCAACGAAATCCCACACATATTCAATCGGCGACATATCTGGCGAATAGGTGTGCTGGAGTGAAGAAGCCAAAATTCGTTGTGATGAAAGAAGTCTTGAACATTTTGGCAATATGTGGGCGGGCATTGTCCTGTTGAAATACAGTCTGGAATGCTTTAGCCGAAGGGAACTTGGCCCAAAACTTCATTGATGTACCTGTTGCTGTTAAGATTACCCACACCAGAAAAGCACCTGAGATCGTCCATGATACGCAACGCACCCCAGCCGATAACGCCGAGGGTTCGTCCATTATGACGCGATAACGCACTCCAGAAGGTGGCGTTCACCGGTATAGCGTCTAACACGGATGCGGCCATCACTGTGCCCCAAATCAAAGCGAAATTCATCAGAAAACACCAATTGTTGCCAATCAGCACGCCAGTTTCTATGTCCATGAGTTACTGTAGCCGGAGGCGCCGATGGTTTTGCGTCAGAGGGATCCTGTATGAAGGGAATTCTTTCACGCAGTCCACACGGCGCAGTAGACGCCGACGAATTGACGAAGCACACAATGATACACCTGTAGCAGTGCACTAACGTTCTGCCAACAGTCCAGATGAAGCAAAACGGTCCGTCACCGCCATGCGGACCAGGTGTCTATCATCCCGTGCTGACGTCACCTTTCGGCGTCCACTCCCGGATTTCTGAGTTGTCTGGTTCTCTTGAACCCACTGCTTCCACACTCGCATCACTGTGCTGCTGTTACGCCCCATACGAGCTGCTATTGCACGATAAGAAAACCCTCCTTCACGAAGGCCGATCATTCGTCCCCGTTCAAACTCCGTAACTTGCTGAAATGTCGCCCTCTTTCGTCGTAGAGGCATAGTGACGTCTCATGTAACGTTTACCACTAGCAGATAACCATACACGCCCCGCTACAGCCCTCTATTTATACGGATCCATCAGCAGTTCAGAGGGCGCTGTTCAGCCCACGCACACGCGATGACTCTGAAATTCTAATCATTTGAATAGCATACCCTAATTTGCATTTCCTGAAAGTTTCAGCTCAATCACGTGATTCCTTCATGGTGTTGCAATTTTTACAAATAGGAGTATACATGTATTCTAAACAATTTTATTAAATATTAGTAATTCTTGTTTATGAGTTGTACAGCGTAAGGACGGCAAAGGTCGTGATGCGTCGGGACCTACACTTCTCCGAGGAATCCGAACCTCTCATAGTTGAGGGCAGGGATCGGCAACGTTTTTGGGATATTGTGCCAAAGCAATATTGCAGAGTCATTCCACGTGCCAAAGGAACCACTCATCAAATTATGACTGGTTGTGGTACCACGACTTTATTAATGCAATTGAAGTAGAGCTCATTTAATATGTGTGGTGTTTCTAATTCATTAAAAGAATCGCACTTCTTGAAAATGGTAGTTTCGATTTTATGGCGCAAGGGTCATTCTGCGCCAAACAAAACGTTTCCTCGAAAATGTCCTTGTACATTTGACGTACGATTTACAATAGCTTAACAGTATAAAGCGCAAATGATCCTTTTGCAGCATGAAACCATATTTTCTAGTTATGGGGTTTTGAAAACAACGTATATCGATTTTTTGCTTTTTTTTTATAACAGACTTATTTTTTTGTTCGGAAAAATTAATTCCTCATAACACTAAACTTACGACAAGTAAATGTTGGTGACAGTGAAGAAGTTAGAAGGGAAGGTTTGGATGGAAATAAAAGTAAGAATCGTTCGTAGTTCAAGAAATCAGACAGCCTGACTGTAAATATACGGTTTTGTAGATCGTTTTTACAACTAGCTAACAACATTCCTCTTTAAAAGGTGTGAGAACAGAAATGGAAATCAACCTCCGGACGGTAGCGATCTAGTAATTCAGAAATTTTTAATGGCGTATCTTATTTGTGGTTTTACGGCTCAAAGACTACAATGGTCATGCTGCACCGGAACCTACTGTTTTCCGAGGAATCCGAACCTCTTATGGCCTAGGGAACCAAACCCCGGACTACAGTGAGCAGTGCGATCTTTATGAGATCTCTGAGTAAGCGTTCTTTGCACTGTTGGGAGTCGAACCCGGATTAACGGCGTACTAGGCGAACGCGTTACCACACTGCGCCACCGCAGGGCAATGGCGTATCTACGAGAGTTACAAAAAAGTTAACGTGTAAAAGCTAAAATATTTATTTTCTTCTGTATTTGCGTATTTACATCGCTTACATATACCACATAAAGTGCATCAAATTGGGCTGAACAACTATTGTTGTCGTTACTGTTAGTTTTTCCCTTTTTCAAATATTTTTGTCATAAGGCAGGTATAGACTGTTTTATACATCTGTTTCAGTAGAAATTCGCCAGGTCGGTCACCTTAAAGTAAATGTCGTTCGCTCTAACACGCAAAATGGTACGACCATCGTGTTACAGTCGTATTCTACCAAAACAGGCCATGTCCCAAGGATAACCCTTAAATTATATTTAGGCACAAATGTAGCCAGCGTTTTTCTAGCACTCACGAAACGAATGCCGAGTCCCGTTGCTCCAAACTCCGTTGTCGAGACGTTATGCTCTCCAACGAGGACTAATTAACACGGAAGGTCACATGACGCGCAATTAATCAGTAGGCAACCGTTAATCAGTAATATGCCTAACGGCAGAGTTGACCTTCCTATCAGCGCACCGCAGTGCATGGTCAGAGTTCATCCGCATGAAAAATACACTCAACTAGACCCAAACCCTTTTATAGTAACGACAAAAATATACCAAGAGTTGGTGTTCCCGATAAGAGGAACACAGACACTTACTGGGAATTTGCTTTTGCACGTCATCGCCTGTGAGATATATATTTCAAATAAATTTAAAAATCAACATCATTAGATGTACAGCTGTAGTGATGAAACATCAGTTTGAGTTACTTTTATTTAGTCCCCGAGCGGAAAGACATCGAATCATTATACCTCGTTTTCCATCCTGATACAGTACAGACATTTTTCTTTTCTCTCTCGAAATTCAATATTTATGAATAATCTCAAACGTGGTTGATTGAAAAACTATATTTTTAATTATTGGTAATACGTGTCATAAATTATTATTATTATTATTTTTTTATTTAAACGGCACTGAATTCGATTCTATACATACTACGTTTCCATATATGTACATATATGCTTTCAGTGTGCAAAGTGTCGTATTATTGTGTTTGAAAAATAATAATAATAATAGTATAGTTAAAAGAGCCAAATTTCAAACCTAGCCGATTAATCTCCCATCTGTTCGAGTTAATGCGAAAAGGACATCTATTTCGAAACCCATTTCTGCGTCATTTTCTTTCTTAATTATTTTTCGTCTAGATCAAACTGAAACAAAAGTCGAACAGGTCTAATTATTGTTATTCCTTTCTGACATCGATCTGAGAGTATTTTTAACAAATCCTCGGATAGTTTTCCGTCTCGTTTTAATTCGAAGCCCGTTTTTGAAAGCTCGAGCACGGTTAATATATTATATTAATTTAATTTTCTCCGTTACAAACAACCTTCGATAAATCTCCATTTTTATCGCTAAATAATCGAAACAACGCCGCGAAAATTGGGCGCGATAATAGAAACAATACTAATTATATAGAAGGTGGGGACCGTTCTTTCGATTAAAGCAGTTTTTCTTCGATTAGCTTAATGATTTGAAAAGTGAAGTACTTCTGTAGTTGTTCTCTTTTCATTCTACCATTGAGTAAGGTAATCGTTCCTTTAGCCTAGCCATTCGCCATGCAAAAACTTTCGGGGTGCAATAGAAATAAACTACTACTTTACCTTATCAGACGACAAGGATACACGTGAACGAGTATCATTAAATAGTTTTGTTTTTGCCAACTTGTCCTCAGTTACACTATGACATTCGCGCATACGCGACGTTAACTATACTAATTGTACTAATAACGGCAAAGACTAGGAATTACGCAGCAGGGTTAGTAATTCGGATGAGCGACGAAAATTAGGCGCCCGAAGCAATTAGAGCCGATTGATTAATTATTTGTCACGTGACGACGGGGTTAATTTCGTCCGACCTCGATTCGCCAGTCACGTGAATTGGTCACGTGGACGATTAGTCACTTTTTATGCCATTCTGGAATTTATACGAGTCGATCTCTTCTCTTCTCTTTCTTTCTTTTACATATAGCATTCCTCTCGTTTCATTTATTCGAGCTTAAAGACCAACCCATCGAACGGACTGTATGTAAGTAAGGAACGAGTGAGTGAGTAGCCGAAGCATTGAGGGTCAGACCCCCTGCCCGTCGAATAATAATAATAATAATAATAATAATATTAATAGTGTAGCAGAAGGTAGGCCCAACTTTCAAGAAGACTCCCGTTTCTAAAGCTGGTTAGTCACTTAAAGAGCGGGATGTTTCAAATTAGTAATGTGTCCGATTTCTTCGGATTCTATAGTAATCAAAATAAATACAACTTGAGTCGCTTTATCATTTCCGACAAAATGAAACGAAAGACCGTTGTGTATACCCGTGTGGGATGGGGGTGGGGTGGGGTCCGGGAGAGGATTAAAGGATGCAGAGAAAGGGTGGGGAAATATGAGAAAACTTCAAATGACGAACGGACAATCGTGAGGTCATTAATAAAAATCCCTCTCCCCTTAATGCACTGGACGCTTTGTCCACTCTCCACCGTGTCCCTTATTTTCTCCCCTCCTTCCTCTCGACATCAACGAAAATGAGTTTGGACCAGCAGAACACAGGAAAAGAGTTGGTCAGAGGAAAACAGAAAAAATATATAAGCGCCGGTCTGTCCACATTTATATTTTTTCCCGCTTTTAGTCCACTCCCCCACCAACGCCACGGCTGCCGAAAAGAAGGAAATATTTAGGGAGTTTGGTCATCAAGCGAGATAGGACCGTGGACGGTCCATATTTCATTTGTTGGGTTGCTGCTTTCCATATTCTGATGAAGGTCCCTTCCGGGCTATTGCCATAATGCTCCCCTACCCACATTCACCTCCCAATCCTTCTTTCTTTCTTTCCTTCTATCTTTTTTCTCTCTCTCTTTTCCTCCTCCTCCTCTCCATCCTCTATCCCTTCCTTCTCTTTGTGTGACGGTAGAGGGGTCCTTTACTTATCCAACACCAGAGCCCCCTTGACCACAAGGTCTAACCCTCATGAGGGGATACCCACAAATTTAAATTCTTCCTTTCATTAAAACTCTTCTATATTGTCTATATACTACGTGCGCCCCAACGGTTATGGTCGGTCTTCGGACCTATTGGGCTGGGTTCGATTTTTAGTAAACCACAAAAATCTCGCCCCGGAGGCTTTGTGTGTTGACCATTATTTGGCAATTGTGTTATCCCTGAGAAGGGTAATAATATCTTACAACTTTTAGTAAACTTGAGCGATTCTCTCTCTCCCCTCCCCCACATTAAGTGGTCGATCCCATCCCAGACGATCCATACAGTAATATTGGGGATAAAAATATACAAATGCTCTATATTACGTATATACAATAATATTATACACACACACATATATATATACATGGTCATTATTTATTCAACCCAATTTGAGATATATGTTGTAAGCACTATAAGAGTCAAATACAGAAATTCCTTAGAAGTCTCTATACAGTGTTCTTTTGCCTCTTTTAAACTTTACTCCTTCTCTACTACTATATCATATGATATTATCCTTCGTATAAAAATATCTTTCCCAATATTTCGCAGAGAAGCATTTCAATTTGTAATTATATGTCCATTTTAGTCACCTTTTTCAATTTACTATTACTATTGCTTTGCACAAACACCCCCTCGAATTTACCTATATAATTTGCCTAGCATAATGTGCCATAAGCACATTATCCCCCCCATATTCCAATATTATATTATACCACAAAATTGTTTATAATTTTGCAAAAATACAAAAAGAAATAAAATTACACATAGGCGGATCCTACAACTTCAAAAAAATCTTTCGTTAAATTCATAAGAATTGTCAATTCGGAAAGTTAATCTAATTTCCTTTTTACCAAGGTTTTGATTTGAACAGGCATTAGAAATGTTTGTATGGCTTTTAAGTGAGGGTATTTCCACGGTTTGGACCAGTTTACGCTGTTTACAATTTTTCCCAGCACAGGTCGAGCGGTCATCAAATCATATGTGATATTGAACTAGAAAACGAATTGAAATGATCGGAAACGAATTTCTTTTCTCGCCGTCAACTTTGCAAGTAATACTAAAAATCACTATAATCATGTTTGCTTTACTGTCATTTTCTGTAGCATTTGAACAAACAATTTTTAAAAAACCAAAATATCTATTTTATTTTCCGGACAACTTATCATGAATATAGAAGTAAAAATAAAATTCTTAATAATTTAGTAATGCAGAAAGGTTTTTATTTATTTATTTATTTATTTTTTGGTACTTGGCATTTTGCCTGGTGTCATTTACACAGATTTGAACACAATACATAGGAGGCTAATTTGACGCAGTGTTGACACTAAAAGGCGGCGAAACAGTAAATCATTTTGACTATTCTGCAAAAGTTTGTAAAACAAAACCATAAAAAAGTGGTACAAACAAAAAGGAATCATAGAATCCTGCAGATTAGCCTTAATCTTTAAAATGTTATTTTATAGAAGCTGTGTGAGGCGACTTTACTTTCCACTTATCTATCTTTGAAAACTTTCGAGGCCTTTGTCGAACCGAGTACTTCGTCGCCTGCCTAACACTTTTACTGAAGTTTTAGCTGGGGATGCAGTTATATGCGATTTTTCGCATAGACGTACCCTCGCAATATATGTATATCTGCCGTTTCATTTTACAGAAAAAGTTTATCAAAAAAATAGGAGAATAGATCCTTTTTTTAATCTGCGATTAGTTAGAGAAGAAAATTTGGTGGAGCATGCACGTGTCTTGGGACAAATATTTGTACCACCATCTTTTTCTTTTTCCTAGCCTATAGTAGTGAGAATTAATAATTGTTTAAATTGGGACATTCGGAAAAACAGATGATCCACGATAAAACTGATTTAGAGATTTCTGAGAGTACAGGTAGTATTTGCTTTAAGAACTCCCTCTTTATGAATTCTTGATTCATAATTTTTTAAGTAATATATTAAAAAATGTGTCCGGACTATGAGCGTTACTTCAAACGAAAATATTGAAACTGGAAAACTTTTATTCGTTCTTTCGCTCTTAAAGGCCTTTATGAAGCATTTCAAGTACACTGAAAGGACAATTTCAATTTTCGAGTCACAAGGTTCCAACTTTGAGAGAACTACAAAAATTGCCAAGGATTTAAAAAAATACGAGGGTTGGAACTTTAATAGTGGCAACTATTTATTTACAATTGATACAAAATAGATACATGTTACCAAGTTTTACTGTCCCTCAATGTAGTCACCTGCATAGTGCACAACCCGTTGCTATCGATCTGGAATTTGTACGATATCTTTACCAACGCCTGTTGTGTTGATAGTTCGAATGGACCGGTCTACTGTCTGAAGAATCTCTGGAACAGTTCTGAAGCGAATACCACGAAATGGTTCCTTCATCTTAGAAATCAAGTCATAGTCACAAGGACTCAAGTCCGGGGAGTATGACTTGATTCCTTAGATCAAGGAACCTTCATGGCATTCGCTTCAGAACTGTTCCAGAGATTCTTCAGGCAGTAGACCGTTCCATTCGAACTATCAACACTACAGGCATTGCCAAAGTTATCCTACAATTTCCACATCGCTGGCAACGGGTTGTACACAATGCTGGTGACTACATTGAGGGACAGCAAAACTTGGTAACGTGTATCTATTTTGTATCAATTGTAAATAAATAGTTGCCACTATTACAGTTCCAACCCTCGTATTTATGACCTTTATTGGAAAACGTATGAAAAAAAAAAGGAAGTACTTTCAAGCACACGATTATTGGGCTTTTCCATAGAATGAGTTGCAGAACTGCAACTACTTCTGCTTCTAATGGTCGAACGCGATTATCAACAAGTGCTGGACTTTACCGAGGATAAGACATTTAACGGATGTATCATATTTAGACATTTCAGAGGATGTTGATTACATAAGGTTCAAAGGGGTATTTCTCTGCAATACTATACCTTTGTTCTATATAAATAGCAGTGCCTATGCACTCGATATTGTATTATTATTCCTTACTTTACAATAGTAAGGTTTTAAATCGAAAGTACATGCTTATTACCTGAGCCCGAAAAATCAGGCAAAATGCCAGTGTTTTGCCTATTTTTAACAATTCGTCATAAAATGCCTATTTTAGGCTTTTTCTGCCATAAATGCAAATTTCAGCCACGTTTTGTATTTTCATATGCATTTCGAAGTCCCCATTCATACATAGAGTAAACCCCTCTTAAGGGACACCCATCAAATTCGGGCATCCTATTCTTATGTTCAAATAAAAATCCCCCCCCCCTGCAAAAAAAAAAAATCCCTCAATCGAGATTCTCACGAGATAGGGAACTTAAATATCAGCAGTCTCGTATTATTGCTTAAATTTTGACGAAATTGCCGAAATTGTCAACAATTTTTTGGATGAAGAAGCAGTAGATATAAAAGGAAGCAAACATCAATTTGGCAGCTCAAAACTGAAAAACGAATTGACATTCATTCCGTCATATTTTGCAAAATTTCCACAATCTATTGAATCTATGGAGAAAAAAATACCCCTTTGTTAGAATCATTAGGAGTTGCAGGAAATATTCCATAAAACCTTACGTCTATATCACTGGTAAAACTGGTGAAATCACCAGGAAGAAATGAAAAATAGCGATTTCTGCAAATCAAGATTTTGAATCCATTAAGGACATAGACCAATGCTTAGTGGTGATGCTACTGTAGAACTGTCCATGTCTCCTACCACGGTACATTAGATACGGTTACATTACATACGCGTAACCTCAGCTGAAGTGGAGAAAACTTTTTCACAATTTTAGAAAGATGTTATTAACTGATAGACGTAAAAGTTTCACATTTAAAAATTCAAAGACGCATGTAGTTATGATATGCAATAAGAGAATAGGTCGATTAAACAAATTCACTTAAAATATTCTTATAAGTAAGATTTTTCCACATTTCAAATATTAAAGTTTTTTTATGATGTTAAATAGTTTTGTTTTTTTTCAATAATGGTAACTTCTTTTATTCTAGATATGATGATAATCAACACAAAACAATTATTTGTTTTTTTATTTTCCAAGAGTCTGTGACGAGCTATTGGAGACGGGACCGACGGCTTAACGTGACCTCCGACCTCCGATACGTTTACATACAACCAGGCTTATTGGAATCGAACCCAGTTTAGGGGGTGCAAAAGCTGCGGCTGTAACCAGTGGACATCTGGGCCGCTCGTTATAGCAGAAAAAAAAATCATATCATAGTTTCACGAAAACTTTCACCTCGCATTTTACGTTGTAGACAATTTTCAAGTTCAGAACTGTGTGAGAAAATTATTAAGTAAATACACTCTACAACAAAAAAAAAATTAACGCATCAAGAAGGAGTTGTCCGATTGCGATAAAAATTGGTGGATTTGAAGAACATACATAGGAAAAGAAACGATTAAAATTTCAGAATAATTGAATGATTTAGAATGAAATCGGTAACCTCCACATTTCCAAAGCAGACAAAGGCGGTCAAATTGTTGTCCTTACCAAACAGCAGTACCATGAGGGCGCTAACGCGGTCATCACCTCTGGTCCTTACAAAACCTTACCTCGTGATCCCACCGAACAGCTACGCGTCCACTACAACAAAAGCATTCGTGCTTCGCCTTTGCTCACTCCTAGACAAAAGAACTCTCTTTACTTGTCTCACGCCATTCCAGCGCGTTTCTACGCCCTTCCGAAAATTCATAAACCCGGTTTACCATTCCGACCCATCACTTCGTGCATAGGCGCAGTCTCTCATAAACTCGCCAAGTTTCTTGTTTCCATCATCTCACCTCTTACCACTGCCAATATCCACACTTGCAAGAATTCTTTAGACTTCATCAAGAAACTACGTTCTATCTCACCAGGCACCTGCTCCATCGCCACGTTAGATGTGAACTCTATGTTCACCAACATACCAGTCGAAGGTGCACTTGATTGCCTTAAACTTCGTCTTTCTGAATTCCACTTTACACAACCAGAAATTGCTGAAATTATCAATCTCACCTCAATCTGTGTCAACTCTAGTGCATTTGTCTTCAACGGACAACATTATCAACAAACCAGTGGCTTAGCTATGAGTAACCCACTTTCATCAATCCTTTGTGACATATATATGCATTTCTTTGAATCCAATCTCCTCAACTCTATCAAGTTTAAACTCTGGGATCGCTACATGGATGACATTTTTATTATGTGGGACAGTCCTCCAGATCAACACTCCTTCCCACCATCAGTACTTTGGATCCTGCGCTTAATTTCTCCCTCGCAATTGAAGAAGATGATTCCCTTCACTTTTTGGATATACAGATTAATAAACATCATAACTATTTCGATACTTCGGTGTACCGCAAGCCTTTCAGCGTTGCTCTCCCTCCACATAATCTTTCTTTCCATCCGTATCAACAAAACATGTCCGCCTTCTACACCTATGTCTTCCGGGCTCTACAGTTCTGTTCGTCAACGGACTCCTTATCTGATGAAATTTCTTTGCTTAAGACCATCGCTCGCATCCGTGGGTACTGTCCCAGCATTATCGATGCTGCCGTTTTCAAATTCTCAAAACGTTCTTACAGTACATCTCTTAGTCGAATATCTTCAAATAATTACATTGGCTCCGTAACACTCCCTTACGTGCCCAAACTTAGCTCCGCCATTGCCAAAGTCCTTCGGCAAGCCAAATTCAAAGTTACCTTCTCGCCTATTAACAAGATTTTGCCCTCTAGACTCAAAGATAACATTTCCACACTCCAACGCTGGGGCGTGTATCAAATTTTTTGCCAGTTCGGACTTTCCTACATAGGACTGACAAAACGTGCCCTCATGCATCGGTTGAAAGAACATCGCCGATACGTTGAGAAAGGTGAGGTGCACAAATCATCCATTGCTGTTCACAGCCACGAACACAACCATCGCTTTAACTTTTTTGACGCTCGTATCATCCACCAACCTCATTCACCACTTGAACTGGACTTCGCCGAAGCTTTCTTCATTAACATGTTTCGTGATTCCATTGTGAATGACCACAGCTCAACTCCTTCCTTCAGCTCAGCTTGGCGAAATGTACTCCATCTAACTCCTTCTGATGTTAGTATATCATCCCGTCATAATTGTCACCTTTGTTAACATAGAGCCAACTTTTCCACAATTTGGTAATTCTGGGAGGAGTGGCCGCACCACAAAAACCACGTATTACATCATTTTCTACTTTTGGAAGTGAACATTTCACTTAATAACTCAACTCTGGTTACATCCGCGAATCAACCTCGTTTGTTGACGATATTCCACGTGTTCACTCCCGAAGAAGGGCGAACTTTTATCGCCCGAAACGCGTAGCTCGAACTCAATCTTGACATAAATACGTTTTTAAAACGTTGTTTTTTGTCTCTTATTTATATTGCGTATTGTTTCGTCGAATATTTCCAAGATATTGAATGATTTATTGCAGAGTTTGACCGTTACAAATGGAGGAAGTCAATAAGGCGTTGGTCCACCTCTGGCCTGGATGCAAGCTGTCACCCGGCGTGGCATAGACTGATAAAGATCCCGGATGGTGTCCTGCGGAATTTCTTGCCAAATTGTCTCCAACTGTCGGGCTAAATCGTCAACATTCCGGGATGGTTGCAATCGCCTTCCCATAGCGTCCCAAATGTGCTCTATGGGAGAGAGATCAGGAGACCTAGCTTGCCAAGGAAGTGTTGGGCAAGCTTGAAGACAATTCATAGCAACACGTGCCGTGTGCGGCCGGGCATTGTCTTGTTGAAACGTAAGTCCAGGGTGTCGCAAAAGGAACGGTAACACAACCGGTCGTAGAATGTCGTCTACGTACCGCTGTGCTGTAAGTGTGCCAGAAATGACCACCAAAGGGGTCCGGCTATCAAAGGAGATGGCACCCCAGGCCATAACGCCCTGTTGTGGGCATGTGTGGCGTGCGATAGTAAGGGCAGGATCCCCACGCTGCCCTGGACGTCTCCAGACACGTCTGCGGTTGTCGTCAGGACACAGTTGGAAACGGGACTCGTCACTAAAGACTATACGTCCCCAGTCAGCGCAGTTCCAAGTTGATCGAGCCCGGCACCACTGTAATCGGACTTGACGGTGTAAAGGCGTGAGAGGTAAGCGGCGTAACGGTCAGCGCGAGCGTAAATTCCGCTCTCTCAGTCGTCTGCAGAGGGTCATGTTGGACACATGTGTGCGGGCCACACGTTGGATAGTTGATAACGACGAATCCGGTGCTGTGACATCTGCTCTGACAATCGCTCTGTCTTCCCGTTCTGTTGTGGCCCTAGGTCGACCGCTGCCGTCCCGACGCTGACATCTGCCGTTGTTGACCCACTCTTGCCAGCACCGTCCAATCGCCGCATCGCTTCGACCCACATGTCCAGCGATTCTTCGATTCGTCCAACCAGCCTCTTTCAATCCGATAGCACGACCTCTTTCAAACTCTGACATATGCTCGTAATGAGCACGAATCTTTCGGCGAGGCATTGTTACAGTCGACGTAAGATATCCGCAGTCAAAATGCAACAGAAATTTTGACCACATATTGAGAATCGCTCCTTATATACACCTGCTGAATGCGCAGTTCCGATGCGCTGGAGTTCCCGCTATTCATTCATTGGACACCAAATTTTAATCATTTGCATGTTCGGTCAAAATGTCTTTGCATACGAAATTTCATTACAATCGGACAACTCTTTCTTGGTGAGTGGATTTTTTTGTTATAGAGTGTACAAATACACGAGAACTTGACGTCTCGGTTCGCCTTCTGTAAAGTTCTTGATTAGTGATGGTCAGTGGCGTAGCGACAGAAGGAGCAAAGTGAACAGCCGCTCACGGGCCCCGCACCAGGAGGGAAGCCGAACAGGCTCTTTACTTTCGGTTGGTTGTTTTTTTTCCCAAAAAAAGTAGATTTTTTTATTATTTCATAAACTAAGGCGATGTTTGCATTTCAGCAACAGTGAAACGACTTTTTTTTTATTAGAGCGTAATTGTCGAACACTGCCTATTTCCAGACACTTCTAATATTCGGTCATTTTCTTAACTGAAATTACGTGAATTTAAGATTCTGATTGTGTATCAGTTATTACAGAGAGGCGTCACGAAACTTCCCAAGTCGGAATTCTCACTCTCAGAACAAAACTAAAACAATCCGTACCTTAGCGTACTGCACAGATTATATATACACAAGCAATATACAGGAAATAGATAGTGGTGAAATGTACATGTCTAAACACAACAATGTGGGGTGCTTTGTTTTCGTGGAGGTAAACATAAATAAAATAGAGCGGAGGACGAAAAATATACAAAACGCCTCATCTGCTAACGGGGAAAATATCATTGTAACAAGCGTCCCATCGGCAGAAAGACCGCAGATGTTGAAAATTAGCCTTTAAACACGTATAAGCCACGAAGTATCTTCCAGAAATTACTGTACATCGTTAAAAATATAGTAAATGATATTTTGTTATATTATAGTCTTATTTACTTTTAGTTAAGGATTATTAAAATTATAAAAGTGCTATATATATAGTAAAGTTCTAATCTTTTCCTGTCTACCCATTCACCAGGGTCGTCAAATTAAGAAATTGACAATAGCGCCAAAATTTCATTTACGCCACTGTTACCATTATGTTCAATGAACTAAGCGGGACAAAATTTATCAGCCTACCGGCGACAAAATCGCAAATCCGCCACTGCATATGACCTTTAAACATTAAAAAGAAAAACGATTTTCTAATTTTTTTTAATAAAAGCCTAAATTTTTACTAGTAAGGTAAAATAAACAGCATTGCAAAATTCTAGATACAAGACCAGTTAAGATTTAAAACATACAGCTGTTTCATTGCGGAGCGCATTAATTTCGTGGAGCTATATTCAGCAATCTCCAAACTCACATTTTACATGTTGCGCGCATGGTATTTTAATAACCATTCATGAAAACTGCGAATACTGTCACTGTACTTACACTAAATGTCAACGTGTAAAATAATATGCGTATATTTTCTTTTGTGCGCTGAAAGTATGTTAAGAAAATTTACGTTTTTGGAAAATGTAAATAAAATCAATAAAATATATTAAATATTATTTAAATTAAATTAAAATTTATATTAAATTAATATCACAATTTCAAACTTAGGTATATTTATGTTAATTCTATATTTAAATACTATAACTGAAACCCAAACAATCAAAATATATTGACTTTTCCTTTTGTAATCGTGCCTCAATGTTGTTTATAAAACTAGTCTTTTGCAGTCTTAATTTTATTATAAAGGTCGTGGTGTTAAAAGTCGTTCCGGTCAATAATAGTAATATTATTGAATATTATTTAATTTGTACAATTAGTTCATGGTCAGTATACAGTGACGGCTCGTCAGTTGGAAATGTAGTGCTGCAAATTAGTTGTATCTTAAATTATATTTTAAACACAAAAATATAAAGAACTTGTGTAGCTATAAATTTTTTATTTATTTGTACACAAAGCATATTTTTCTCTCTTTTCGTCAATTATTTTTTAAAGTATTTCGCTGTTTTTTAGTATTTGATTATGCTTAATATATAGACGAACGCCGTTCTCGCGCCCAAATTTGTAGTGAACAAATATTCTATATAGTGACCACAATGTAATATACAGTACAGTCTCTTTTTATGCGGATTTTTTTATGCGATTTTGAAGTTATTCGTTTCACAATTCCCTGATATTTCCCTGATTTTGGATAAATTTCATGACATACAATCGGTCCCAAAGTTTTTTTTAATCCATTCGTCAAGTGCGCCCTCTACTTTATTTATTTATTTATATTGTAAAAGCATTAAACTAAAGGGGAGGACACAGGGGAGGATACAAACTTCGGAAAAATGTGGGGCACCAATTTCAAAATTTGCGCTTGACAGTGCTTGAAATCGGAAACCACTATTTATTAATGTGTATATTTGGTAGAAAAGGTGGGGGGGGGCTCCCCTAAATCCGCGCCTGGTTCAGCATAAAAGAAATATCATGGAAGAGTTTATATCAATTTTCAAGATATATTGATTGCATTTATTTTTGTAGGCGGCTATATGAAACGAAGCTACGACAACGGTGCGGAAAAGAGGAAGAAGAAAAAAGTTGAAGATTTAAAGAACACTCGTTTGCAAAAAGTAACTCAGTACTTTCACAACGTGTCTAAAGCTGAAACTTCAGTAGAATTACCATCAAAATACAGAAAGCGAACCGACTAGTTATAATGTTCAAGGAAAATTGATAGAATCAGCTGAACTAACTCCTTCAACTAACTCACAAAGCGACAACACAGCTTCTCCAACTCTCTCTTTAGCTTCAATTTCTTCGGACTTAAGCAAATTTCAAAGGGAAATATTCGTCTTCTGAAGTCAAATGGCATCTTATAGGTAAGGGTCCGAATAGACCGGAAGGTCTATTTCCACGAGATGATGGTGGCAGAGGATTCAGCGAGTCACATTATTACCACATTTCCAAATCTGGCATGAAGATTTCCAGGTCATGGCTTTCTTATTCTCTCATATTAAACAAGTGTTTCTGTCATCCATGCTGGCTTTTTGGTAATAAAAGTTCGACAAGCCAACAGTGGATCGAGGGCTTTAATGACTGGGTTCACCTAAGCAGAGGAGTTGAGTGACACGAGTCATCCTTTCAACATTTACAGGCATGTAAAGTCCATCATCAGTGGGTGCACAAGAACACGATAGATGAGGAACTTGAGAAAAGCATTTTGGAAGAAACAGATTTATGGAAAAAGGTTTTAGATCGTGTTATAAATGTCTCTCTAACGCTTGCAATGCTAAATATAGCTTTTAGAGGTCACAGAAAGGGCAGGGTCAAGGGCAGTAACAATAATGGAAATTTCTTAGCAATTATAACTTTACTCGGAAGATATGATGCAGTACTTCTTGAAATATTAACAAAGCCGAAGAACTTTATTACTTACTTGAGCCCTACAATTCAGAATGAAGTTATTTCCATACTTGGTAATAAAATACTTTCAGACATAATGGCCGACGTAACCAGTGCTCCATTCCTTTCTATCATAACTGACACCACACAAGATGTTTCGAAGATTGATCAATTGAGTTATGTATTCCGGTATGTTTTCATTGAAAGAAATGAAAAGAATGTACCGACAAATATAATAATTAGGGAAGACTTCGCTGGTTTTAAAGTTGTTGAGGGACAAACGGGTGCAGAATTAGAAAAGCAATTGTTACTTTTTATGGAAACAAACAACCTGAAACTTTCGAAATTACGAGGAATGGGATTTGATGGAGCAGCAAATAAGAGCAAAATATGCAAGGGTGTGCAATCAAGACTGGAAAAAAACAAAAACTGGCAAGATATGTACATTGTGCTTCTCAGAACCTCAATTTAGTTTTAAATGACTCTGAAGAATGTCAATGAAGTACGCACTTTTTACGACATGGTGGAACGGTTGTATGTTTATTTTGCTGTTAGTATTTCACGTTGGGAAAAACTAAAGGAACGGGCTACTGTAAATCGGTGTATGAAAAGATTATGCCCCACTCGATGGTCTTCCCGGATTGAATGTCTAACTGCAATTCGTTTTATGTACAAGGACATTATGATAGTTCTCCCGCACATAATAATAACTGGAAAAATGATGAAAGAACGGAAGCAACTACACTTAAAAATTACTTTGAAAATTATGAAACGATAATTATGATTGTTACGGAAGCAGAAATTTTAAGCAGCATTAATACCGTATCAAAGCTTTTGCAATCCTCTGAAGCAGATCTGAGCAGCGCTGCAATGTTGCTGGAGAAAGCTGTGAAAGATGCAAAATTCGTGCGCAGCGCGTTCCAAGACATAGTCCAGAAGGCATACATTGTCGCAAGATCATGGGGAACAAATCCAGTGTTTGCGAACAAAAGACAGGGTCAAATGAAGAGACATTTTGATGAACTGTGCAGTGATGAACGCTTGTCGAACTCTGAACGCTATTTTGAGGCCCAGGTATATAATAGAAATTTGGATATGATAATCACCCAACTGGAAGCCCGTTTTGTCTCACTGAACAAAGTAACTGGTTTATTTCACGTGTTAACTCCTCAGTCGTTAGTGTTACTCAGTGATGTCGCATTGCACGCTGCAGCACTGACACTTGTTGATGAATATGACGTAGATATTACCTTCACATTTGCTTCACAGATCATTTCTTTCCGATCGATCTTCAAAGAACATATTTCACATTTGAAAACTGTTCTGTATGTTGCAAAATTCTTGATCATTGAAAACTATCTTCTTGCTTCCAGTTTTTCTGAAATACGTACAGCATTGATTTTATTTTTAACAATTCCTGTTAATGTTGCTTCTGCTGAACGCTCATTTTCAAAATTGAAACTCATAAAGACATATCTCAGAAGTTCAATGTCGCAGAATCGCTTGTCGGATCTGTCTGTTATTTCGATTGAAGTGGAATGAGCTAAAGTACTAAACACATAGGGTATTATTTAAACAGTTGCCAAATCCAAAGCTAGGAAAAAGAAATTTTAATATTTGTGTTAATATTAAAAGTTACACAATTTTACATTAAGGGTACCCGGAACAAAAATTTAAAAAGAAAAAATAATATATATATATATTTACAGTAACAGAAGTTTGCAAAATATATATATATTTTTTTTAAATTTAACTCATATTCGGCAGCCGCCTTTTAAACTGCCATTCATAATTCATGTTTGCATTCGGAATTTGAGGAAACAAACCATCAAATTGGGTGGAGGGAGAACTACCCGGAAACCCGTAACATTATTGTTGTTCGTTTTGGCTTCATTTCATTATTTTACTGTTGTTTATTTGTACTTGTACCGTATGTTAAATATTTTTTATATAAAAGTTATGTATTAGTTAGCACTAAAATATACCAAAATGCACTACAATTTTTATTCGTAGGGGGCGGGCCCAAATAAACATCTGCTCGAAGGCCCCATGAAGCGTAGCTACGCTACTGGTGATGGTCGCTGACTGATACCAAAGTATTTCTTGCGGTTACACCATTTTTTGGAAATCGCCAAAGGAACATTTCATTCAGGCAATGCCAGTATAAAAGGAAAGGTTTTTAGTACTCTCGCTGAGGCCTTCTGTGCTAGCCTCGGTTGAATAACATGATCCTTTAACGATTTCCAAAAAAATACTGTAACCGCAAGAAATGCGTTGGTATCAGTTATCGACGACCACCATTGGCTGAGAATGCTTCAGAAGGTGGTTCGCAAAACCGAATTGAAACGTCAAATTTTTGTGTATTTGTAATTACTTAATAATTTTATCACACAGTTTTGAACTCGAAAATTGTGTGCAAAATTATATCTATCGAATATAAGTATTAGCTATAATGCTTGCAAAAATTAAAACAAAACTTAATACAAGTGCTGATAGAATAACAGTCCCACCACAAAAATCAAAATCACCACTTCTAGGAATTTACGCATTTTAGGGAAGAATAATATCCCTAATATCGTGGATCCCCAGGGGATCGGAGATACTTAGAGGGTCTACGATATTTATTTATATATATATATATATACACAATAAATAATAACGATAAACCTCATTAGGAAACAACTGTTATGTCTGCGTTAGTATAATATTTTTTTCTTATTGAGGTATTTATGAGGGAGCTAAAAATAAGGTAGTTCTGATTAAGCTTTACCCTTGGCGTGAGATTGAGGGGCAAGGGATTACAAAGGACGCCAAACTGGCCAACTTTTCTCGCATATCGGAGTGAGCGCTGGCCAGGGGGCCTGCGGCTTCTTCGATAACTCGAGGTCATTAATTCTGTGCATTACATCGGAATGGACAATGAAGATATCTCTCGGCGGCCGCAACCCCCTATCCCAACACCTCCTCCCTTCGCAATCCCTCGTCTACCTTCCAACCACGAAAATCATTCATTTTCAGAAAGATTAGGTGCCTTTCTCTTCAACCACGTCCAATCTAGTGTCGAACGCTTTGACAACCAGTGGGTGAGAGACACCCAATTTTTACAATCTCTATGACTTCGCGTATATATATATAGATGTGTGTTCATGTGGGGCCGTGATTTCTCTTTTAATAGAATTACCATTTTTAAATAGGTTCTTCACTTAATCAAGGAGGTATGCCCTAAAAAATACAAAGAGTCAATAAATACAACTAGAGAAAAAGTCAATGCGCGAATAGAAAAAAGCTAACATCGAAAACTTCTACTTACGCCTCCGTTAAACAAGTAGTAACACTAGTTATGGACTTATAAAATGTTTTGTTTCACTTCTCAAGACAGTACAACGGGTCATCTGGGATAATACCGAGGGCTTTGGGTCGAATAAACGTTTATAAAATGTACGTCCTTTTTTCTTTTTTTTTTTAATATAGAGTCAGATTGCGCTTAAAACATGGGATGACAGAACATCTTCCATCAGAATATAGTTCCTTAACGAACATACCTGCACGCTTTACAAATATGTAAAATGCTTGACCGTTCTGGAACAGTGTAGAACTCAAAGTCGCCTCTGAACCAAGAAGTCCATGCAACTGCTTCTAAACTGACGCTACCTGGCTAAACAAGCAACTTGGCAAAGTATTCAATACAAAAATATACTTCATCGCATTAGGGCAGAGATTTTCAACAGGTGTGTCGTGAGAATTTTTAATCGATACAATTCCTGATTATTTAGTCTCAGGCATTAACCTTGTGTACCCGAGATCTTCAAGTAAAAAAATAGCAGCAAACAACATAATCATTTTTTTGTTTATTTATTGTAATTTTTCAGTCAGTCTGTCTGTCTGTTTATGTGTCTGTCTGTCTATATATATATATATATATTATCAGATCGGCGAAAAATATATTTTTTGGCGTGTTTCAGAATTTCAGTGCTTAGTATTGCGCGAGATGAAAAAGGTTGAAAACCGCTGTATTAGGGTATAGACCAAATGAATCAAAATACAGTCGATCCCACTTAATCGGGTTACAATTAATCAGATAAGTTGCTTATAAGAATAAAAGCTATTAGAACCAAAAAATTATTCCCATATTATAAATGTTAAATTTTCTAGTTTTCACAAATAATAATCTTTGTAGGCGGACCTCGGATAATTGAATAAACACTAGAATCTTAGCATGAAAATCCGTGCTCAAACAAGGAAAAAAAAAAAGAACGAACAAAGGAAATTCGCCTTTACACAAACGTCCTCTCTCCTCGTCTCCAGTTGGAGAATTTTCAAGATTTCCCCATTGACTTACATACAGGGCCTTGTGTTATAGTGGAATACAAAAGCTCCAAGTCACATTGGTAGTCTCCACTTTTTTAGAATTGGGAGGGTGGAGGGTCTTTTCACTTCTGACCAATTAGCCTGACTCCAATCATGGGTCGCCAGTCATTGTATTGCCGCGTTGTGGAAGGTTTTCTTTTCAGATGGACATTGGGCTTGTGCGGTAAGTTAAAGGTTTTAAAGGCAATAAACAATTAAGCAACGCAAATTAAAACTGCAAAAAGTTTCCAACTTCCGTACAAGTAAAACCGTAAATGTATGCCAGTGTACAAATTTTCTCTCGTTAAAATTACATTAGGTACGTATAGCTTCATTTCTTTATTTTGATACGTTTTATTCTTCCTTCACCACCATTTCATATTTATTATGTTTGTACTTAGACAGGGCCGGCGCAAGCAAATTTTCTGCTCTAGGCGAACGACGTGTGCGTCCCCCTCCGTAAAAAAAAAATTCGACACTCCAATACATCTAGTAACAATAGAAAAGCGAAAAAATGTGGCACATACCGCCCTCTCACTATAGTTCGGTTAAAACAAAGTACGATAATCACAGCTTATCTCATAACGCACAAATAAATGATCAAAGGCAAAAAATTAGTTTGGGATTTTGCTGTTGCAGAAGAAAATCGTAATTCTTAATGCCTTGTAATAATACACAAATGTATCAAAAAGAAAAGACGGTCCTCCAAGCTTCTAGTTCGGCAGCAGTACTGCTCGCACCACTGAAAGGTGTAGCGGTAATGGGAAACTGTTATTCAGATTTATGCAAATTGTTTAGAGGAAAATTTGTTAATGCGGAAAAACAAGAATTTGAGGGTATGGGAAAAAATGGATAAGAGAACATGTATAAAGAAGGATAAATATTGGTGAAGGCATTCAATCGAAAATAACCCATTCAATTCCATTTATTTATTGCGAAATTAATCTCAGTCGTCCTACAGTATTACGTACTTAACAGTGTACGACATAGTTAACAATATACGACAAATCTGTAGTGGTGCCGCCCTAGGCGTCCGCCTGGTTCGCTTATGTGGTCGCGCCGGGGCCTGTACTTAAGATATTTAAGTATATACAGGGTGTCTCAGCACCAGGGTTGCAAACATCTAGGAGGGGTAGGGTATACCTAGACGAACAATATTTGTCATAGAACCTAGGGTCGCAAACCACTCACAGCGCCAGTTCTAAAACCGTCCAGCATGCACAAATAGTGACAACCAGTGCATGAGAAGCGCAAAATGCGATGTCCTAATCATCTATGCACTTGAGCAGCTGACCTGAGTTTTATCTGGCGCTTTTCACGCACTGGTTGTAAATATTTGTGCATGCTGGACGGTTTTAGAACTAGCGCTGTGAGTGGTTTGCGACCCTAGGTTCTATGACAAATATTGTTCGTCTAGGTGTACCCTACCCCTCCTAGATGTTTATAACCCTGGTGCTGAGACATCCTGTATGTAGCTGTGTATTCGTTTCCGCGGGTAATTGGTGGCGCAGTGTGGTAACGTGTTCACCTAGTGCGCCGTTAATCCGGGTTCGACTCCCAGCAGTGCAAAGAACGCTTACTCAGAGATCTCATAAAGATCGCACTGCTCACTGTAGTCCGGGGTTTGGTTCCCTAGGCCTTAAGAGGTTCGGATTCCTCGGAAAACAGTAGGTCCCGGCGCAGCATGACCATTGTAGTCTTTGAGCCGTAAAACCACAAAACAAACAATCGTGTTTATAGGCTTAAGGTTACAGTAGAACCCGAATGCAGCGAGAGGAAGTAAAACATTAATTTAGTTGCATTGAAACTTCTGGCGGGAAAAACCGTAAACCATTCATTAATACTATTAGTATCAGATTTTGCATATCTCTAATTCAAACAGGGCGAAAACGTTTCATGGCTAGAGAAAACCTGTAATGACCGAGAAACCGGGTTTTCATTAAGATCAAGATACTGATGTCCGGGTTAGATCAGTTTCGTAAAGAGATTATATGATTAAAAAGTGATCTAAACGTATATTTCACATTTAAGTAAACTGATCTCCCATTTTAATAAACGCTTAAACAGAAAAAATAGTAACATTATAAGAAGGTTTAAACTGAAGAATAAGGAAACAGGGGTAAATATTGAAAGTGCGCCTTTACATCATTCTATTCTTCAAATTAAACAAAGTAAAAAGTTCCTAAAAAATTTATCTCAATGCGATGAAACATATAGCATACATATTTATAGTGTTTTATTAAATTAAAATGGATTAGATAGCGTCGAAACTGAAGAAAAATTTAGATTAATTCGTTTAAAGTCAAGCCATGTCCTTCAAACTTTAGCTCAATTGTGGTATCTGTTTTGAAACTATTAAAATGCTTTTCTTGTCAATGTGCTTGTTCAACCTTGCTTTCCCAACAGTTTAAAGATAATATGTATAACTATGTTGAGGAGTAACATGTCTTTGAGACGTGGTTGAGAGATAAACTCGGTCCAACAATTTGTGAATCAAAATTTCTGGCCAGACCTCGAGAAAACACGAGGGCCTGTCTGTACTGGGTGTAATTATTGTTGACGGCAACAGGCCAATTTACTAGCGGTATGATTTGTGTCTGTTGTGTGAGCAACTCCTCCCTCTAAGAAAAGCCTTGTAATAGTTCTTCCCCCCCGTCCAACATGTAATGCCGCACCCGGCATACACAGTACCATATTATCGAGATGGCTGTAAATTCAGCCGTGGCGGGTGAAGGTCTGCAATTGAGACTTATACTACAACGGTCAACTTAGGGCTTGGTCTGCGGGTCACCAATTACATCCCAGGAGCCGATGTCTCAATTAATTGCCATACACTGTGCACCTATTTTGAATTACGGCTCATATTATGGCAGGTGAATTTTGATAGTTGCTCCTCAGCTATGACGTGCAAATCGGTAATATATTTCACTATATTTGACCGCGGGGCGTTGGACCATGTTATACAATACTTGGCTCCTTGCATCTTGTACGAACGACATGGGAAGAGGTGTTGGGGAAAAAGTTGTCTATAATTTTAAGCGGCGGTTATGGCGGACGTTAGCACCTTTCAAGCAGCCTCCAATGTCTTTATTACCAACTAAAATGGCTTCGTTTCAGAAATTTGAGCCCGTGTAATGAAGTTATTAGACGAAGTCGCACGCCAGGTTTTTCTCATGGAGAAAAAGGTGGTTTTCACGGTTGGCATTTGTCTTCCGTGACGGCACTTTAAGGATATTCTAACACCTGGCGCCCTATCGACCTCTATGGGTATTATTAATACACTACTGATTTAATTTTACAGATCTCTTTCTTGCGTGCTGGTGTTCGAATGGTTTCTATAACGTGGCAAAACTATTGTCGCATCAAATTTAATCTGCGATTCTGCAGAAGTGTCGCCGCGTACACGCAAGACAGCAATGCTAGATCCATGCCCCTTTCTTGTCCCATAAAGGGATTAACCCACATAATTGTCTGATGATACCACCACCTGGACTCGGTATTGAAATAAAATGCCTCAGTTGCAGTAATGACAGTTATGAAGGAGAAATTATAAACATGGGGGAATGAATAAACCAAAGATACAATTGTGAAAGCGATGCAATAAATTAAAAGGCATTTGAAAGGATAACCATCTCTTTAATTATGCATGAGTGTGATCAGTTTCACGAAGAATATCTTAAACTGATGAGGAGAAAAAAAAATCAGTCTTTGCCTAAACGGAATATCGGGGAGATGGAAAGGAAAAGGACGAAATAAAATATTTAACATATAACCGGAAACCAGTATAACATAGAATTCTAAAACGACGTGAGTGCACGAAACTTAACTGATCAAACAAATAATTTTTTTTTCACTTGTATGTTTCATTTATGACACTTTTTAGATGATTTTTGGACGTAG
>QLNU02015360.1:315742131-315754622 GCA_006491805.2 Dysdera silvatica
TGACTTTCTAACATTTATTTTGATTTCAATCACATTCTTTTTGATAATAAGTAATTCCAACACCTGGAAAAGTGTCTATTTTGTGAACTTGGCTTGGATAGAGCCAACAATGAAGAATAAACAGCCTGGACGATTTCAGTGCTTTAACGCCCACTACTTTTAGGCTCCTCTAATCGTTGCCTTGATCACAGGAGCGATTCAGAATTCAGACATTAGGGCTATGTTTCGTGTGTGAACGAATACTTTAGCTATATTGACCATATGCTCACCACGTTTGACACTTTTGTGTCCGTTCGTACTTTAAACGAAAAACATGTTTTGAACATAAAAAACTTATAATTCGCACAAATTTGGAGACCTCGTCAATTTATACTATACATCATCACCGAAGTCCAACACGTAGCTATGCTTTTAGTTAAATACCAGCAGCCGACCTTTGATGTTACGTGACGAGGCGTTTGGAATCTCTGGGTCGTATGATGCTTTGCTGTTAGTACTACTCTTATTCCAAGAATTCGTGTAATCGAAAAAGAAAATGCGTTAAGCGATTTACCATTCTAATTTATTGCATAGAAAATAATTATTATAAAATAAGAATCAGCATCATCTAAATCTACTTACGTTGTAGATTATGTAACCGTATAAGCACGTAAAACTGTGCTGTAATTTAAAAAAAGACTGTTATTTGAAAAAATGCACAAAATTGGAGTAATGCGAAAATAAATGCACAAAATTTAAAGTAAAGGGAGACAGCACGATAATTAATTATTTTTTGCATCCGCCTCAGCTTTTGTGCAGCATCTTGTAAACGGTTTATTATATTATTTGTCAGGAATTCACAGTCTTTCTTATCAAAACCTGTCCAAAAGGTTTTTAAACTAAAAATAAGTTCATTCTTATCTCTTGGGGTAAGTTTTTTTTTTATGTGTGAAGACGTACGTTTCTGTATAATTTTCCAGAAATTCTCAATGGGTTTTAAACCTGTATATATGCTCATCAATAGCTTGCTTTTCTTTGAGCCATCTAGTAGTGGTTTCAGAAGTGTGAAAAAGAAGTTGAATTTTGCTGTGAAACCATCACATGAATTTCTTGATACCTGTAACAAAGTGCTCGTGAATTTCTTGGTATACTTTAAAATTGAGTCTTTTGTGTCTATAATGCGCAGCCTACGGTCCTTTAAGCCCATACCACGACAAAAGTCGCAAATTTCACCTAACTTTGCATGTATTTTGTATCAAATATTTCTTCTTTAAGACGTCAAACGTATTCCCTGATGACCACGAGGCAAATAAAACATACTTTCATTACTAAAACATACCTTTTCCCCGTCCTCTTAACGCCACAACAGTCCTTGCTTTCACTATCCCACTCTAGCACCCTTTTGCTTGGCAATCAAGCGGCTTCGTCTTAGGTACGCGCAATTTAATCCGTAACTCAATAGGTGAAATTTTGGGATGCAGCCGAGGACGTGCGCTCTCTGGAACTGCGTTTTCTTCTTGTGATTCAAATAAAATTTTCAAATTAAAATATCAACATAAAATTTGACTCTACTCTCCTTCAAACAAAAATAAAGGTTTTCGTATTTTATAAAAACCTTTATTACAATAAAATATAATAGCAACATAAAAAAGATTTAATTTAGAGCATAACTTTTTTTTAATGTAAAAGTATAGTAGAAAAACACCCTTAACGGTCGTAGAGATCGCACGTCCTCGGTTAAGCCTTAAAATCCAATTTGTGAAGTCGTATCGACGTCGTAGATTTAAACATATTCCTATACCCATGTTTGTAAAAATTGCAACACCATGAAGGACTCGTGTGAATTGAATGAAATTTAATGTACAAACGACCTGTGTTGATACAAATAAACGATTAAAATTACAAAGCAAAAAAACAATATTACATGTCGAAAATCAGTATTTGGTGAAGCCATCACACGCTGCAATAAGTGAAGCTATACGACGTAGCATGGAATCAAACAGATGTCGAATGTCCGCCTGAGGAAGAGCATTCCAGGTTGCTTGTATGCGAAGTCAAAGTTTATTTGTAGTAGCTATAGAACGAGGATTACGAGCGAGACGCCGACCAACGAAATCCCACACATGTTCAATCGGCGACATATCCGGCGAATAGGCAGGCCAAGGAAGAAGCTGTATCTGTTGTGATGAAAAGAAGTCTTGAACATTCCTGGCAATATGTGGGCGGGCATTGTCCTGTTGAAATACAGCTCCGGGAATGCCTTGAAGGAAGGGAACAACTTCGGGCTCCAGAACTTCATTGATGTACCGGTTGCTGTTAAGATTACCCACAATTCGTAGCAGCTGAGATCGTCCATGATACGCAATCGCACCCCAGACCATAACGCTGGGGGTTCGTCCACTATGACGTTGGATAACGCACTCCGGAAGGTGGCGTTCACCGGTATAGCGTCTAACACAGATGCGGCCATCACTGTACCCCAAATTAAAGCGGGATTCATCAGAAAACACCACTTGTTGCCAATCAGCACGCCAGTCTCTATGTCCATGAGCCCATTGTAGCCGCAGGCGCCGATGGTTTTGCGTCAGGAGGATCCTGTATAAAGGAACTCTTGCACGCAGTCCACGGTGCAGTAGACGCCGACGAATTGATGAAGCACACAATGATACACCTGTAGCAGTGCACCAACGTTCTGCCAACTGTCCAGATGAAGCAAAACGGTCCGTCACCGCCATGCGGACCAGGTGTCTATCATCCCGTGCTGACGTCACCTTTCAGCATCCACTCCCAGATTTCCGAGTTGTCTGGTTCTCTTGAACCAGACAACTCGTCAACTCCACACTCGCATCGCTATACTGCTGTTATGCCCCTTACGAGCTGCTATTGCAAGATAAGAAAACCCTCCTTCACGAAGGCCGATCATTCGTCCCTGTTCAAACTCCGTAACTTGCTGAAATGTCGCCCTCTTTCATCGTAGAGGCATAGTGACGTCTCATGTAACGTTTACCACTAGCAGATAACCATTCACGTCCCGCTACAGCCCTCTATTTATGCGGATCCATCAGTAGTTGAGAGGGCGCTGCTCAGCCCACGCATGCGCGATGACTCTGAAATTCTAATCATTGGAATAGCATACCCTAATTTGCATTTCCTGGAAGTTTCAGCTCAATCACGTGACTCCTTCATGGTGTTGCAATTTTTACAAACATGAGTTTGCTTATTATTAGTTCTTTTCATCTCCTGTGAAAATACCTTACACTTCAGTAGTGGTTTCTTCACGATGTTCTTCAATTTTCTCTCACCTCTTGATGTAGTTATTATCTTTCGACTGCTGTGGAAGCGATTATTTTGAGACTTTCAGTTATGAGAATACCGTCTTAACCCTCTATTCACTCTTACTTGAGAACATTTCACAACATTCTTGTCTACTATATTGAAGTGCCAGAAAAATTGGCACACCTACCTAATATCGTGCAGCCCCCCTCCGTGCGCATGCCAAAGTGCCGCAACACGACGTGGCATGGACTCGACTAATGTCTGAAGGTATCCTGGAGACAATTCACACCAGGAATCCTGCAGGGCAGTCCACAAATCCATAGGAGTGCGAGGTGTTGGAGATCTCTTCTGAACAGCACGTTGCAAGGCATCCCAGATATGCTCGATAATGTTCATGTCTGGCGATTTAGGTGGCCAATGGAAGTGTCTAAAGTCAGAAGAGTGTTCCTGGAGCCACTCGGTAGCAACTCTCGATGTGTGGGGTGTCGCATTATCATGCTGAAATTGTCCAAGTCCGTCGGAATGCACAATGGACATGAATGGGTGTAGGTGATCGGACATGATGCTTACGTATGTGTCACCTGTCAGAGTTGTCTCTAGACGTATCAGGGGTCCCATATCACGCCAACTGCACACGCCCCATACCATCACAGAAGCTCCACCAGCTTGAACAGTCCCCTGTTGACATGTAGGGTCCATGGATTCATGAGGTTGTCTCCATACCCGTACACGTCCATCCGCCTGATGCAATTGGAAACGAGACTCGTCAGACCAGGCAACGTGTTTCCAGTCATCAACAGTCCAATGGCGGTGTTGGCGGACCCAGACGAGGCGTAAAGCTTTGTGCCGTGCAGTCAACAATGGTACACGAGTGGGCCTTCGGCTCCGAAAGCCCATATCAATGATGGTTCGTTGAACAGTTCGCACGCTGACACTTGTTGATGCCCCAGCATTGAAATCCGCGGCAATTTGAGGAAGTGTTGCACGTCTATCTCGTTTAACGATTCTCGTCAGTCGTCGAAGGTCCCGTTCTTTCAAGGTCTTTTTCCGGCCGCACCGCTGTCGGAGATTTGATGTTTTACCGGATTCCTGATATTCACGGTATACCCGTGAAATGGTCGTACGCGAAAATCCAAATTTTGTCGCTATCTCGGAGATGCTATGTCCCATCTCTCTTGTGCCGACTATAACGCCACGTTCAAAATCACTTAAATCTTGATAACCTGCCATTGTAGCGGCAAGAACCGATCTAACAGCTTTGCCAGACATCTCTTGTCTTATATAGGCGCTGCCGACCGCATCGCGTTACGCTGATTGGTTGCAAAGCTCCGTTATTTGCATACGCACGCCTGTACCGGTTTTTCTGGCACTTCAATGTATAAGATGTTGATTTTGATCTTTATGTAGATATTCCACACGAAACTTCTTACATTTAGATATGTCACGCGTTCGACCTATTGTTGCGAATCGTGCAACCGATTTTTCACACGAAAATCAGTTCAGTAGCTACTGAAATGTACACCGATTTTCTGCTCTCCTCTAATCCAATCGGGAAATTTTGAACTGTGCTATCCACCTCTGAGTATTTTAATTTTGTGAATATTTCAAACTTTTGTTTTTAAATCTAAGGTGTTGGTCTAAAAAACAAAACAAACTAACAATTATACGTATTACATTTTTAAGTATTCCAAACACGTTCATATTTTTCTATTTCTTTTCCTTCAGTACCTTTAGTAAATCGTTTATTTAAATATATTGAACACGCTGATTTTCTGCATTATTCTTTTTTTTTCTTTTTTTTTTCATCTGAGTTGTATTAGGGACGTACGAGTGCAAATAATATTCAGTTAGCTTGTATTTTCCAAATGTATAATGTGCTCATGTTTGTATTACAATCTATCTAGATTTTTCACTTTTGTTTTTTTCACTTCTGTTTTTTACCGTCTTACCTGCCATACGCATTAAGTTGCTAAGCAACTATGCTTCAGTTTTTTGGGTCGCGAGCGGAAAGAGTTGCTGACCACAGGTTTACGAAGGAATATACGTCCGTACACATATTTGAGAAAACATTTGAAAACTGTTACTAATTTATGGGTTTGTCAGGATCCGTTCTTTTTCTCGTGAGATTTTAATTACATATCGAAAGGACGTAACTACCTGACTTAAAAAAAGGGGACGCCTGAAACCCTCTTTCTTATTAAATAACTTCATTTAATGTCAACACACGTCTTCACCATGAACGTGCATTTTTCTCAAATGTTACTTTTGTTTGTAATTTTTTATTTAATAAAGTTAGTATTTAGAAAACGATTTTTATTGCTTCATTTTGTTATTATAATGTGCTGTGAAAGTCTACGCGAAACTAAGGTTAGTATTTAATAATATATAATAATAATAATTTTATATATTCTCTCTCTATATATAGCGCAACATGAAGCTGTTACATATTGTAGCAGGTCCTGGGAAAACTGTGTGAACCCGGATGTAGAGAATAGAGAGAGAGAGAGAGGAGGTGGGGGCGTGGTCAAGCCCAGGAAATATCTGAAGAATTGCGATTATATATATATATATATATATATATATATATATATATATATATATATATATATATATATATATATATATATTTATTTATTTATTTATTTTTCTCTTCATAGTTAATTTTTTTAAGGCGACGTAAATTAATGGGTTCATAAACTATTTTAGTCATTTAGGGAGACTAATTAAAAATATAATTGGGGATAATTATAAGTTGGGTTAAAAATAGGACTACTCATTTCCGCTATTTCGTTCAGTAGAGCTAAATTGGTGTTCATTGATAAAAAAGTTACCAATTACTGTTCCACAAATAAGTTGGCGTATTTATACTTGCTTCTCATCTCTCTACTTAATTTATCCCTCGTCATATATGTTTCATGCGAGAAATCGACTTTCTAGTGATTTCTACCGCCCAATTTTACTTTTCTCACTACAATTGTGTACTACCGGCTTCATTTTTTTTTTTTTTGCTCATTTTATATAGAATAGGTTATACCATAGTTTTTCCCAAATTTTTATAATATTGACTTGGCTTAGTATAAAAGGCAATCGTAACGTTTTGGAAATACAGAAAGCGTGGTAATATTTGCCAAGTATACTAGGAGTTAATTTTATCTAGTAGTATATGTGAAGGAAGGTAAAAAATTTCGAATGCAACTTTTCCTAAATAGATTTCTATTGGCTTTATGAAGCTTGACGTTGACATTAGGTGCTGTATCTTTCAGAACAGCGTTTCGCAAAGTATTTTCCGTAGAACCCCAATGTTCTGAAAGCAATTTGTAAAACATCGCTGCAATTTTCACGAAATTAGGTAGGTAATTTTCACCCATGACAATCCCTTAAAAGTTAACTAACCGTAGCCCAATAGCCCACAACAATAGAACAATTCTACCTTCCTTTTCGTACTGATTTATTGCTTGTTCTTACGTTTAGGCCCAAGCAATTATAAATAATAACTTTTTAGGTTTTCCTCGAATAATATTTATAGAAGCCTGTCGCTAAACGTATGTGGTAAGTAACGGGTTCCATAGGAGAAAACATTCGAGAACCACACACACTATTCTAGCACCCAGCAGACGATCTTACAAGTGCCTAAACATGTTATCTTTCCGAAATGTTTTTATTCAATTTTTTCAAAAGGAAGATGAACATTGTTCTAATGCATAAGAACTACAGGAGACACTAAAGTTCTGTACTGAGAAAGTAGTGACGTTGAATTAACCCATTGGGCCAGTGATGCCCAACCTGTGGGTCGCGATCCTAAAGGGAGTTGAGAATTGATTTTTTGGGGGTCGCCAAACCCAGGGTATCTTCCAGACTATTTTCTCAGTCAGGTGAAATTTACCTTCAAAATTTTAATTTTTTTTATAAAATGTACTTACCAGAAAAGAAACGAAATAAAATATTCAGTAGCAATGAAATAATTCGTCCATATTTACACAAACTTATTCGGAGGAAAACAAAATTCAAGCATTTCTTCTTGGACATTTAGTCTATTCACAGACAGTTGATAATTTTTGAGGTGGCAGGATTTTACTTCATACGGTAACTTTCTCCTTCTTGGTGTCTTATCCGTATTTTTCTTTGAAAAACTGGGATATATAAAAGATTATTACAATTTACATATGCAGAAAATATAGAGAAAAATAATTTGCTCGATGTTTTTTTTCTCTCTTATAATTTGAATATTTAGCCGGTATATAAACTTTGAGTTTTAGGGGCGTGTGTCAAGAAATTTTGAGGGGTGTAAGGGGTGTAGCAGACTTCCCGGCCCCAACTATTTTTAGTTGCAATTATTTTTATAAGGAATTTCATACCAAATGTTTCCAACGCTTTTACAACAACATGGCTACACACATTGCAATATTTTACTAATGGTTGTTAACTTTATATCTGTAATATATATATATATATATAATTAATATAATATAATTTTATATTTAATGTGTTTACACTGTTAAAAATGATCTTGTTACGCAAATGTGGTGACGGGGGTCGGGGTCGCAGACTATTTGGTTACTATAAAAGGGAGTTGCGGATTATTTGACTACTATACAAGGGGGTCGCGACTTGAAAAAGGTTGGGAAACACTGCATTAGACTGTATGTAGTAAACGATTTTAAATGGCCGATGCATCGTGGAATAAATAATCTATTAAGTTCCTCATATTTGAATCGTTGATCAGCTAATATGTTTTCTCAATGAATTCGCGTAATTAAAAAATATTATTTCAGAATAATTTGAATTTTTTAAAAACGCCTAGTTTCATTTAGATGATCTTAACTAAATTGCAATGCAATACCAATTTATTTAGCCGGAATCGTACTACATTGTAGTATTTTTACACATAGTTTATAACATAGGTATGCATTTTGCAAATTGTAGATTGATATCCGCTAGGGCAGCATTGGATAAAGACTATCGAGTCTGACGGAGCCCATGCTGCCCTAGGGAAGAAGGATTATTGTAGTATTTCGATGAAACAATAGAATAACACCTTAATATTATCGTAATGAATGTACAGTATAAGAAAATAATGTCCGTCATAATTCTACTAGATATTTCCAGACATGTTTGTTAGAAAGAGAATTAAGCGGACGTGATCTGTTAGGGAGGAAATTCCAAATTCTAGAATCCGTTGAAGCCAGATGTGTCGTCCGAGATTTGTTCTTCGAGAATCAGTTATTAACTTGTTAACATTTCTGGTAAGATAATCGTGATTCGGCAATTGCGGGCATATGAGATTAGTGTACAAGTTATTTTTTGTATACTATTAAACATAAAAATGGAAATTTTATATCGAACATTGCATCGGCAGGTCATTGACTTCACCGTTACATTTATTTACAATCAAACTATAAGTAAGAAAATCAGAAGAAGATCTCCCCATGTATCTCGATTTATTTATCGGATTGTATCTACGGGCGCGCACGCAATTGTCTTCCCATATAGCACACATTCTCTTTTCATACACTTAAAAAGTTACCTTCACCATTTCTGCTACAAAATATATTACGGAAATGAACTTTTCTCTCCATTTTTAGAGAGGTAATGAATGATTGCGGTTATATTTAGCCATTTCATACGCTTCACACATCGCCTTTGCCTTCTGCATCAATATACTACCCTAGTATATAAACGCACTTTCTGAAATAAATATGGGTTAAAATGTGTCGTTTTTTTTGTTTTTTTTTTTTAAATGGGCATTCCTTTTCCCTGTTTTTGTATTTATATCATTTTCGTCTTGATTCTCGAGCGCTATTGAGAAAGTTTCAGCTAAAAGGTTTGAAGACGATTTATTGTGTTTGAACGAGCAAGCTTATGAAATACGCTGTTTGTCTGTTCTTCCAAGTATGTGGGCGTCGTCTGTGGGAAAGCGGAGTTGAGGCGTGGATAGGGGTGCAGATAAGGCGAGCCTTTGGGCCGCTTTTTCTAAAATGCGTTTCTATTTATTGCTGGCAGCAGCTGGCAGGCAAACAGGATGTTGATTATGTACTAATTATAGAGACAGTTTTAATTGTCGCCGTCGTGGCTGTGGCCTTGGATGAAGCTCACTGTTTAACTGCCTCACTGCCGAGAAAGGAGTTTTGCATTTCGGCTAGTAATCTCCCGCGGTGGTGGTTAATGCTGATCTCGAACTAAAAGCCAAAAAGTTATTTCTCGTCGCCTTCATTAAAGTTGTTTGAATTAAAGCACATACACACACACACACACACACACACATACATACATACATAGGCGTAATCTGGCGGTGGCTAGGGGGGGGTACATGCTCCCCAGATTTTTTAGAACAGAGGCAAAATCGTATTTTCTTTCACCAAATTTCGGGTTTTTGCCCTCCCCAGTTTACGCTATATTTAGCCCTCTAGGTTACGCCTATACACACACACTCTCTCTCTCTCTCTCTGAGACCCGCATATAACGAGGAGCCTGGAACCAACAAAAATGCTCCCTATATCCGATCACTCGCTAAATCCGAATTCCGAACTTTGAAAACAACGTTTGTATAAGCCACATATGGTCATGCAATATGCATAGAGTAATAGTCAGCTTTAAATCCTCTTACAGTTTAATGAACAACGTATTATACAATCGAACCTCGTTGAAGGCGAATTACTTTTAAAACGAAACGTTTTGTGAAGTCCCGTCAAATTCTATAGGAATCCCCAGGTTATTTTTTCCTTTAACACGAACATGGTTAAGACGAAATACCGTTTACTACGAACTGATAATCAATGGCCCTTGGAAAATTTCCTACGTTTAACACGGAAAAAAAACCAAAAAAAACAAAAACGCTCTATAAGATCAGAGTTTCTCATGGATAATTTTAACAGACTGTAGTTGCTAGACTAAACATGCGGGAATGGCGATTTCTATATACTTTTGCAAAACAAACAATTTCCTGTTGGTTTTTACGTGTGATAAGAACTAAAAAATATTTTCATTTATCAGTTATCATAAATGCTATTCAAATGAAATCCGTCTTGAGGTGATTGAATGCAGTAAAGGGCTAAATTCATATTATGAGACAGCCTTCGGGCCCGATCCAGTCTGCGAACAGTAAAAACAGCCCTACTACAAAAGATAAAAAAATGATTTTTTTTTTCCAGGAGGGCTAATTTTCTTCCAGGGGGCTAGTTTTTTCAGAGGGGGTTAAAGCTTTTACCTCAAAGCTAGTTCATTGAATCAGAAAATTTCTAGAAGAGGACCCCCCCCACGTCTATATAGAGTGTAAAATAATTTTGTTTTCATTTGTTATGGCCCGCCGACTGAGAAAAAAAAACAAAAAGATCCAAAGTGTCCCGCGATGAAAACTAATGGAGAACACTGCTCTACTTGATTCCTTGAAAGTTGAAGTGTGAAAATGAATCGAAAAGCGAAGAAGTCGTTAAGTTTAGAAAGAAAACTAGAAATTCTAAATGATGTGGATTATGCAAAATTGAATAAAAAAGGAATTGCCTTAAAATGTGGTATTGCAAAGTGTATTTTATCGAAAAAAGAATGGGAATTTCCAAAATAGAGAAATCGAAATAGCTCTGGTGAAGGGTATCAGAGTTCCGAAACCAAAATCTTTCACTTACCTGTACAATTTTGCAAGAAAAAGCTCGTTTTTTTAGTGATCTCTGAATGTGAGTGATTTTAAATGCTCATCTGGATGGTTACAAAGATTCAAGGATAGGCATGGGTTAATTTGTAGAAACGTTTGTTGTGAAGAAGCCGATGTAAACGTTGAGATGATAAACGAACTTCTGACTGACAAATTGCCTACGATTTTGAAGAAGTATACAATGTCTGACATATGTAATGCGGATGAGATTGTAATTTTCTGGCGAGCACTTCCTAATCGTATCTTATCCCGAAAAGGTCTAAAATGTTCTGGAGGCAAGTGCAGCAAAGAGAGATTGACTGCTTTAGTGGCTTGCAATATGGGTGGAACAGAAAAGTTGCCGTTGCTGGTTATTGGCGTCGGAAAAGGAAAAGACGCATCAAATCTCTAACCACTTTACGGGTGACATATGACCACCAAAAAGGTGTAGATAACTTCCGAACCTTTCAGTAAATGGGTAAAACAGATAGACCAGGAGTTCCAGCAACAAGGTACGTCTGATTCTGGATAACTGTAGTGTACGCACTTCACCATTTCCGGATTAAAAGCCATAGAATTTGAGTTCCTTCCTCGAACCACCACATCTAGGCTACAACCTTGTGATCTAAGGGATAATACGCAACTTGAAGCGTTTATTAATGAATTTTGTGTTTAAAAATATTTTTTTTTATTATAATGTAGTTTTAAAATACAGGGTAGCCATAATTAAACGGGATGTGTTTAGAGCCTGATAGCAAAACATTTAGTGGGCCAAACTGAACCAAATGCGGTGTACGTGTTTCTGGGACCATGGGATTTTGGTTTAAAAAAAGTTAGAGTTATCCGACGTGTGGAATTAGTATTACCACTATTTTGATAACAGGATTTTACCAGCAAACCAGGATCACGTATCAGCTTTATCAAACAAATGCGAAGCACGTTTGCAGCCTTTCTTATATTCCCTGATTGACTTCAATGTACTAAAATTTGTATAATTGAGCCGTTTTTAGTGACAATTGAGCAATTTCAGCGCCAATTTCCTTTGTGGGGGCAAAATTTTGATTTTTTAATATTATATATTTTTATTTTATTTATTTATTTATTTATTGAAAAGTTAAAAATACCATAGTCCCAGGAATATGTGCACCAAATTTGATTCAGTTTGGCCCATTAGATTGTTTTTGCTATCGAGTTCTAAACACATACCGTTTAATTATGGCCACCCTGTATATGAACAAATTAGACGTGGTATATTAATACTGATAAACATATATATATCAGCCTTTCATGGAGAATTCTAATTTTTCCGTTTATTCAACGTTGTCTGTTTTTCAAACCATATTTAAAAACATTTTTTTACAAGCAGTTAGTTGGCGTTTTTATAAACAACGGAAACGACCAGCAGTACAGTAATCCCCCGACTTCCGTGACTTGCGTAAATTTGCAGTTACGTAATAAATCTTGAAATCACAACTACTAGAGCGTAACCGTAAGTAGTACTAGTCACAGCAAATGTGACGAATAGTGACAAAGAAATCTCCCATCAGCGGAAACTTTTTACGACTAGAGACACCACCACCAATGCATCGCATCTCCCATTAACCTAAACGAG
>QLNU02015360.1:315754722-315790873 GCA_006491805.2 Dysdera silvatica
CTTCGACCTGATTAACATTGATACATTGTGCGTGTATACCCAAGAGGACGTGCAACTATGCCATGTTGGGAATCAATGGGGTTCTTTATATTAAGAGTGAGATACGTTATCGCGCTTTTTTTTCCCTTCTCACTGTTGACTGATAAGTTTTAATCACGGAGAAATGCTAATAAACTCTTAGTCGATGGAAGTAATTTAAAACCGAGTAATTTGAATAGTTATTCTCAACCGTTTTCGCGATCCGCATGAATCTTGCGGAAAATGAGCAACGTTCTTTAGTTTGGCAGTTTAAAATTGTTGGTTGTGAAAAGCAAAGACAGTTGACATAAATAGTGGAAGAAATGCCGAGCCCCTGCAGAGATAAATATAACGAGGTAAAAAAAAAAAAAATTGTATCAAATTGTAATTCAATTATGCTCATTTATTTCTTTAGTATTTTGTATCTCGAATAATATATTCTGCATAAAGAATATTCTTGTAGTCGTAACGCAATATCAACTACACGTACTGGCTAAAAAATAGCGAACTTTTGTATTAGAACGATAGCTGACAGAAATATAGTTGCAAGTAAAACTATGACCTAAGTGAGATGAAATTATATGTAAATGTAAATGCATATTCGCCCATTTTAGCCCTTCTTAGCGTTAGTGTATATAAATCTATAAACACGATGACTTTTCTGAATAAATGCATAGTTGAAGGGTTTCAGTAATTTTAAGCATTTCATTATTTTTTTGGGAAAAGCATTTCATTATTTTATTGGAAAAAAATTCCCCACAATGCTAAAGTTAACCCTTCCTTTTATTCCTGTCTGAGCAGAAAAGCGAAGGAACTTGTTAATGTGCACATGTCATTATGTCGTAAGACGCTAAAAATGCAGCCATAGCTAAATTAGTTGCTGTCTTTACTGAGGAGATGGAAGGGTTTAGTTCTATTATGCTAGACCAGTGGTTCCCAACTCAACTGTGCCCGCTGACCACTTTGAAAAATTCTTACGAGTTGGCTTCAAGACCTTAATAAAAAAGGGAACTGGGTCTTTTTTGGGGAAAATGTGTTTGTACAATCGTTCTTTGGTAAAAAAAAAAAAAGAAATAAACAGAAAAAGAAATAATAAAATCTAATAATACAGTCAAACCTCGTTAAGACGAACACGCTTAAGACGAATTACTTTTAATACGAACCGTTTTCTGAAATTCCGTCAGATTGTAAAATACTACAAATATGCAATCAATTTCATTTTTATATTTAATTTTAATATTTAATAATTTTTATAAGTATTTTTTAATTTTTTCTTAAAATAATAACCTGTCTCGCCGACCCCTTGGGACTCTTTCATGGACCACCAGTTGGAAACCACTGTACTAGACTGACAGTTGAACCACGGTCAGATCAAGTACAACAAAACACTTACGTAGGGAAAAATTCTGCATCATTATGTAATGCCGATTAAGTATTTTATGAGCCTCATGCTCATATAGGGCATAACTTGCGGATTAAATAGTGAACTAGGTGGTGGGTTGGGGGAGTGCCCCGCCAGATTACGCCTATGCCCATTAAGAATGCAGCCCCCCCGCAAATCAGTCAATAAATCGGGAGCTTTTCTTTGAAGTTTACAGTCTTTAATATTCAGGTTTATCAATAACGAAACTCGAACATCCATAAATAAACAAGCTTAAAATAACGCTTAAACTTAAATAATTCTATTGTATTTTAATATCAGGGGGCCCCGAAATCGCTGGGCTCTAGGCCCGGATCCACTTGACCTATACGTAAACCCGACACATGGATAATCTTACTAAATCTTCGATATGAAAATCAGTAAGCAAGGAACAATAATTTGCCTTCGCTAATTTTAAGCTTGAAAAAGCCGATTCACATAAGTATGTGGATCGAAAACATAAATATAAAACTATTTATGACAGTTTTTAATATTTGGATACTCTTTTCCCAATTTACACATTTTCAAAAATCTTATTCGAACACCTCAGCTTTTTAGATTAGATCAGATTGTGGCGTTGTATAATTTCATTTTCTAATATAGTTTTCCAATATTGAAAACATCCAAATTTTGCCGCGATCGACAAAAAATTGTTTTACAATCTCGACCTGTTGGCCATGCCTGACAATGGTAAATCTATTACACTTCACTGGATCTCAAGTTATCGTGGGTTGGTTGAAAAGGAGAAGTTGGCGTTAGAAAAAAAAAATAATAACAATTATTATTATCTCGTATCATAAAATAACAAAAATACATCTGAGATCTTAAGGTTGTCGGTCAAAGCTAATGTGCTCTGTGAACGAAAATACAATAGTCTATGATGTTAAAATTGGTACAAAGAAGGTTCAAAGGACATGTCGTGGATTTGCACCATCTGTCCTAACTCTCGTCAATTACATTATCTCGCTCGTATTAAGAATGTGTGGGGTATTCCGTGGCAGCTATTCAGCCACGAAAACACATTCCTTCGAATGTGTCGCGCAATTGTGCATCATTGCTGTCAACGTATTCATAATCAGATCATAAGGCTACATAGAATCCATGCTACGATGTATACTTGCTATTATTCTAAAGGGAAACGATCTTCTTTTTTATTAAACAAAGAGTTATATTTTTTTGACAATTACACACATCAATCAAATCACTTTTGGATGAAGATCGCGGTAAGTCTTTTCCATACGTGTTCAATCTAACCTTTTCTTTTCATTTTATATATTCCAGCTCATTTCTCCGTAATCTAACTATCCGTCGAATTTAGAATACATATGCATATATATATCTAATCGACGTTAGTTTCTTGGCACCTCTAGTCAAGATAGGTTATATTTAATCTTAAATTATCCTTTAATTATAATTCTCTTTTTAAATTATTAATTTTAATCAGTAAAACAATACTGATTTCTAAGGATTTCATTATTCCATGTTTAAATGCTATCGAGCATTCTGAGCATGTTTATATATAGCTAATATAGTGGCATAAACAACTTCCATAATATTGCATTAAATAAAGTAATGTAGTAGATCTCGGAACAGAAGTCGTTAACGACGTTTATATGTTGGCCGATTAATGGGAAATGAAAGCCTTTATTCCCTACGGCTTCCCAAGGTCGCTTTGCTTTCCAAAAAAGCCCTTAGTTCTTATTTTTGCAATTCTTTATATCCTTAATACTCTATAATTATGAAGCAATCGACAATAATTAACCCGGGCCTCTCATTAAATGAACCAAATTATAATTAAATTGCTGATAATTATCAACTGTCCCTTTTAATATCTATCTCCCCCCCCAGCCTTTCGAAGGTCTCGGAAATTATATACGGAACTCCGGTTAGATCAGCCATTATATTATTGTTTCGCATACTAATAATACCAGTGTCGTCGAATAAATAGTTAGATCTTAATTAAGGGTTTCGAATAATTAAGGGATAGATGAAGCCTCGTTCTGTCTTGAGGTACAATGTAGTTGAAGTTACAGACGTAACGATCGTTCTCAGAATGGTGCTGGTCTGAAGCTGGGTTTGCATTTCATTTGCTAACGAAAATCCAAGGTGTGACGTGATTGTTGAGACGGAAACTGTAAAAACACGGGTCTCACGTGCTCTTAATTAATCAGGTAAAAGAGGAGAAGGCCATGGTTAATAGCTGTGTAGTAAGATTCTGACAAAATTATTTCCTTTTTCTTCTTCTTTTTTGTAGGTTTCGGGATTAATCTTAAATAAAATTACACCTTCTAAGCTTAAAAAAATTGCAGTAAAATGTCAAGTGAATAGATAATAAAAGATTACTAATATAAAGCAAAAACAAACTAATGTGGAAAGGCGAAATTATCTGTACAGCTCATTATCACTAGGGTCCCGCTTCGAATTCACATTAGACAGGCAAATTAGTGAGTGGTTGAAATATAAATAGAGCTGATAGATTTAACTAAATTAGAAGGAAATTCATTGCAATAGAGCTCTTCTCCACGTACCATGGAGTCTATCATTTGTCTTGTGAACTAAAATATCCATCAGAAAAAATAGTAATGCAACATTAAAAGTGGAATAGATTAATAAAGACGGAATGACACTTTTCTACCCAATGTCTATATAAGCAGTTTAATTAAAATAGTATGATAATTTATGATTACAGCAGCCTTTTACACGTCAAATTGAACCAGCCTGGCCTTTTAGGCGATCGTCCAGTTGCTCATGAGGCCAATCTGTCTCTGCATAACACGAAAACTTAATCTTCATTGGCCCAACGCCATAGATTTTTTTTTTTACATTAAATCGCTGATTTTCACATTGTGGAAGTGCGACTAATATATTGTACTGATGTAAGTAATCGATAATTCATGACTTGATTAAAATAGGACTGACTGTACTTCGATATTTGTACAGAGAAAGATGTTGGCTTGCGTCTTCATTGTGCTACTATTTGTTGAGTGGAGATGGGCTAGATTGTGAAAGAGCAATCTTTATATACGTCTCTACTCTTTTTCCCTCTTGGAAAGTAATTTCAAGAATGAAAAATCCATGAATTACAATGCGTCCGTTACATTTTTTCTTATTTAAAAATTTGTTTGTTTGGCTTTTTTATGGCGCAAGAGCATCTGGGCTATACTGCGCCTATTTAAAAATTTCAAGGTAGATAACTAAATATGACTACAAAGATGCCCATTCCAACCTATATCAGAAAACTACATTCTGATCATTATTCAAATCGTTAGTTAATAGCATGCCCGTAGCTAGACGCTTGTTACGGGAGGGGGTGGGGGTTTCAGAAAGCTACAGAGGGCTTAAAATTCGTAAATGTTTTGATGTATTTTATTAATATATTTAATAATACTAAATATATAAGCAGACTAATATATTTAACGTTAATAAATAAATTTTAGTATACCGCTCTATAATTTCCCCTATCCCTTATTATAAACTATATGAAGGCTCAAACCTTTGAAAAAAAACAAAAAAAAAAACAGTATACAGACAGAGTGTATACAAAATGGCGGAAAAAGTTCACTACACGATTCCTTGTGAAAAAAGGAATAAAAAATGTCCAGTACAATTTTTGCTTAAAATCAATATTTAATAAGATAATTAAGGCCAAAGATGAACGAATCACGCTCCAGACACGCCCATCATTAGAAAAGCAAACCAAAGAAATTCTTGGAGAGGCACGGCTAAGCACAAATGATCTTATTCGTTAACTTCAAACCTGAAAATTTCGTTGCGTGTCCAAATACGTCATTGGAATTCCGAAGTATGGCTACCTAGTGAAGGTTTTTTCATCTCCAAAGAAAGCCAATGGAATACCAATCTTTTTCTAAATCTGGTAACTTTATAAAAAATGTATCTTTTGGCATAGGGAGCATTCAAGTATTATGTAAGCAACTTTGCGGGAGTGGGTGGCTTTTGTGCTTATTTTCCTATGTTAGCTAATATTAATTCTTGCTTACCAATGGGGGTGGTGTTGAAAATGGCCAAAATATTGCTTACGTAATACTTGAACTCTCCCATAGCCGCTTTCATGGGGTGGGGGTAATTTCTTCATGGAAAGTGAGCAGAAGTACGGCAATAAGGAAGGGGAATAGCCATTTTGAAGCCATCTGCCCCTTTTCCCGGCATTTAATCCTGTTGTTTTTGTATTCGCATATCATATGACAGCAGTGGCGTACTGATTACCTCTGCAGTAAGGAAAGCCCGAGAGGAAAAGGACCCAGTTCGTCATTGTTCATTTTCCACAAAACTTATAGTAAGTACTTTGAGAAAAAAAAAAATATCTATTATTTTACAATTAATGAGGCAAAAATTAATCATATGAAATTTTCTTTAAAAAATGAAATAGCGATCATCAGTTTCCAAATGGAAGGAAATAGCCTATGGCAAACTCAGAAGCAGCATGAACCTAATGACTTTCAATTTTAGTTTTGTTTAAAATATCGGAAAATGTGCACGTCGCGGACAGTGGCGGATTATGTATTTCAAGGGCAGAGGCGCGGGTCTAGAGTTCACTTTACTATACCGTTGTTAGCAAATATATTGCAAGCCTGCCAGACTGGCACGCGAAGAAATGTCGCTGGGACGCGGCTACTTACAAAATAAGAAAAAGTTACTATTAATTATAATATTTTTCCCACAACAACGAAGAAAAGATTTGAATTTACTGCTGGCAAACTGCACAATTCGATCCGTATACTTCCCATGCGTGGTATGAGTGGTTTTGCACGAGAAATCGCCAAATCTAGTGTCTGCTATTAATTATGACGTAAATGAACTAACTCTTGGGTGGAGTTTCCATATCCCGAAATTCAAGTAACACGTGACCTAAGCAAGTTTTTAAAAACCAGTGAAATCTTCGTTTCCTATCTCTCTTCGTGGCAAGGGGCGTACATTCGCGAACGCATATGTAATTGCATTAAAGCGATGTTAAATGGGCTGGCTTTGCCTTGTTATTGGTTTAACTATGATTTGAAATAACTTATTAACTATTGATTTAAATCTTTTTTCACAAGGAATCGTGTGGTGAATTTTTTTCCGCCATTTTGTGTACACCCTGTATACACAAGATCTACCGTAGAAAGCTATTTTGAATACATTTTTAACGTCAAAGAACAATTTCCATTATCATGTACAATTTCGTACAAAACAAAAAATTTAAAATAAAATTCTACAATATTTGATTTTGAGAAAAAAATATTTTCCAGGTTGGGGCTGACTACATTTCCAGGGGGGGCTCAGCCCCCTATAGCCCTATCCTGGCTACGGCTCTTGTTAATAGCACAACGTGGCAGATATTCGCCGCCCAACAACGCTTCTATATATCGTGATTAAGAGTAGTGTGAGGGTCTGTACGATCAGCATTATTCCCCAGGGGATGAAAAAGAGTGCAGTAACTATTGTTATACTCTAAAAATTGCTGTAAAGAAATTGTGGGCGCTTTGCACAAATTTTTCATTCTTAACTCTCCACGCACATATAGTCCTCAATTTTTTCCTCACAAACTGAAGCCTAATTCCTTAATTAAAAGGGGAAGGGGCACATTCTATTAAAATATTGATACCGATATGTTCGCGCTTGGAATATTTCTGTAAATGAATATCTACGCAGACCATTGTAATTGAGTCAAGCTTTAGTTAATGATTTTAGAAAAGGTACGAAATATATACATGTATAACAATTTTGGGCAAAAATAACTTTAGTTTCGGATAAATAAAAAGAATGGATAGCTCTAAATATTTGGTAAGTAGCGATGGTAGTGGATGTACAGAGATTGAGAGTGAGTGGTATATACTGTTATGGGATTCTTAGTGCTATAGAGCCTCCGTTTATAGGTTGTGGACCATTGGCTTAATTTAATGAGACGTAAGGTATGATGAAATAGGGTGATCGTTTTGAATATGCCGTGGCAAGGTGATGCCAAGTTAAACAAGGTTAAAATACTTGAGTTAGGGCAAAAATTAATGTAACACGAGTAAATAAAAAACCGTACGATAGGGCGGGTAACAGTGGTTCGCTTGTTTTTGGGTCTAGGGATTCGCGAATGCCAGTAATTTACTCGCACGTGTGAAGCAAGCTCCTGTCCAATTCGACATGCGAACCACATGTGACTTTCTACAGTCCATCGGATATATATAGACGAATTTGTATTCACGTGTGTAAACACAGAAGTCGTCTCTTTCAACCACATCTGTACCCTATAGGCTATAAGTTTTGAAGTTTTTGCATCTTTGTTTACGTAGTGTAAAAAAGTGCTGGGTTCCGGGGAAACCGCTCCGGTTCAGTTAACTGTGAAAAGTAAAAAACAGCCCGCTTTTTTTCTTTAAAAATTGAGCAAACTAATTCCAAGCACGTTACATTTAGCCGAAACAAAATACCCATTTTTTTTTTTCAATTACCAATAGCTATTTGCTGTTTGGCCTTTTCAGTTAAACTGAAAGTATCTATTTACCCAAATTTTAGGAAAGTGTGACATACTTTTATAGAATTTACATACATATTTGTCACAAGTTCACGTATTTATTTTTCGATATACCCGAAATTAGTTTTAATATATGATGTTTAACATATTTTTAAAAACATTTTACAGATAATGGAATGACTTTCTAGTTTTGATTTTTCTATTTAGCGGGAGTTTTTCACAATGTTTTACGCGCTGAAAGGGGCAAAATTTCCGTTCGAGCGAATTGAAAGATTTTGTAATAGAAATTACTTATTGAGAATACCAATAACAGAGGTAAAATCTCTCAAATTGCGCCGTATGGGTGCTTTTAAAAAGGCAACATGCTGACTCAGGAGAGGGTCGTTTCTTGTAGGTGACCACTGACTTACTAAAAACTACGTCACCATAGTATGTTCCTACTCCGAGAGAGAGAGAGAGAGAGAAAGTTTAGAGTATTATGAAATGTAATTATATAAAAATCAACAACTTCGTATGGATATAATCCAAAAACTACATCACCAATCATAAACTATGAATCAGAACAACGTTGTAGTGGTTTAAAAATGTCTTAGAACATAAACGTGTTTTCAACCATCCTCTAGAATAGTTGGAAGTTCTAATACATTTTTAAACCACTACAACATTTTTAAATAAATCGAACACTACGCAGATTAAATCAAACAACAATATAAATCAACGTTTATTGGCGTAGTGATACCAGCGCCGATGTTACGAAGCCAATAAACGTTGATTTGTATTGTTGTTTGATTCACTACAACGTGGTTCTGATTCATAACTTCGTATGGTGTTAACATATAATATCGACGGTAGTAAAACTGTGGTGGGGAGGTTGTCGTACGAGTTACCATTTCAGCAATCAACGTAATTAGAACTAGCAATCATAACCTCCCTCTATAAAATTTTGTTAATTTTTTATCGTGAAATTCCGTATATATAAAGCACCCTCTCTTCCCCTCAAATCGTTGTGTGGTTCATAAAAATGGTTGTTTTGTGTGCAGCTAACCTTTGTAAAACTTCATCGAGCTTGAGGTCTGCGCCCTTATCTTATTCGCATTCAAATGCTTCCTTTTTCTTTGTCGCAAAGCCTTTTGTGGCTCGAGATCGGTAAGCGGAAATCTATTCCTAGTTTTTGTCCCATAACGTGATCGACGAGATAAAGTCTAACCGACGACAAAATGTGGCTTTAATTTGAGGCTGCTTATATTTGTAGCTGCGCCTAGAATTCGATTTCAATTACAAGTATAACGTTTCCTTGTTCCAAGATCTAACCGGAAATGAAATTCGACCTACGCCTAGTTTCTCTCAGCTTTTTATGTGCCTAAAATTGTAGCCTGGTGACGGTCCAATCTCAATCGGTTATAAGGAGGACGAAGTTTCGGAAACTATTTTTGTATACATATTTTCTTTTTATTGATATAAAAAAATAAAATAAAACGATTTTGTTCTTCCTCCTTTTGTTTTCCAATTTCAGACTCAATTACTAATAACTGAAGAAAGCCACGAAGAACTTTCCTTATGGAAAAGGTGTTAATCTTTTAGGTAAAACAAACACCGTTACATAATACTGAATTTGAAAAGAATTTCAAAAAGAAAGAAGAATCAGACTCGATTCTACTTTCTTTTTGATTATCTAAATGATGTCATTATTCGTACTCTTATTTTCAAATACCCATAAAGGAGCTGCGATCGATTTCAACTGTTTTGTAAAGAACAAGTAAATAAACACGCGACCAAAGTCGTCGTTTGCAACGTTTCTTCAGCTTTCTAAACGATTCGAAAAGGATTTTGTCGAAGACGCTGTCATAAAAATTGTTGGCATTCTCTCTCCCCCCCCCACCACTGCATCCTTTAAGTTTATGCCACGAAATGCTATAATCAACGTCATTAGCGGCAATTATCTTAAAACTAGTGTGAACGAGGAGGGATAGTCCTTCAGACATTACGTTTTCAATTCGCGAAATAGAGGCGGTATTTTTTATTATTATTATTATTAAGAGGTTACACGTTTTGCGCAAAAACGAAAAACTTAATCACCAATAAAACGTTATTGTATAATCGAAGAACGATTTTTATTTATTTAGTATGTATTAAATAATCAAATCGAGGAAGAAGGGGAAGGGTTCTTTTCTCAATAAATTTAAAAAATATATTAAATCTTATTCTGTGTCTCATACCATTTAAGTAAGTGAAGTAATTTTTGTACCTTTGACATCGTATTAAAATATATGAGAAAATATCAAGGTTTGAGTGGGGGGGGGGGATGCCTAACCATTGGTCATAACGTTATTTTGGCCTTCTCAGGTCGGAATAACCGTTTACTCTTATTTTAAACTGAAGACTGACTTGTCCTTAGCCGCTGTTTAAAACGCATGATAGAATCTAATATATTGCTCAAAATTAATTTATAATCTTTTCGTTTCCCTCTTCCTTAAAGAATGCTTTCCCAGAACGATTGAAATTATACATAGAAAAGAAAATTTTGTCACATTAGCGTGCAAAATATAAAATTAATTTTTTCCTAAATAATTTTGAAATTCAGAAAACTAGTGAAGTTTTTTATCATCTTCTACTGATGTTAAAAGTTTCCATTAATCTATTTTTTTTCCTTAAGTGTTTCCTGAGAATTGAGGGTGGGGAATTTTTTTCTGTGAGAGTTCCGATGATTGTTCTTCATCGAAATCGAACCGAGAGCCTAAAAGAAAAAAAAAAAAAATCTAAAACGTAAATTCAAGTTTAAATTAAATAAAATTTGTATTGAGATAAAATCCGAAGAGGAAGTCATCGCTAAATTGTTTGCTTCGTTAAGGTTAGAATATAAGCAGAAGGTGAAGGACCCACCGCCCCATTTTCAGTTTCCAAAATCTGGTGGTCACTTCTGGGGGGGGGGGACTTTATAAGTAAGGATCTTTAGTTATTGTTACGTGGCTTTCTTCGTTCATTGGTAACTAAATATGGATTCGAAAACAAAAATAAAAACTTGAAGACTGGTTTGGGCAGGGCCGGATTACCGCATAGACCAACAAGACAAATGCCTAGAGCCCGGTTTTTTGGGGGGGATGAGGGGGGGGGAGGCGCGGTAATGACTCAACTCTACTTCGAAACTGTAGCCAATCAGACCTTGTCACTTTTATTGTATTGAATGAATATGGGAAAAGGAATGAACGTGGCGATAAACTCATGAATTTGAAGAAGCTGAAAATCTTAGCATCATGAATTCATCTTTTTAAGAAGAAACTACAAAGACAATGGACATGGAAACACCCAGTGGAGGAACTAGTGAAATTGACTATATCTGGCAAACAAGAAATCAATTGTGAAGATTGATGGCATTAACAAGAAATAGGGAAGAAATACTTAGAAGAGTTGAAGAATTCTACAAAAAACTATATGAAAGTAACAGTGGATTAAACGAAGACGCCGAAATAGTCGAAGGAACAGCTCCTAAAATCTTAAAAGAAGAAGTTTCATTTGCAATAAAAAATATGAAGAAAGGAAGAGCCCCTGGTGATGATGGTATTACATTAGATATCTTAAAAGAAGCTGGAGAACATGTAGAAGACATACTCGCAAAATTCTTTACCAAATGCCTCAACAGTGGTAACATACCAAACCAATGGGATTCTGCAACAGTAATTCTTTTGCATAAAAAAGGTGATAAAGAGGATTTGAAAAATTACCGACCAATTAGCTTGTTACCTGCTATTTATAAAATCTTCACAAAAGTGCTAACACATCGCCTGCAGAAAAAATTAGATGCAGCTCAACCAAGAGAACAAGCTGGATTTCGAAGTGGATTCAGTACAGTGGACCATATTCAAGTATTAAGAGAATTAATTGAAAGAACACATGAATATGAACTTCCATTGTGTGTGGCATTTATTGACTATGAGAAGGCCTTTGACTCTATTAAAACATCAGCAGTCATCAACTCTTTAAGATCAACAGACATTGAGGATGTGTACATTGACATGGTGAAACGTGTGTATAAAAATGCAAGTGCAAAATTTCGGTTACATAAAGATACCAAAACTATCAAACTTGGCAAAGGGGTGAGGCAGGGAGATACCATTTCTCCAAAACTTTTTACTTCAGCTTTACAGATGATTTTTCAGCAGATAAATTGGAATAACAAGGGAATAAAAATAAATGGTGAATATTTAAATCATTTGCGGTTTGCTGATGACATTGTTATTTTTTCAACGAACCCATCAGAACTCCAAGACATGGTACAGGAGCTCTCAACTAGAAGTAAAGAAGTTGGACTCAAGATGAACCTACAAAAAACTAAGATCATGTTCAATAATTTCGTAGAGGAAACAAAAATACAAGTTGACAACATTGAGCTAGAAATTGCTGATTCATATATTTACCTTGGCCAGCTGATTTCAATGGATGGCAACATTATGAAAGAACTCAACAGACGTATTAAACTTGGCTGGAGTGCATTTGGAAGAAACAGTTTTATCCTGAAGGGGAAATTGCCTTTGTGTCTAAAAAGAAAGGTCTTCAACCAGTGTGTATTGCCAGTCCTCTCTTATAGATCAGAGACATGGAGTCTAACAATTGCAGCAATACGGAAGTTACAGACAACTCAAAGGAGCATGGAGAGGTGCATGCTTGGAATAACTAGGAGAAATCGAAAAATAAACACTTGGGTAAGAGAGCAAACTGGAGTAGAGGATATTATTGTTAAAGTAAAAAGACTGAAATGGCGATGGTCTTGGCATATCGCAAGAAGAACTGATCAACGATAGACAACGCAAAATCTCAACTAGATTCCAAGGGACCACCTAATAGCTAGAAAACTTCCTGAAACTAGATGGTTGGATGAAAGAAGAAAAGAAGTTGGGGTGACGTGAAAACGAATGGCCCAGGATAGACTTGTGTGGAAAGCATTTGGAGAGAACTTCATCCTGCAGTGCATAGATAATGGTTGGATATAATGATTATTTATATATATATATAACATTATTGCACGGTGACGCAAATTGATGGTGTAGTTGACAATGAATAGAAAAGAAAGCCATACTTTATGGTGCAACGTCCGTTATCTCTTTTCGTTTCTTCAAGCAACATGCATTCGTCTCTTTCGAAGTGCGAAGAACTGATTTCTAATTGGGAATGCTGGTCCCCACCCTTTGCCAAGATGTCTGTATGTCTGCCCAGTATCGAAAAGATCAGGTTCACAGAGAGAGAGAGAGAGAGAGAGAGTGCCGGGCTGCGGGGCAGAAGTGTTTGGTTTGGCACTGAATGGCCGTGCCAATCTCGACTTTCGCCTTTGAGCGATGCCGTGTGCCATTTTGGATCTTCTCCAGGGGAGGGCGAAAATGTAAAAAGGAAAATAAAAAAAAAAGGGTATTTTTTTTTTCCTATGTTTGTTTTATTTTACGGATGATTTTCAAGACGCGGGCCTGACAAGACGTTGAGGTCTATCTCTGTCTGACTGGGTTTTGAAATGGTCGTCTACAAAAGTTAAAGGTTGTGACTCTCAAAGAAGGCATCATTTAATTTCTTCGAGGAGGGATGTGTGGAAGTTTTGCGTTCTTAAACGAACACATCCAATGCTCACTTAATTGACGTGGGAATTTTCTGGAGTTAGTTTTTAAAGTACGCTTACCTATATATTTTGTAATAAATGTATTTTTTAACGACGTGCCAACACTTTCTAAACACGACCACGCATCTTGAATGTTCAGCGTATGGCGACGCTTGAACTGTATAATTAATAGGCGTTCATTTGCATTGTGTTTCTGCGCTACGGACTGTGGTATTTTGAAATGAAGAACTACAAATAGTTTATTATGCATATTTTTTTTATTATGAGACAAGTTAAAAATTGGATTGAATTTCTTCAGCATTCATAAAATGTTAAATTTATAAAGTTTGAAATATTAAAACATAGGTACATTACATTGAAATCACTTGCTTTCGAAATTACAGGTGTAAATTAGTTTTATCAAAGTTTTTAAAATCACATCTCCAACGCAGCATCTTTTAAACTGTGCATATTGTATTGCGATTTAAATAAAGGCAGTGCTACTGAATTTTATGTCCATTTTTTTATTAGCCCTAAAAGTATTAACGACTGGTTTTTGTACCATAGCGAGGGATTTTTCCTCTTGGTGAGTGAAGTCGTTTTTTCAGTTTTCGCAGTAGTCATTAAATAGATTATTAAAAATTCCTAAAGCGATGTCTTCGTTTCTGAGACAGTAGCGAAATTATATTTTCATCTCATTGTACAAAGCACTTCTTTTAAGAATAAGTAATGAGAATGGACAGCTTTTAAGTTATGCGTGGATATTTTCGATTCTCGAGTGATGGTTATAGCAACATTTTGTCTTCGCTAATTGGGAAAAATGGAGTGTGTGAAATAAGCACATTTTCAGCTTTACCGATAATGTTACTTGATTTCGACACGTGCGTGTAAATAAATGTCATAAAAGGTGTGTTTGGAGAACTATTTTTGGATCTCGCGTTTAGTTCGTATACCTGCCTTTCAGCGGTTGCGAGTCGTTGGAAAAAAAAAAAATAATTAAAGAACAGTTATTCGTGTTGGTGCTGTTTCATTTTCTTTTCTTTTTTTAGTTATTTTTTATTACAGTAAAAGCTTTTAAGTGCGAATTCTGATTATCAGTTGCTGTTTTTCCAAATAAAGCATTTACGTTTCTATGTATTTATTTTTTTTTTAATTTACATAGCGTTTCGGAGAACTTGAGTGTAGTAAAAATTCCATACCAAGTTTAAAAAAGAACCGTAATCAAATTTATATTTTCGCATACATTGCCACATTAGAAGTTCCTTCCAGTTTTATCGGAAACAAACTAATATGAATATATGTGGTAAGTGTTGATAGTAATACGTTTTCCTCCGAAGAAAAAGTGTGGACCGAGGAAACAAATAGTTTTTAAATCCATAAATATTAACTGAGAATTTTTGCCAATCCTATTTATTTCAGCAAAAGTTTGGTACACAAGATAAAAAAAAGTGCACACGAACAAAATTTTGGGACCTCTATTTTAAGGAACATTTTGACGGCATGTTCGCTTAGAAACTTTTATAAATATTAGAGTACATTTATAAAGAAATTATTTTAAATGAGGTATTATTATTTTTTCATAAACTGACACTTTTCTTTAAGTTCTTTAAGATTTTCATGTATTAAAAGTTTACAAATTCATCGCTATTATTTTGATTCACTTTTTTTTCTCGGAAAGTACTATTCTAGCCGGTAGTAGGTATAGTAGTAGTACGATAATAGTAATAGCGTTTTGGGAAAATATTCAAGGGGAGTGTGAATTGTTATTTAATTGGAAATAATACGAAGACGTGCTTGCGCTGAAAGCCCACGAGTAGTTTAAAAAAAGTAAATGTAATTTAAATATTATTTTTGAAGGGACGAATAGAACTGATTTTTAATTGTAAAGAAATAGCATATACTACTCTATTGTTATACTATAAACCTTTTGTTATTCGCGGAGGAAAAGACCAAGCACGCGAAAGCGAAACTTGAAGAACAAAAAAGGTTTGAGTACTGAAAACTTGCGGATATTTGTAAGTGTTACCTTTATGCGGTGTAAATGTTGTCTAAAGAAAATACCGTTGCTGAACTCCGTTAGGCACCTACTTTTGAAAGCAATATTTTCTAGCTCGATAATGTGAATCTTTCTCGCCAACATCCATATACTTAATTTAGAGTTTCCGAGTATGAATACTGGAGCTCCTGCTCCTCTCGTTTGTAATTAAAAGTAGGCCCATCTTTCAAGGGAAAAAACCTAAGAAGAAAGTGAAGTGTAGTTACTTTTAGATTTGCCCTAAAGGGCTGGACCCTATGAATTTGCTCATGCATATACTCACTTCAAAGCATAATAGGATAATTCACGTTCGTGGCTGTATCGTCGAGTAGTTTTTTCTTTCTTTTTTTCCGAGATTTTTTTTTTACTTCTCGACAGAAAGTGAACAAACTAGAAATGTCTATCGCGTTATCGCGTAAAAAGATCTCGAATTTTCTAGTTATCGGGCCACCAGATCTGACGCGTCTGCTAGTAAAGGTTAGGCAGGAAAACGGTTCCAGAAAGTTGTCTCAACTTATTGGGATGTCAGTCAGAAGGACGGATGCAGGTGCAGGTATTTTTCGACAACAAATATTCGTTTCAAACGCAAGTTCCATCAGGTGTATTTGTGTGGTCTCTTTCACCTTATCTATAGGAAAAGTACCAACTTCGAAGTACTTGATTTACGGGTAGGATGATTTATTTTGGAGCATACTCTTCCCACTCGTGCTTTCCCTTTAAAATACATTCTAATAAAGAAGCTGTGCCAATAAAGTGCTCGTCGAATTAAAAAAATTATGGGCTGCTAATACACGTTTCAACCGATATTACTACATGTATGTACGCGTAGTAGTTCTAGAAAACTAAAGTAAAACACGACTGAGGGAAGACCGCGAGTTAATTTAGTTCTCAAGCGTTTTAAGATATTTATTACGAAATGTGAAAATGTAAACGGAATAAAATACACAGCTTTAAGGCTCAAAGGAATCAAGGGATGTTATTTTTGTATGAAACAATTTGTATTTTTACATGAGCCGGGGGCTGCAAATGGGTCGCGGGTTAAAGACCCATGTCATAGATGTAAACGTGGCAATGGAATTCGATGTTGCTGTAACAAATATCTTTAAAAAAAAAAAAGGCTCTGCTTTCTGTTTGTGTTTAAAATTGAAAATACAGCCAGCCATATTTGCTTTTTAAAAGAAAGGCGCGCGTATCCTCCTTTCCTTGTAATAATAATAATAATAATAATAATAAATCTAGTGGGTTATTTTAATTAATCAAACAACAGTCGCTTAATTATAACGAATAAACTGGTTTACCGTGTCCACAATTCTCATAAGCTTCCTTTCTCATATTCTTAATTGCCATTAGAAATACAAGTTGCTCGTTAGAAAAAAGTTGTTGCCTTTTTCTTTAATTCTAGGATGATTTCTGTTTGCGATAGGTGATGCCAAAATGGGGGATTCCTGTGTTAACACGCCACTGTTTTTTCCCTCCCATGTATTATTATCATGCCCTCTTTTCCATACCACACACATTATATTTCGCTCCGTTGTATCAGAAACGTGTAGCGAAAATGATAAGAGCATAACACCCCTGCCCCTCATAGCGAATAATATGACTCACTCGGCAATTAATTTCGAGTTTAGCTGCTCCCCTACAAGTGCTCTTGAGCAAATTTCCTTCTGTGCCGTCTATATCGCTGCGGCTCTGGGTTTCCCACGGATACGGTTGTCTTCGGTGAGAAACAACGTCACGTGCTATTTATGCATTCTAATTTTCTACTGTTGGGGTCGGTGGTGTAAAAGCTGAATGTCGGAATTAATCGGCTAACGAAAACTTGTAAGCTAATCAAGTTAATTAATTCAAAGTAAATAGGCGCGCATAAATCTGCTTTTAACTTTTCGATTAGTTATCTTTGAGTCTCGAGAGTGTTTATCAAACTATTTTCTATCTTTTTATTTATGAAACTTTTATCAGGGATACCCCTCATTAACGAATTAATATTTTTTTTTTTTTTCTCTGTTAGCATAGGCGCAGTTTAACTATTGTGGCACTTGACAACGACCTCATCAGCTTTTGCTGCTTTTCCGGTATATCATAATCGTTGGGGGATGGGGTGGGAGAGGGTTTAATTCTTGTTAAAAGAAGACAAGAATCAGTTTCATAGCCCTTTATTTCTGCAGTTGTAAACATAAATATTTTATGCGTAAGTGAATGAGGTATTATAGTGTCGTTACAAATTTTCGGGGAGTATCGGTTATTATTTTTCGTTATTCCCGTTTCATAAACGACTACAATAAATTATGTCTAGTGCTTTAATATTCGTGCTGTTCTGAACGATCGAACTTTTGTCTAACTGTATTTCTGCGCAAAATTAGACTATTTTGTAAAATCCGCGTTTGATTTAGGTTGGAAACGAGCCATTTGCCTGCATGTTGTTACGAATGAAGCGTGACATTTCATGTTTTGGATAAACTCTTAAAATTTTTTACCGCAATTATTTATATAATTGTCACATTTCGGCCATGACACATTAGCCCGGGATGTGATTCTCCCATTGAAATAACAAGCAAGTATAGGGCATGTGGTGTAAAAGAGAAGAGAGAGGAGAACCGCGTATTTGGTTGCCATGTTATGGTGAAGTCATTTAATTCAGCCTGCTGTCTCTCACTCTGTAACTTTTATCTCAGAATTAGATGTTACAGTGCACGTTATCCCGCGATTATTTAATGATGTTCTTTTTCCACAACCGGAGGCTGCATTTTTCTGCACTTTGAAACAGATGCATCAGTGGCTCGTTAAATTGTTTCGTTCTTGTCCCTGAGGGAAAAGAAAAAATTAACTTGGGTTGCACTTTCGACCACAAGGCGTAGGCATCGAAACTGTATTTTGATTCTAACGATTCCTTTCTCAGTTTGAAGTCGTTTTCCAAGGTGAGAAAAGTGGGCTATAATTAAGGGTTTTCGTTCTATATCACAGCCTATCTCCTCGTCGCAGTAGATTGGTAAAATACGAAGAAATCGTTAAACAATTTTAAAGAAAACAATTTATTCTTTCCCATTCAAGCAATCTATTTTATTTGGAAAGTAGTGAGGTTTATATAAATGATTTTTGCTTAGTTTATTTAGGAAACAATTATTTTGCTTTTTTATTTGCAGCTCGAGTGGAACTTGAAAAAAAAAAAAAAGCTGAATACCGTATGATCTTGTAAATGCATTTAAAATTGCCGAGCGATACTCTCTCTCTTTATACAATGCCAGTCGCACACGTAAGATCTAACGTGTACAAAAATACTATTAATTTCATTGGTATTTAATGAAAAATTTAATAACCGAGAACGTTGAGAGCTGCCCGGTTTCTTCTGCAGTTCTCCGTGTTCATTTTCAGAAGAAAACGTGAATGGAATGGCCGGCCACTGAAGTATTTGCTGGCCATCAAAGTTTGATTTTATCTATTAGAACCGCGCACGTTGTGAGCGCCATACTGTTTACGTGATTTCTGGATAGTTAAATGGTTAGAGATCTGAGTTGATAGTAAACTTCCGAAACATTTCGATATGAAAATTGAAGGGTCTTCCAGAAACGGTTTACTAGTCGCAGGAAACGCTATATTGATTCAGCTGTTGTTTCTACAATAAACTCTTTGGCGGGTTAAGTCCCCTCACTTTTCTTGGCGTTTCATCGTGTCGGGGATCATTCCCAAATGGATTTGCGTTAGTCCCGATTTGGAGTGGATGATGTATGTCATCGTTACCCGCTTCCCTCAGAGTAGAAACTTTAAATATTTTTTCGTCACATAGCGCGGATCATACAGATTATTACGTGTATTAAATGGACGTGTCTCTTCTCCCAACTGTTCGCCAAAATAAATTGATCGGCTGGAAAAAAGTTTTCAATTCCGGCGGTCACGGGGAAATTTTTGGGGTTATTCTAGCGTAAAAACAGCGAGAAAAGAAACAACAAATCCGCCGTGTAATTCTCTCCTTTTTCCCTCGATTTTGTTTTTTTTTTTTCATCACAATGGCCTCTCTTTTGGATATGTCAAGTCTTGTCTCTGTCGGAGAAGACGGTTCAACAATAAGCCACATTGTGTTCTTCCCGTACCTGTGTTTGCGATTTTAAAGAAGGTGCCGACATGTGCAAAATGCGTCCGGAAAATAGTCCCCCTCGCACCCTCAACACACCCTCCTCCGCCCTCTGATGCCACGTCCCCTGCAAATGGCGAGGAATTGTCCCATATAAAGTTTTTTCAAAAAGACTTTTTCTACTTCGTCGGACTCATTGCCCGTCGTTCAGTTGAATTTTTGCCTTTATCAGTGTAGTACCATTACTTCTTTCATTTATTTATCTATTCTTTGTGTTGTTTATTTTAATGTTTTATGTATTTAACATCGTTCAATTTCACGTTGTAATCGTAAATGAAACATCACTGGAAGTACTACCTTGTATTTGGATGATTGATGGCCTTCATCACACAAGCTGCATCGTGTTTGAAGATGAGCACTTAACCCGGATTCGATTCTAAGTTCGGTATCGCAGAACGCGTGACTTTTTTCTATTCACCGTATACCGAAGTTCCATTTCTTAGGGCAACAAAGGTTCGAATTCCTCGGACATCTGAATGTCCCGGCGCAGCATGACCCTAGTTATCCTTACGTCGTAAAACGCGAACAAACGAGGAATGAAGAAGAGCATTCTCGTTTCCTGGGTTCCATTTCCCGCTCAGTGAATGTCTTTCATTTCGATTCTCCACTAAACAGTGGTTGTTGCCATTTGTCTTTCCTCATTTGGAAGCGCGTCTCTATGTCTTTTTCTCCTTTTTTCCGCAAGAATAACTCGTTCCAACTTCATCAGTGGCGACGAAACCACTGAACCAATATCCGTCGTCAATTTTCGGAAATAAAGACCCGTTCGATATGCATTCCGAATCTTCTAATTTGGCTCAATGACATCGCTTATGAGTTGATGTACGAGCGACAACAATCAAAGGACGACTCCCGGCGCGGCTGCAGGTATGTTTGAATGGAAAAAAAAAAATGCGCTACGAATTAGGGAATAAAAAACTGCTCTCATGGTCGCTGAGCGTGAAGGCTAATCTGTGCTCCGTAACCACCCATTACACTCGCTTAAGCTTAAGTTGTATCACGCAGTACATAAGCAGGTATGTACGACAAAACCCGGGCCGCATACTCTCGTGTTTAGTGCTCTGCATCACTTGCTTTTTCTTAATGTTTGAAAATGACGAGCTTTATTGTATATTCTATTCTTGTCAGTATCCTTTAATAAAAACAGTGAAACGTATTAAAGGCAGATAGTCAGTGGGGGCATCACACACAAGAGCAGCTCTCGATTCTGAATTTCCCTAAGTCGAGGTGATTTTATTATGATTATACACGAGAGACTGACGGATGAAGATTTGCTTTGTTTCTATTCGAATTTTGGGATTTTGACAGGATGTATAATTATTTGCGGCAAATAGTGGAATAGAAATAGGTTGCCATCTTCAATGACAGGGTCTGATGTTTCGGTTTTATTCGAATGAGCCTTTTTCCACATTTTATTCGTAAACGGCTTATGAAACGCCACCGGCTCCATGTACAGCAGAATGTTCCTCTCATGCGTTATAAAAATTCAAATGTTTGATCTCTGTGACAAATTTTGCGGTCATTTTTTTTCTCTCTCTCCATGACGCGATGTTGTAATTACGTTCTTATAGAATGCATAACGTAGTTGAAGAGTGGTTTGTCGCGGAACGTGAGCGAGATTAAATTTGACCTCATAAATAATGAGGATTTTCGGTGGTTAAGGCAAATTTTAAAATAAAAAGTAACTAAAATTGCTACTCTTTCTTTTTTAATTGAATTTCACAACTTTAAGCTCGAAGGAACTCGTTTTGGTGACGTAAGGTGTTACGCACTATCCTCTTGACGCCTAATTTTGGGTACGATTGCCTCATAGAAATAGTAATCGCGATTCGGTTGTCGTCATCGGCGTAACTCGAGTGGGGGTTAGTGAAGGCTTAGCCCTGTCTAGAAAAGCGTTAGTCCCTCCCCTCCCACTAGAAAAAATGAATGGTGCTATGTACTAAGCCTTAGTGTGGGGGAGGGCTATATCCCTATCCATGGACTTCAAGGCCAGGGGAAGAAGTTCAAGTATTACGTAAGCAATTTTTGTCTGTTTTATACTTCCTCCCCGTTAAAAAATAAAAAAAATTCCACCTCCCCGTGCTTACGTGAGATTTCTGTTCCCTAATTTTTGGTATTTCGAAATGTAAAACGTTTTTATTGTAATATTGAGCACTTATTAGTAAGTTTGTTATAATATTAAATGCTTATTTATAAATAGTGTATTCACAACAAATTATTGTCTTTAAAAAAGTTTCAATGCATTGTTAATAGCTGATTTGGTGACATCATAAAGTATTTTGTTAAATTTTCGTTATTAATATTTCTTACGTTGTAGGCAAATAGTGTGTAATAAATAAGAAGTAGATTTGGTAAAATATATTTTAAAAAATAATGCATTCATTATAGTTTAGAAGTGGCGGGGGCCGAGGAACCTAGAAGGGGGCTCCCGAGCGGAAAAAGGTTGATTTAAATAATTAAATATTTATATGTGATTACGTGTATTTTATATATTTTACTCGCAGTGTGTCGTACATCCAAGTATTACAGTTCTGTCACATTGTGACTATGTGCTAGTTTTCTTTATTTTTTTGTGTCTTACGTAAGCATGGTTCAGACCCCCGCTCCCCGTTGTCAGAAAAATAAACAAATCTCCAACCTCCGTCCCTCAACGATGCTTACGTAGTATTAGAACGGCCCCTAGTTACGCCAATGGTAGTCGTGTTAATCTGTCACTTCTTTCCCAGATGTCTCGAGCAGTTTTTAAATGTAAAGCTCGAAACCAGTGTTTCTCAAACTTCGGTCGCTCACGGACCTCTTTAAGCATTCCTTTATTTATCACGGACCACCGGGGGATTTCTCCTTCCCCATTCAAAATATCTATAGTGCCTGAAATTAAGATCACCAAGTATGGTTAATAAATAACATTAAGCCCTAAATAACCACAGTCATATTGATCCCCACGCCCACCCCACTCAAGGAAAGACATAACCGAAGTAATCCTCAATTAATGTGATTTATTGGCAGGCTTATATACGTATATAAGAGCTCCGGTAGGAGAGATTTATTCATTCCTCGAAATATAATTTGTAGTTAATTTTAACTCCTTTTGTGGTAAATTTTAAGTTTTATTTATTTTTTACAGCATCGGCTTGTGACAAAAAAATCTCTAAAATCTCCGACCATGTTCTTAAAATATGGGTTGGTTGCCAAACCCACCTGAAACAAAATAATTTTTAGAGTAATGCTATTTGATAAAGAGAGTATGAGTTACGATCTTATTTTGTCACTCTCTAACATTTTAAACGACCACGCTAACCACACGCATGTCAAATTAAACAACAATATTAATCGACGTTTTTTGGCGTAGTGATAACAGCGCCGATCTTATTGCGTGGTTAGATAGTGAAACGGTCGAAAGAAAATAAATGTTTCCTGCGTTAGACAGGGCTTGAATCCATGACCTTCCACTTGCCGGGTTGAGGCTCTACCATCTGATCTACGAACGACAACATCTAATCTCTTACGATCGTATTTAAAGACTTATTTACTGAAGTCGGTTAATTTCGCAGAGTGGTGTAGTACATGGACTACTTTTTAAACCAAATTACGAAGAGACCGGCATAAGCCGGAAACGCAGGAAACATTTCTTTTCTTTCAAAAGTTTCACCATCTAACCACGCAATATTCCTTACTAAATTTTGTGAACTATATGCCTGAAACAGGTATTAAGTCTGTTAGTTTAGATAATGTTTTTGCGTCATTATTGTTAAGGATTCAGCACAGGCAGGCAGTAAGTACTTTGTTTGTCAAAAGGGCGTTGAGGGAAAAGCGGATCATTTTTTATGGGGCAAAGTGGATAGGTAATCCTACGGGCCCTGGCCCCGGAGCCCACAAGTTAGAGATCTCAAAATTGTTTCATTGGTGATAAAATCATACAATTTGCTTTTAAATATTTTTTATTGATTTTATTTTGTGTTATTTCAGCGCAATTTTGAATATAATTTAAATTCACTCCGATTTGGTTTTGACAAACTGGCGTGACATTGATGACATGACCCTCTAGCCACATGGGCAACACGATTTTTTCTAGAGAACGGTTTTCTTTTAAAGTAAAGTAAGTACTTTACTCAATTGAGGGAATAAGTTTAATTACATGTATTTGTTGTGCTGGTTGATTACAGTCAAAACGTGAAGAAATTTTAACTTTAGCCCTGCTAGGAACATTGCTCGAGCATAACGCGAAAAGAAAACCCGGTGTTCACAAAGTACAGGCAAGCCTAAGAATACCATCGAGCATCTTGGCACAGATTACCCCGCCGTCTTAATTTGCTTAATATGTGATGAGCTATATGTTGAGATCCACCAACAGAGGACTGGATAAAGTGTGCCCTTCTCTAACGGATGGGCTCACGAGTTCTGTACCCCTTATGAAGGAAGGCATAGGAGACTATACGTGTCTTTAAATGCACTGTGTGAAAGCGTTTCTGGTAATTTTTTATGAATACGTTATAATTTTTTTACCACAGAGTTTTCTATTTCAAAAACAACCTATCCACTTTTCCCCAGGGTTGGGGCAAAGTGGATAATTTGACCTTTCTCCTTCAAACATTTTTGTTTTAAATTCAGTAATAAATAATGTCGTTAATGATACGTACTATGTTTCTTTGATGTCCACAGCAGTAAACAATGAAGTTTCAACGTTCACATATTTATTTATCACACTTTATTATTAAGATGAAATTAAGTGATCCGCTTTGCCCTACGCCAAAAAACGTTGATTAATATTGTTGTTTAATTTAATCTGCGTAGTGTTCGATTTATATAAACACACACTTCTTTAATTTTTACAGAGAACTGGCTTTTACAACAGTCTTTGATTTTACCATGTTTGGCGCAGTATAGCCCAGATGCTCTTGCGCCATAAAAATCCAAACATCTTATTTCGTCAAATTTATAATGAAAATGACATCAGTAATTTAATTAAATAATAATAAGCAATGTAGACAGCATGGGTATTTTTAGAGGATTCAAATCTTTCACGAATCGCCGAAAGGTAAGGTTTATAACAAGTAATATTTATGAGAAATTCCTTAAATCTCGCACGAACCTAAATTCTAGCTACACTGGCAATTTCTAGTTTTTTTGTTTTGTTTTTGTTTTTTTAATTTGGCAATGATCTTCCCGACCACTTAGTAAGTAAACCGCCGCGGGCCACACTTTGAGAAACGCTGCTCTAAACACTCAACCTCGGATGGAAAATTGTTCGTCTGCTTAATAAACTCGAAGGTAAAGGCGCTGTCTTTCTCCACCACTTTCCTTTCTTTTCTATGACTATATTAACATGTGGACCCCCTTATTTTTTCTTAAGGCATAATTTTACTTAAAAATCAAACACGTAAATTTGAAAATATTTGTCATCTCATTACGATAATATCTCTCGAATTAATAAACCGCAATGAACAAGAGAAAACCGTGTCACTGCGTGTGATTTATTTTTCCTCAGTTTCGTAGAGTGGAGTCATTTAAAACGGTTCGGTCGAGTGATAAGTGGTTTGAGCATCAACTGGTTGTGCTATTGTTTGCAAGGTTCGTGTTCTCATCTCAATTTTTTACTATCAGCATATATAGAGAGAGAAAGAGAGAGAGGGGAGAGAATTCGTTTGAACTAGTTTTCAAAACACTCGAATCTTGCTCCATAAAATCGCGTGTTACGTGAATCAGTCATTTTCATTATCTAAATCCCTTTCTCCTTGGACGTTTTTCTCGGGTAGCATTTGAGGGGTAAGTTAGATTCTCCATCCGGATCATCGTGGTTTGTTGTGAAATTTCGCTGAAGCATCCCTTTTTCCTACCTTTTCAGCCCAAATCTCTTACCGAATTTAAAAGACGCGCCTATCTGACGGGTTAGAAATGACTTGTCTCGTGTGTCTCCTAATAATATCTGAGCATCTCGAAACAGACCCCCCCCCTTGTTTTCATGCTGATGCGAGCCTGTCTGGTGGTTAGTTTCACTCGAGGGACAATGACAAGGGCTGTCCCTACTGTGTTACTACTACTACTACTGATAGCCAATTTTCGTTCGAATCTTGCGCACTCAATGAAATGCAGTCGCGCGCCGGGAAGCAATGCGTGCGCACGACTATTCCTAAATGGGCTACTTTTCACTTTTCAACCCAGGACCCATAATTTCGGATCGCGGTCCGTTTTTTATTTCCTCTTTTTTCTAGCCATTAATAACCTTTGGCTCTGCACTGTTCGCATAAAAAGATTTCGAAAAAGAAAGAGTGCACCTTTTATTGCATTTGGGAGCCATTTTTTCATTACCCTCGAATTGTATGGCATGTCTTTCACCATTAGATAAGCACGCTGTGTCCATTAGGTCTTGCTTCACTGATTAATGGATTCAACGCGAAATATTTTCCTACGTTCTATTTTTTCCCCCTCTTTTATTTCTACCTCTATCTCTTTCGTGTCGTGCTAGGTTATCATTTTTAATTGCCAGATTAAATCTATTCCATCACGCACTCGATTATTTTGATAGTAATTATTTTTGGAGGCGTTGGTTTAGAGGTCCGAAACTTTTTGGCTGTAACCTTCCTCTTTTTTGTCTCGTGTTTTATGGGAGTTATCATTTCATTTCCGTGTACCCTTGTTTATATCTCAACCTGAGGGAGATCATAATTCTGATTGACGCATGTAGTTCGTTCAAAATTCAATTCTTTGTGCCGGAGAATATAATAATGGCCACGAATAGGATTTTTTCTTACATCTCCTGTGCCGTCCATCACACTTGCTACCTCAGTGCAAGCTGGTAATAGCTTTATGTTTGTTTTTGTTTTTTTTAAGTGTGCCGTTTAAACATTTCAAAATGTAAATAAACATCTTTTGTGTTTGAAAGGCTAAAATAATGAAATACTTTGCGCTTTTCTAAGTATGGAAACAACCCCGTTTTTCAATGTGACTGGGAAGATTTCGAAGTAGTGATGGCTAACTTCGTATTTTTTGGGTGCCTATCTAGAGCGAGATGTTGGCATAAGCACATTTTTAACTTGAACCGTATGGAAATCAAGCTATTACCTGCCCGATTCGCCCCGCTTCCCTACACAAATGTCAAGGAGAGTACCGGGAGTAGTAGGGAGAGTGATGTTTTAAAAATGAAAATCGCTTTCAGCAACAACAACGACGAAATAATGACTATCTGCTTTGAAAAACGGCTTCTAGAATTTTGGGGGCACATGCAAAATACGCATCCCTTCTTTAGTGGTGGCGGGGTGAATAAGGGTAATTGGAAGTAACCCGTCACTATTTTTGTCTTCTTCCAAATTTTCATAATAAATGTTTGTTTCATTTGCCTATCAATATTACCTCATTCATCATCATAATTAAATAAAATATGACAAAGCTATTTAAACGGATAATAACAAAATTCACATGCTTGGCTACACTTACGTAGGAGAAATTGCAAAAGAGAAATCGCGGATTCGACAGTCAGTCTCCAAAGTGACGATTTATTATAAAATTTTATAACCGCAGACAGTTGAATTCGGTTTGAGGCCGCAAATCTCGTGAAGTCTTAAACGTGCTCGTTTTAAATTTTAAAATCTTAAGCTTTAATGCGTGAAAATCAGGGCGTCAAGTAAACCGAACGAGAAGTGTAGTGAAGATTATTCTCGTGGAAAATTATCTAGGATGGACATTTTAATCAGGGAAAAGTTTTGTTGCGCGAAAATAAAATTCTGATAAGGTGTAAGAGTACTTCTTCTTTCGTAATTTTCCAGAATAAACTGTTTTCAAGCGAAAACGCATTAACGAACTTCACTTTCCATTTCGAAACAGGAATTAAATTGCTTTGGTACTTCGTAACCTTTAAAGGTGGGTAAATCTTGTGATGTTTTTTCATCAATATATTATTAAGCTTCCGTAGGGGTTGGAAATTCTGTGAATAGTATGCTTTACATGGCAAGTGAAAAAAATCTGTGTCTGTGTCTGGATTAGTATCTTTCCTAAGATTAGATTTATTTATGTATTTCATTTCCTTATTTCGGCTAGTGGGCAAAAGATCCAGAAGGAATTAATGTACATATCTACCAGTATTTCTTTTAATTATTATTATTATTGGGACCCAGTGATGTAGTGCTTAAAAGCGCAGATTTGAATCCAGGGTCGCCTGAACGCTTATAAACATATCGTGGTTCGAAGATAACGTTGGGCCCTTAGTCACGTCCCTCATCCTGTTGTAAACTGTTTGGATCGTAAAGCGTTGAAGTACCAATCATCTCACCAGTTTATTGACGCCTCACGTTTTGAAGCTATACTTTCTTATCTGGTATCCTTTATTCAAGTATTATTATATTTTTTTCCTACACCCAGCATTAGAAGTTATCTTCAGCACATATTGGTGTCTGGCAGTATTTACTGCTAGCGAAAGGCTGCTATACGTTGCCAGTCGTTTCTCCACTAAGGCACCATACAGGCGACTGACATTACTCCACGATACGTATACATACAATCAGCGGCGTAACGTGGGTTGCCAGCGTCCGGGGCAAGTTAAGTATTGCGCCCGCTAAAACCCATCAGCACTCCTCTTCACCAGTCCATCATCGAAATTTTTCGCCCGGGGCTATTGCCCCAGTGGCACCCCCCACGCTTCGCCACTTCATACGACCAAGCTTATTTTGGAGTCGAACCCAAGCTCAACAAGTCCAAGGCGATGACTGAACCCATTGGGGCTCATTATTCAAGCACTGTCAGATCTCACACACAGTTAATTGAAATATTTAATTTTTTTAATAAGCGCTTTAAACTCTCCACGATTAACTTTCGATCTGTTGGGGGATTTCTCTCTCTCTCTTCGTCATGGTGCGATATTTAGCGTAGCTTCTGAACTCGTGAAGTTTAATTTCTTTCTCATTGATTTTAGTTGTAGTAATCAATTCTCATATCGGAAACAAAAATAATAATAATTAAAAATTTGTATCTGCCGTATTGCTGACGACAGCCAATTGATATTACGATGATAGGTTTAGAGAGATATATATATATATATATATATATATATATATATATGATAGTATATATATATATATAATATATATATAATACTCAGTATATATAAAGCAAGTAATTCCCAATCATCCATTTTGGTAGGAAACTGTGCCGCTGCGCCGTGTTAACAGAATAGGTAGTCGATCCCCCATCCGCCGCGGAATCTTTCAAGGAGACGCACTAAGCCCCCAGTGGTTCTGCTTGGCGTTAAACCCCTTGTCAAGGATGCTGAACACAAGTAAATACGGATACATGCTGAAGAAAGACAAGAGAAACCTACATAAAGTCTCCCACCTCATGTACGTAGATGACATCAAGCTATACGCGCCAACAATCACCCAACTCCGACAACTCATCAGTATAACAGAGACATTCTCCAAGGACATAGGAATGGAATTCGGCCTCGATAAGTGCAAAATACAGAAGAATAGCAAAGAAGATTTACCAGGCATCGAACTCGAAGACGGGAGACTACTGAAGACCTTGGACGAGGGCGAAACCTACAAATACCTAGGGATAATGCAAAAACGGCAGCAGGAGCACAAGAAAGTCAAAGTCCAGCTCACGCAAGCATTCCAAGAAAGACTTAGAAGCATTGTGAAGACGAAACTGAGCGGGAAGAACACCACGCAAGCAATTAACGCATATGCGGTACCAGTGCTCACCTACTCCTTCGGGATCATCAAATGGTCCAACACTGAACTAGAACAACTCCAGCGGAAAATGAGAACCATCCAGAGAAGAGCCGGACAACTACACCCTGCAACGGCAATTGAACGGCAAACACTACCCCGGGAAGAAGGAGGACGCGGACAAGCGGACCTCAAAGACTTACATGACAAGCAGATCCAGAGCATGAGGCAATACTTCCAGTTGAAGAGTCCCCGATCGCCACTCATCCAAGCCATAATACAAGCAGATGCAAATTACACGCCACTAAACCTGTGTAGTACCGAAGAGCGTGTCCTCGAAACAGCCAACGAACAGAAACTGAGAACTTGGGCCGGAAAACCATTACATGGCAGGCACTACAATGACCTGCAACAACCACACGTTGACAAAAAGGCATCAAATTCTTGGCTGGCCAAAGGCACTCTCCAGCCAGAGACAGAAGGATTCATGCTAGCCATCCAAGACCAAGTGATCGCAACAAGGAACAATCAGAAATTCATCCAGAGAAAAGACATAGAAAGCGACAAATGCAGACACTGTCATGCGGCATCGGAGACAATCCAACACGTGATGGCAGGATGCAAGATCCTTGCGCAGTCAGACTACAAACATAGACACGATCAAGTAGCGAAAATAGTCCACCAGAAATTGGCAGCGAATGCTGGCTTTCTGACAGAAAAATGCCCGTACTACAAATATGAGCCAGAGACCGTGCATGAGAACGAAACACACAAGCTTTACTGGGATAGAGCAATCATAACAGACAAGACAGTCCCACATAACCGTCCTGACATAACCCTCGTCGATAAATCGAATAAGACCACGTACTTAATCGACATAGCAGTACCCAACACCAATAACATACAGACAACCTACACAACGAAAATCACCAAGTACCAAGATCTCAGACATGAAGTACGAGATATATGGGGTATGGAAAAGATCCTCATCATCCCGTTAGTCATCTCAGCAACAGGGATAGTACCAAAAACGCTTGCGACGAATTTGGAGATACTCAACATTGACCCAAACACCTACATTGAAATACAAAAAGCCACAATCCTAAACACGTGTCACATTGTCAGGAAGTTTCTAGACATGGCACATTAAGAAGTGATGTAAAAAGAGGCTTGGGAACATGGCGCTCTGCCCGTCCCAAAGCCTGTTTCCGCCAAGAATGGGCGAGGAAAACTTTTTTTAAACTTTTTATATATAGCAAGATGAGCTGACTGATCAACGATGGATAACTGAAATTCGCAACTGGATTCCAGGAGACCACCGAAGACCTAGAAAACGTCCTCAGACTAGATGGGCAGATAATTAAGAAAACAGGTTGGGGTGACATGGAAACGAATTTCTCAGTAATAGACCTGGTATGGAAAGCATTTGGAGAAACCGTTATCCAGCAGTGAATAGATAATAGTTGAATATGATGATGCTCATATAATGTGTGTCATCATCATATTCAACCATTATCTATCCACTGCTGGATGAAGGTCTCTCCAAATGCTTTCCACACAAGTCTATCCCGAGATATTCGCTTCCTTGTCACCCCAACCTGTTTTCTTATTTCATCCACCCATATAGTTTGAGTTTTCTAGGTCTTCTATGGTCTCTTGGAATCCAGTTAAAAATTTCAGTTGTCCATCGTTGATCAATTATTCTTGCGATAACTGTGTGTGTATATCATATTCAACCATTATCTCTGATATATATATATATATATATACACTATCGAGGAACGGAAACTGGAAGAACAAGTGGTGTTGGCTTCTTAATCAACAAAAGAATTAAAGACTGTCTTCTGGAAGTTGAAAGTACATCAGATCGAGCAGCGAGGCTTGTTGTTCAACTAACCCAGCGATACCAACTTCAAATAGTACAGGTATATGCACCAACATCAAGCCATACCGACGAAGAGGTTGAAGAATTTTATGAAGAAATCAAAGAGTTACACACCAAAGGGAAACAACATATCAAGCTCATCATGGGGGATTTCAATGCAAGAATTGGACAACAGGAACAAGGAGAGACATCGGTTGGTAAATACGGATATGGGGAAAGGAATGAACGTGGCGATCAACTCATCGAATTTGCAGAAGCTGAAAATCTTAGCATCATGAATTCATTTTTTAAGAAGAAACCGCAAAGAAAATGGACATGGAAACACCCAAATGGGGGAACTAGTGAAATTGACTATATCCTGGCAAACAAGAAATCAATTATTGAAGATTGCAGTGTACTGAACAGATTTAATACTGGAAGTGATCATCGAATGGTGAGATGTAAAGTGCACTTAAATACTAAATTAGAACGACAGAAGCTCATTAGGAAACAAGTAAGTAAGAGGGTGGATTTAAAGAAATTAAAAGAAAATACCGAGGCATTCAAGTTGGAATTAAAAAATCGCTTTTCTGCACTGGAAGGACTTATTGATGAAAGTGATATCTCAGAAGCAAATGAAAACATTGTTAAGACAATAGTTGAAACTGCTGGGGAAATTGGTGGTGTAACCTGTAAAAAGCACAATAGCAAATTATCTGAGAAGACGAAACAGCTCATGAAAAGGCGAAGAGATATGAAGGTGGACAATCAAAATACCAGTTCCAGGATTGAGTACATAGAACTTTGTAAAACTCTGCGCAAAAGCATGAAAGAAGACATAAGAAAATTCAACTGTGAGCTAGTAAGGAAAGCCATTGAAAATAACAAGAGCCTTAGGGTTGTTAAAGGAAGTTTATCTGTTGGGAAGAAACACATCATTGCATTAAAAGGAGAGGATGGCACCGTAACAAGAAATAGGGAAGAAATACTTAGAAGAGTTGAAGAATTCTACAAAAATCTATACGAAAGTAACAGTGGATTAAACGAAGACATTGAAATAGTCGAAGGAACAGCTCCTAAAATCTTAAAAGAAGAAGTTTCATTTGCAATAAAAAGTATGAAGAAAGGAAGAGCCCCTGGTGATGATGGTATTACATTAGATATCCTAAAAGAAGCTGGAGAATATGTAGAAGACATACTTGCAAAATTCTTTACCAAATGTCTTAACAGCGGTAACATACCAAACCAATGGGATTCTGCAACAGTAATTCTTTTGCATAAAAAAGGTGATAAAGAGGATTTGAAAAATTACCGACCAATTAGCTTGTTACCTGCTATTTATAAAATCTTCACAAAAGTGCTAACACATCGCCTGCAGAAAAAATTAGATGCAGCTCAACCAAGAGAACAAGCTGGATTTCGAAGTGGATTCAGTACAGTGGACCATATTCAAGTATTAAGAGAATTAATTGAAAGAACACATGAATATGAACTTCCATTGTGTGTTGCATTTATTGACTATGAGAAGGCCTTTGACTCTATTAAAACATCAGCAGTCATCAACTCTTTAAGATCAACAGACATTGAGGATGTGTACATTGACATGGTGAAACGTGTGTATAAAAATGCAAGTGCAAAATTTCGGTTACATAAAGATACCAAAACTATCAAAATTGGTAAAGGTGTGAGGCAGGGAGATACCATTTCTCCAAAACTTTTTACTTCTGCTTTACAGATGATTTTTCAGCTGATAAATTGGAATAACAAGGGAATAAAAATAAATGGTGAATATTTAAATCATCTGCGGTTTGCTGATGACATTGTTATTTTTTCAACGGACCCATTAGAACTCCAAGACATGGTACAAGAGCTCTCAACTAGAAGTGAAGAAGTTGGACTCAAGATGAACCTACAAAAAACTAAGATCATGTTCAATAATTTTGTAGAGGAAACAAAAATACAAGTTGACAACACTGAGCTAGAAATTGCTGATTCATATATTTACCTTGGCCAGCTGATTTCAATGGATGGCAACATTATGAAAGAACTCAACAGACGTATTAAACTTGGCTGGAGTGCATTTGGAAGAAACAGTTTTATCCTGAAGGGGAAATTGCCTTTGTGTCTAAAAAGAAAGGTCTTCAACCAGTGTGTATTGCCAGTCCTCTCTTATGGATCAGAGACATGGAGTCTAACAGTTGGAGCAATACGAAAGTTACAGACAACGCAAAGGAGCATGGAGAGGTGCATGCTTGGAATAACTAGGAGAGATCGAAAAAGAAACACTTGGGTGAGAGAGCAAACTAGAGTAGAGGACATCATTGTTAAAGTAAAAGGGCTGAAATGGCGATGGGCTGGGCATATTGCAAGAAGAACTGATCAACGATGGACAACAGAAATTCTGAACTGGATTCCAAGAGACCACCGAAGACCTAGAAAACGTCCTCAAACTAGATGGGTGGATGAAATAAGAAAACAGGTTGGGGTGACGTGGAAACGAATGGCCCAGGATAGACTTGTGTGGAAAGCATTTGGAGAGACCTTCATCCAGCAGTGGATAGATAATGGTTGAATATGATGATGATGATATATATATATATATATATATATAAATGAAGAATCAATAAATTTAGGCAGATCATAGCTGGTCTGAATAAGAAAGAAGAATTGGACCTGCAATGTACAAATATTCATTGGCGTTATGAGCCAATAATCATGGGTTAAAGAGTGTTTTAAGAATCCAACATTCCCCATTCAATGCAGACATTATACAGGAAGACCTGTTTGTTTATAACCATCCATGTGGCAGAGATTTAAACAATTTTTTTGTTTGAAAGAGACAAAAAATAGAAAGAAATAGAAAGTCGTATATACATCTCACATCAAAGTAACACTGTTGAATAACTTACAAGTAGTAATTCAACAAACTCAGTTCAAGTAATACCACAAATGTAAAAAAAATATAGATGAATTTATTCAGTGTCAGAAATCTTTTATTTTTAGACATTTTTAGCCGAGTTTTTGCAAGCATATTTTATTAATAATAAAATAGGAAGTGGTTAAATTACCTTGTAATAGCAGTAATGTAGAAATTAAATTCAAACTCGTAACTAAAAAGATAGCACATGATCAGTTGAAGGCAGTTTTGAAAGTGTTTCCACATCTTATAAATTAAGCAATACCAGATATCCAAAAGGAGTAATGAACAGGTGCTTCCATCTATATTTGAGAACTGCGATTAGATGTATTTAATTGCAATGATTATTCTTTATAAGAAACATTTAAGATTTCTTTCTAGGGATGAAATTTGCAAATGTTCTATTTATATAGTTCATTGGAAAACCATTTAAAACCAAACATTTTTTAAAAGATCTTAAGCCTTCAGAAATGGCTTCAACTCTATTTGAAAGCACTTTCTGTCTGGAGAGTTCACCTAAAATCAAATTTTTTATAACATGTTTTCTGAGACATGTGTCATATTGCAAGTACTGAACAAAAGCAAATAAAAATTGTTTTCTTTTATCGCATATTTGAAAGACAAATCTATTATTTTCATTGATAGTAATAAGTAGCTCTGAAAAGTGAACTCGAATTCTAGATACAGAGGTATCTTTCAGTGTTAATCCTGAGGGATAAAAATCAAGGTCCAATTGATGCTCCATACCATAGCCTATATAGATTATATCATCTATATATCTGCCAAAAAATAAATCCGTTCTTGGTGAAGACAAACTTTCATATTTATGTAAGTATAAATCTGCAGCTAAAGAAGAATACACTCCCCCTTGAGAAAGCCCTCTTACCTGTTTATAATAACCAGTGCCATTATATACCATATTATAGTTAAGACAGAAGTTTAGTAGTTTTACAAACGAAATTTTGTCAATTGATTTTATATCATACTCTGTAAATAATTCTAATAACACACGATATAGGTCTCTTAAATTGATTTGGTTAAATAGATCCTCAAAATCAAAGCACTTAATGAAAGTGGGATTCCCATCGCTGGAGTTCGAAGTCTTCAAAAGTTGAAAACTATTTTTTAAAATAAAGGTATTTAAGGAAATTTTAACATAAATCTGTTTAAGTGTTCTAAGAAGCAGTTTACCAGTTCTAACACTATAAGAACTAGTAGCACATGTAACATTACGAAAACCAGTTGGATCTTTATGAAATTTAACAGTAAGCGTTATGTATGGGAAGTATTGTTTTTTTGGTTTTACGGCTCAAAGACTACAGTGGTCATGCTGCGCCGGGACCTACTGTTTTCCGAGGAATCCGAACCTCTTAAGGCCTAGGGAACCAAACCCCGGACTACAGTGAGCAGTGCGATCTTTATGAGATCTCTGAGTAAGCGTTCTTTTTGCACTGCTGGGAGTCGAACCCGGATTAGCGGCGCACTAGGAGAACGCGTTACCACACTGCGCCACCGCAAGAGTATATGGGAGTTGATTGGAGATTGGATGGCTTTGAGATTCTCAAAAGCACCCTGTATGTGTTTGAAGACAGGAGTAGAGTTTGTACCCAGATTTCTGTATTGCTCTGTATTATCAAGAAATTTCTGTATGTTTGAAGCATAAACCATCTTGCATATGATGGTAAATGTCGAAAAATATTTATCTATGTTCAATAACATAAAGCGTTTATAAAAATCCTTCAAATCTCTTTTGTATTCTGCAATGCTCTTGAAATTTTTGTGATCTATTCCGTTTTTCATACCAGATCACTTGTGAGGAAACTTCACTTATACAATTATTTTTCCAAATAAATGATTCGATTGGTATTGTATGTCTAATAGCCACATTGTAAATAAAATCATCAATTTCTCTGATGATATTGTTCTTGTGTGTTTTTTGACATAAACTTTTGTAATATAAACTTTATTCCTTTTGGCAATTTTTTTTTTTAAATCACTAAAGTTAGTAATAGTTAGTCCTATAGCTAGGAAACTATACAGAAACAACCTGTAACTTATGGAGCACTGTGGAGTC
>QLNU02015360.1:315790973-315801254 GCA_006491805.2 Dysdera silvatica
CGGTGCTAAAAAGGTTGAGAATCACTGCCTTAGAGGAACCAAAAATGACAAACGGTGCCAGCTTAACAAGTTGGCCAACTGCGCCCGGACCTGGGGCACCGGCTCAAACAGGATCTCAAATTGGCAAAGTTTGTTTATTATATATTATATTTTTATTATTGCAAAATTTGGAAATTTTAAAGTTCGTGCAAAAAGGGCCCTAAAACGGATCAAGTCCTAGGTCACGAATTCATTAGGAAGGTCCTGATTATAAATTAAAATTATGTGCGGAGCATTGGCGTCGTAACTATAGCTTAACCAACCCAAATCTCGAGCTTAGCTAAGCCAATACTTATGTCTAGTTTGCATGATTAAAACAAGAATATGTATACGGGCTAAGAATGGAAAGAAAAAAAATAAAGGAAAAAAAAAGGGCTCTACGAGGTCACATGGTTAGAGAGAGAGAAATATCGAAGGCAGATTACCGCACATACGTTGCCAGAAGTTGCTTTTTCTTCTTCTTTCTTTCTTTTCTTTTTTTTCTCTTTTTTTTCCCCAGAACAGTTTCACAAAAGCATGGACGGATTTGAAATAAAGTGTTGATCTAAATTCTTGATAACCGGAATCATATTCGTTACTCTTCAGCAGAACTCAGAGTGGATAGCGTTAGAGTGTCAAATATGGAATTCGAGCCTCTTGTAGTCAAGCTTCCTAGAAATCAAACGTTGTTCGCAAGAGTGGATTTATCACTTTGCCGCCCCAAGGCTACTTTTTTTTGCCGCCCTTTCCTACTCGTCTGCCCCTACCCCCAATCATCAGTGGTAGGAACATAAAAATTGTTACATTCAATATACGCTACAAAAGTTTATATTAACAGTAAAAATGTTGAAAAACAAACTCATAAATTGAAACATAAACATTAAACAATATTAACTTATATTGAAGTATTATTTCTTTTTGGTATATAATAAATCAAATTCAATTTTATTGAAATAAATTTTAATTTTAGCAAAAAATAAATAAAAGCCCATTGAACACTGGTATTTAAATGGAAAGCATGACGTCTAGCTTTCTTCTCGGCAAAACATCTGATTATATCATCGTGCAGTACCTGCACAAAAGTTTAGACACAGAGGCAAATTATAAATAAAAGCGAGAATTTGCATTGAACTTCGCCGATATTGTATCTAAATAATCCTAGAACCAATAATAAATTGTGCAACTTAAAAGATTACCAAAAGTACTGAAACAAAATATCCCAACACCGTAATATTGGAATCTGCATGCCACAAATGTTTAGGCACATATGTCAGATTTATGCAAATTAACGGCGCGAAGTTCCCAAGTGATCGAAGGGGCGTTTCCCAGAGTTGTTATATAAGGCCTGAAATAATTTAGAATGCTTAGAACGATGCCGAAGTCAAAGCAATTTACGAATGACGAGATTTTGAAGATTTGGAGGCTGAAAACTAAAGGTAAATCTGTTACTCAAATTTCTGTTGCATTGAACCGTTCAAAGCGAGGCATTTATCGAGTGTTATCCCGGGGTGATCAGTATCAACCAAAATCACGATCTGGGAGGCCTCGAGTGACCAGCATTCGGGATGATAGACAAATACGAAGATTGGCTTCAAATGAAAGCCTGTCTGCAAATCAAATAAAAAACACGTTAGCAATGCGAGTGTCAAGAGAAACCATACGTAGAAGGATTGTAGAATGCAGGCATTTGAGATATGCAAAAATGCGCCGCAAGCCCTGCTTGCAATTACATCATAAACAAGCACGACTACAATGGGCAAGGCAGCACATATCATACAGTGACGAATGGCTGCAGGTGTTATTTAGTGATGAAAAAAAGTGGAACTTAGATGGTCCCGATGGCCTTTCGCACTACTGGCACGATCTTCGAAAACGCCCCTTAAGTCGGTTCAGCAGACGTCAAGGAGGAGGTTCAGTCATGGTTTGGGGAGCCTTTAGCTTCAATGGACAGACTTCTTTGGCGTTTTTGAATGGAAAACAAGATTCCAAGGCATACCAGGCAACTCTTGAAAGTCACCTATTACCTTTTGGCGAACTTTTATGTGGACGAAACTGGGTTTTCCAACAAGATAATGCGTCCATCCACACATCCAGGTCAACAAAAGAATGGATGAGCGCTAAAAATATTACAGTTCTCGATTGGCCTGCTCTTAGTCCTGACTGTAATCCCATCGAAAATGTATGGGGCATACTAACGAATGTTGTGTATGCCAATGGAAAGCAATATCCGTCCGTTTTAGAACTTAAAAAGGCTATAGAAGAAGCGTGGTTTAATTTTGAACCAGAAACCTTTCAAAATCTTGTGCTTTCAATGAACGACCGCGTATTTAATCTAATACGAAGTAATGGTGGCTACATTGATTATTAAAATTGTTCATTTCCTTATGCAAGTGCTAAAATTTATGTTTGTGCCTAAACTTTTGTGCCACATATTTTACTTATTTTAAGTTATATATTGCAGCAAGTTCGCTACTGATGTGATTTCTGTTCTCAAATTTTTAATTTGCATATTACATGTGTTCATACTTCGTAATATTAAAGTTCCTACTTCTTCAGTTTTAATAGTATTTTGTTATACTCAAATTTGTGTTGTGTCTAAACTTTTGTGCAGGCCTGTATCATTGTGTATTTCATAAATTCGTCGGCTTCTATTGCACCGTGGACTGTGTGCAAGAGTTCCTTTATACAGGATCCCTCTGACGCAAAACCATCTATGCCTGCGGCTACAATGGGCTCATGGCCATAGAGACTGGCGTGCTGATTGGCAACAAGTGGTGTTTTCTGATGAATCCCGACTTAATTTGGGGTGCGATTGCGTATCATGGACGATCTCGGCTGCTACGAATTGTGGGTAATCTTAACAGCAACCGGTACATCAATGAAGTTCTGGAGCCCGAAGTTGTTCCCTTCCTTCAAGGCATTCCCGGAGCTGTATTTCAACAGGACAATGCCCGCCCACATATTGCCAGGAATGTTCAAGACTTCTTTTCATCACAACAGATACAGCTTCTTCCTTGGCCTGCCTATTCGCCGGATATGGCGCCGATTGAACATGTGTGGGATTTCGTTGGTCGGCGTCTCGCTCGTGATCCTCGTCCCATAGCTACTACAGATGAACTTTGGGGTCGCATACAAGCAATCTGGAATGCTCTTCCTCAGGCACACATTCAACATCTGTTTGATTCCATGCCACGTCGTATAGCATCACTTATTGCAGCGCGTGGTGGCTTCACCAAATACTGATTTTCGACATGTAATATTATTTTTTTGCTTTGTAATTTTAATCGTTTATTTGTATCAACACAGGTCGTTTGTACATTAAATTTCATTCAATTCGGACGAGTCCTTCATGGTGTTGCAATTTTTAGAAACATGAGTATATTACCCTTCACAGGGATAACACAATTGCTTATTAAAGAAAGTAAGGTGATGTGTCTCAATTAGTACATTGGATATATTATTATTCCACGTGTTATCAGGAAAATAAAAACAGTCTTCAAGTGAAGATAAAGACAGACCGATATAGCAAGCCTACACTTGAAGACTTCGCTACAGGAGGAAGAAGAGCCTAATTTCAATGTTTTGTTTTTTTTAAATGTAAGAAGTAACGTGAGAGCCCCAGCAAAGCTGAAAAGTAATTAATGAAAATATGTATAAATTTCGGAAAGCTGCGATGGGCATGAAGTTACCAGCTGCTTAATACTCGCAAATAAGAGACTATTACAGCAGTCGAACTCTATTGATGACATGTGTATCCTTAAGAGAAGAAATATTGAAAATTAACCTCTATACCTCAGATCATAACAAACGGATCCGTCCACAAAGACAGCCCAATTGTCTCAGCAAAACCACTTTTAGTTTATATTCGAAACAAAACTTTCCAAAAAATGGACAAACATCCAAATCCCACAATGACCCCGTCGACAGAGCAGGTCTCGGGGTCGAGTTTTATAACAACATCAATAGAAAACGATTCCAACTCGTATGAAATTTCCTCTACTGGAAATAGCGAATGGAATTATTTATTGAAATATGAAGTATCCCCGCAACAGAGAATGAAGTGCAGTTTATGGCACGGGAGTGGGGCAAAGTCCGATAATTAAATGTGAAAGGAAAATAAAAAAAGAATGTAGACAGGATAGAGATATAATACCAATGTAGTTCTCAATCCCGGGAATTAAAAATAATTTCTTTGCTTTAATAAATTTTGGGTGGAATAAATGGGTTAAACCTCAGGCCCTCATTAAAGAAAATTTATTTAAACACCAACTGACAGAAAAGAAACGATTTCTTAAACTAGATTTTTCTATATACTCACTAAAGTAAGACTCAGCAGTGAAACACTCTTCGACATGTAACCAGTCCTAATATTTGAAATTTGTGGTGAAATACGTATAATGGGTATATTTATGACATAGGCTCTACCAGTATTAATGAAAACTCAGAGTGTAGTCAAGTTCTGTGAGCATTTCAGCGGCGGAGCAATTACATACACACGTTGGTTTTTGAAAAACAGATTCTATTCCTCATTCGAGCGAATATTTTCACAGTCAGCTTTAATACCTGCCAATACCGAGGCAGATACTCTTAACACGTTAAAAATGCAAGAGCCTGCGAATTCGGAAGAAAAAAGATCGAACACCGAGATGCCGACGAAATTTTAGACTCGTTTCAAGCATCTAAAGAATTTTTACTTGCGTTGTCAACTAATCGTTCAGAACTAATTAATTTTGCGTATTATTTGAAGCGATTCTCCAAAACATCCCTCTCCAAGATTTGAGAAGCTCTATAAAATTATGAAAACAAGTTTAAATCTTTTGATAGCATCCCTGGATTGAAAACGAAGCTATAAGTGGAATTGTAAAAAGGAAAGCCCATAGACGTTTAAACCCTATTCACCCGACGACGACGGTATGAAACTCTTGAGGGAGAAATAAAAATATTCTCGAGAATGATACCTGATAACTGCGGCACGCTTAGTTCTCTAAAATATATTATTCAACACAATTTAGATGAAATTTATGCACTGAGCATGATTTTAACGATACCAATTTCAGTCGCATCGGAGGAGGAGCATAGCTTTCGTCGATTAAGCTGAATAAATATTTATCTATCGTAGACAATGCATCGAAAAAAAACTGCTTCGCTTGGCAATTACATCTGTTGAAAATGATATTGCCGCAAAACTCGATTTACAAAAATTAATTGACGACGTTAGGACTAAACAATCCTGGAAACTTCTGTCGTAAGAAGAAATGTTCACGGGTAAGAAAATCAATTCCAATAAGTTATTACGTGCACTGTTTTCTTTTCGCTAGTACAATATATATTACTGATCTCGTAATTACAACCTTTGTTTAAATGAACTTTATTCGTAGGTCACGTTAGATTATATTGTGACAGACTTTCTACTCATCGTTACAATTTTCTTTCTTTTGCTATCTCTCTATTTTAACTTATTTAACTAATGGGGCTACGTCTAGATGATTTAAGGCAACAAAACCAATTAAAATACTAAGTTCTTTATCATAATCATTAGGAAAATCAAATTTTTTACACTTCAATTCTCTCTAGAACAAGATTGTAGTATTCTAGTTACGTTCGTTATCATACGAACACATTGTCACGACTGTTAGTAAATGCTACGTTTCAGTTTAATGTTCAACACGAATTAAATCTCCAACAATTCAGGCAATTCTACAAGATTAATAAATAACACTTATTATCAAGCATCCGCTTTCAGTGCAGAATGAAAAAAATCAATTCTCACAACAGTCATTAAATATACAGAACGTTCTGATATATTGTTCAAGAGGATCAAAATAATCACATTGACAATTATGCTCCTAACCCATTAGTGAGATTTTATGGACTCTTACCCGTGGCGTACGCAGTGTTGATTTCGGGGGCTGAGCTTGAACTGTCCGATTCCGAAAATGTTATCGATTCTATGCAATCAATTGATCGATTATTAATTCTAATTAATTAATCCATGTTTACTATTTTAATTAATTAATCATGTTTATTAATTTAAATAATTAATCCATATTTTTTAATTATAATCAATTAATTTTGAATAATTAATATTTATTAAATTCTAATTAGTTTAATTTATATCTATTGATTTACGAGTCGAATTTTTTTATTTATCTGACGCATCTCTAAAATCAATTTAACCGAACGATAATAAACTCGCTGGTCTAGATCACAAACTGAAACATTAAAAAAATATGCTGAAATACCTAAATGCACCAAAATTTTATTTCATATCAAATCAATTAACAATGTGAGAATACGAAAAAATAAAAATAAAATTCGAGTTTACACATGAGAAACGCGCAAATTTTTATGCTTAATATTTAGGTTACATTAGTAAAATTTTGATTAATGGTTTAAAAAAAGTACACAATCCTAAATGATGGCTTTGAACTGTGGGGAAAAAAAGACAGTTTCTTTTGTGTCTAAATTTAGTTGTATAATGCCATCTGTTCTAAATATTTAACTGAAAACGTTTTGCATTTCCAGACCCCAAGAAGTGATCAATTACTTCGTCATTCGTAATTTTTAGAGCAAACTCTTTATGTATGAACAGCAATGGAAGACTATTGAGTCTATTTTCGCAGATTGTATTTCTTAAGTACGACCTGATTAACTTTTTAAGTTGGAAAAGCTACGTTCCACAGAAACTGTGGAAACTGGAAGCAGAGCCAGCATTTTCAACAAGATACGTATATTTGGGGGAAAAGATCTCTGTCACATTTATCTTAACCGTCGATTGCGCATATAGGTTTTTTTTTTCCAACTCCCCTTCATTTTTGCCTCCATCTTTCTTATTCTCCTACAAAGGCATCTTCCAAATAATAGCTCAAATCTTCTTCATATAAAACTCAACTGCTTTTTTGATTTTTTCCAACGGCACGTCATAAAACGCAGGAATGACGAAGTGAATGAAGTGAGGATACGGTATCGTGGTGAGACGAGAAACGTTCTGTTAAAGAACAAATTATGTCCTCTATGCAAATAATGTAGACGGTGATTAGATAGTAAGTCTCTGGATCAGTTGATGGAGGGTTTGGTCCATGTCTCCGAAGACCAGAGATTCTTGGTATGCTAAGAATAACGTTGAGACGGGAGGCCATTTTTTGTGCTTATGTAAACAATTGATGAAATTCGAAAGTGGCGTTTTCTCGAAGATTCTCAATGACTTAGTCGCATTAACGCGACTAACAACACAAATACGTCAATATTCTTTTTCTGAAGACATTTTGAAAGATTGTAAGTTAGTCCCAACAATTTTGAGGCTACAACCAATTACGCCCACTGCGTTCTGAACACATTGGACTTTAAAATAATCTGAGAGGCATAGATTTAAGCAGTGGGGTACACAGTGGGCGCAAATAGCTTTTGAGAAGTTCTTCTTTAAACGGGCTGGAACAGCGCGAAATTCACATCTCATTACGGAGGCTCTGTAGTAACCCTGCCCTCTTAAGTTGGCTAAGTCTAAACCGTACTCAGTGAACTTTTTTCTCTCAGCGCCTCACCAGTGACATCGTAGACGGGAACACATGTAAGGAAATTTTCCTTGGCCATAAAAGGTTTGACATTGGTAACATGTCGTAGGCACAACGAAAACTGCTCAACTTGAGAAGTGTCCATTGTTTCGCCTGCTAAAATTGTATAATATTGACTTTCTTGTACTTGTTCCACAATCTTTTTCCGAATGAGAAAAGCAATCAATCAAACTGTTCTGAATCCGTGGACTAGTGTAAATTGCAATCCGTGAACTGTTTTCCAAATGATCCTTAAGTGTATCACATCCCTTCCTTTGGTCCGATACCTGAGAAGGCTAGGGAAATTGGCATCATTTTTTAGAGGCGTTAAAAGCGAAATGCGTCCCCAGTAGGAATAGCCTCTCAAAGGGATATTTTGTATGTCGCAAAATCTAAGTTTTAACTACGATCATGTCGTTTTCATATTGTAATCAGTTACTCTATTAATAAGAAATAAACTGGACTTCGGAGCGTCACGTTGATCCCCTGTTGTGGGATCAAAGTTCCTTTTTAGATTTTTTACTAGTTCAGGTAGCTCCACTAAGTCTATCTAGCCAATCAAAAATACAACTAGTTATTACATTAATAAATAAAATATCACGTCAGATTACGAGAACACGTTAATCTGTGAACACAACAAATATGAAATTTCCCAAAATTCAACTCGTTACACATTATATCCATTCAATTCCTAAATTAATCATATGTAAATTTGGCACTTGAAATATTTCTCCACAACTCTGATCAATTATTCCCGTAGGGTCAAAATATGGAATAGAGTGTGAATGCGCTGTATTTCAGAAGCCCTTACTCCTAATTCCTTCACCACTGTAATTATCACTTACACAAGATTCCTAAATTCTAAATTCTGTAGATATATAGTTCTAAATACATGTCGAAAATCATATAATGCCTGCTAGAGCTTTTCTTATTTGGCATTCCAGGACGGTTTCGTTACTTCGATTCATTAAGCATGGACTGCCGCCTACAGTTGAGAGAAGCACCACAGGCTTCATTGTAATCGACATTTACTTCTAAGCATCTATCAGGTCTAGACCTCACATATAACATACGGAGGACATTTGTAGAGATATTCATCCAATAGTGGATAAACAAAATTGAATATAATGATATATATATATTGGCTGAGCTTTCTTAAAATGATCAAAGATGCTTTTTACATTTCATATATTTCTAACTATATAAATCCTCTTCTAGCTTATTATTATTTTCAAACATGTCTTAAAAGTTTTCTGTCTCTGACTGTTATTTAAAAGATGATATAAAATAAAGAATGCGAAACTCAGGTATCATACACGAAATTAACAATCACAAACGAGGACACTAGGAAAACTACTGTATTCTGCAAAACACAAGTTCTGTGATAGTATAAAATATGGCTGAACGATGTCCTATCTTTTGCTTCTGAATTTTATATATATATATATATATATATACATACATACATAAGAATAAGTTGCATTGAATCAAAAATTACATACAACCTATTTACGTCAACGGATACTGCGCATCAGCTGAAAATAAATGCATTGACGAGATGCATATACAAACAAACTCCACAGAAAAACAATACAAAGACTCCACAGTGCTCCATAAGTTACAGGTTGTTTCTGTATAGTTTCCTAGCTATAGGACTAACTATTACTAACTTTAGTGATTTAAAAAAAAAAATTGCCAAAAGGAATAAAGTTTATATTACAAAAGTTTATGTCAAAAAACACACAAGAACAATATCATCAGAGAAATTGATGGTTTTATTTACAATGTGTCTATTACAATGCAATACTAATCAAATCATTTGACATTTGGAGAAATAATTGCATAAGTGAAATTTTCTCACAGGTTGTCTGGTATAAAAAATGGGATAGATCACATAAAAATTTCAAGAGCATTGCAGAATACAAAAGAGATTTGAAGGATTTTTATAGACACTTTGTATTATTGAACATAGATAAATGTTTTTCAATATTTGCCATCATGTGCAAGAGGTTCTATGCTTCAAACATACAGAAATTTCTTGATAATACAGAGCAATATATAAATCTGGGTACAAGCACTACCCCTATCTTCAAACACATACAGGGTGCTTTTGAGAAACTCAAAGCTATCCAATCCCCAATTAACTTATACAGTAGCCCTGCGGTGGCGCAGTGTGGTAACGCGTTCTCCTATTGCGCGGCTAATCCGGGTTCGACTCCCAGCAGTGCAAAAAGAACGCTTACTCAGAGATCTCATAAAAGATCGCACTGCTCACTGTAGTCCGGGGTTTGGTTCCCCAGGCCTTAAGAGGTTCGGATTCCTCGGAAAACTGTAGGTCCCGGCGCAGCATGACCACTGTAGTCTTTGAGCCGTAAAACCAAAAAACAAACAAACAATACATTACTTCCCATACATAACGCTTACTGTTAAATTTCATAAAGATCCAATTGGTTTTCGCACTGTTAGATGTGCTACTAGCTCTTATAGTGTTAGAGCTGTTAAACTGCTTCTTCGAACATTTAAAGAGAGTTATGTTAAAATTGCCTTAAATACTTTTATTTTAAAAAAATAGTTTTATACTTTTAAAGAATTTGAACTCCAGTGATAGGAATCCCACTTTCATTAAGTGCTTTGATTTTGAGGATCTATTTAACCAAATCAATTTAAGAGACCTATACTTTGTGTTGATTTGGTTTAATTTTTTACAGAGTAT
>QLNU02015360.1:315805659-315844440 GCA_006491805.2 Dysdera silvatica
AACTTCTATCAACTTTAATTGAAAAAATAGCATTTTTCGTTAACTTTATTTAATGGCATGTATTTCTTTGACATTTTTCTTCTTTTTTTTTCTAAACTTTTTTTTTTTTCACATTCTTATTTTCAAAGTTTTTTTATTCGTTTTCTAAAACCCTTTTTTGTTATATAATTTTTCTTTTTTTAACTTTTGTGTTTTTTCTTTTAACTTTTGTAATTTTTTTCGAGTTTTCTCCTAAATCTTTCCGTTGGTTCATTCGATGCTTTCCTGTTCTAACATGAAATAGGCCGTGGGCTATTTACAAAGCTGCCACCTTCTATGCGAGGTAAAACATGTTTTACGATTTTATATGAGATTTAAGGATTTTCATTTTTTTTAACGATTTGAAGCCATACTTTGCAAGTCTCTCACCCTGAACTCGAGATTGCTCGAATTTCAATTTGGTTGACACCAATCCTACCGAGGTAAGATACATTCTATTTTCTTACTTGTTTCATTTAAACAAGCGTTTCAGCGGTGCTAGTCGTTCGAAATGGTGCGCTGTGGATTCAGGTTATTTTACTTTTTCATTATAAAAATTAAGAATCTTTTATTTTACTTATTCAAGCATTACTTTAAGAAATTTTTTATATCGAAGGTGTCTAAATTTTAATAATTTTAAGAAGACAGAAGATTTTTTAATTAGTTGTCACCAGTATTCTCGCTTCCAAAGAAAATATTACCCCTCTGACTAAGGTATTTACTACAACATCCCTCACGTTCACATATACAATAAATGCTTTGAACTCATTTAAATAGGAGAGTTTTTTATTTTACTATTTCAAATCGAAAAAAATCTCTATGGTATTGCTTATGGAAATCTTTATATTTAGTTCTTAAGTTGACTTACTATCTTTTTACCGCTTTTATACTTCTCTATATTTAAAATATTCGATAACATTTTGATCTGTACTTAGCTTATTGTCTTCGCCTGGATCCATGACGGTCATAAATTGCACATACATATGGCATTTACTATGCATTTCATTCAAAAATGCTGCTATTCTCTCAACGTAGAGACGGCCTACAAAGCCTGTGTTAAAAATCATTTCAACAAATGTGAACATGTTTCTGCCTTTTTCCGGTCATTCATGTGCCTCTCTTGGAAACATCCGTATCCAAGTTATTTTCCCAGCAAAGGGGTCGCAAACTGGTTCTTGAATAAACTCGTATCGTCTGACACTTTCATCCCCACCTTTCTATATGAAAATTTTTACATTTGTTGACATACAAAATGCGACAGAAAATTTTCAAGACTGACGTCCTCATAAAAGTACAAGTAGCTTCAGAATATTCTCGATATATGATAGCACGGATCTCAACCCATTCTAGGCATGGACACAAATTAAATGTACAATATTATCAGTTATTTTTTACACTTTATATACATTTTTCCTTATTTTAACTATTTACACATGACAATCACGGTAAGAGAACGAAGAATTATCATCAAAATTCATCAAAATATGGGTAAAGCTGTAGAAATGAGTAGCTCGACATAGAGATCAAGACATTTCGAGGTACACCTCCCAACGAAGCTCGTGTAACATATCGATGGTAAAGGAGAATTTTATAATTTTTTAAAGATAGAGGGTGAAATTCTAGAAATACATCACTTAGAAGCATCACATCAAAACAAATAATTATCTGTTCATTCCCATTTTTTCTGCTGTCGGAAGTTTACTTCACCTATTCGCATGCTTACACCCCATATCATTAATGTCTTTATATTTTTCCCTATACAATAAACGGGAAATGTAATGCTGAAATTCCCGAAAATTTGTAGAAGTTTTTTAATTTTCACTTCAAAATTTGAGTTGCGAGACCTATAAATAGTTTTTAACCCCGTGTTTTCCACATTCTTCCTCTCATTTATGACTACCTTAAATGCTGAAGAGTTTAGAAAACAGTATTTAATATCAAACAACAATGTCAATCAATCAACGTTTATTGGCGTAGTGATACCAACGCCGATGGTATGGCGTGATTAGATGGTGAAACGTTCGAAAGAAAATAAATATTTCTGCCTTCGGTGGGACCTGAACCCACGACCTTCCACTTGCCGGGCGGAGGCTCTACCCACTGAGCTACGAAGGACAATATATAATCTCTTTACGAACGTATATATATTGTTGCCAGTTATTTCGCAGAATGGTGTAGTACATATATATGTTTTTTTTTGTTTTTGTTTTTTTTTTAAGTTTATATCGAGCATAAAGAAACCACCGGAACATATTTTCCGGGTTGCTATTAATATAAGACGAAACAAAAACTGACAGAAAAGCGAAAACGAACATCATCATCATTTACGCGTACGAGTATTATACCATATATTTAAATATCAGAATTTTGCATATTTTCGCCCCATTCTATTATCATTATATCAGTTAGTGATGAGTCACCGGACAAGTATTCATTGCTGTTATTGTCCGAGTCAGGATTATTTGCATCTTATATCTCACTGACAATGTCTTCAGAAGTAAGAATATCCAATATCATAACTTTAGAAGGCAAAAGAACTCCCCTTTTCTTTGTAAAAACAGAGAAAATCTATTTCTAGGCTCGACCTATGCACCTGGACTGATGCTCGCTTTAACAGGTTTTCTCTCGCAATAAAGGGATTTCGTGCTGTATAGTTTGAATGTAACCAAACAAAATTATTTCCTCTTGTTATAACAGGATTCGACTGTATATGTATTCCACCGAATAACGAAATTTAAAAAAAAAAAATTAAATAAAACAATTATAATTTCTATTAACTCAAGAGCTTTAGGGGACGAAAAAAGAGCGCATAACAGTGTATAAAATTATGATGATTAAGTGCCAAGTATTAAATAATCTAGTATAAAAATCGAAATTTTGTCATGATAAGGAAACAATACAGAGTTTCACCAGGAGATTCCATAACAAACAGTTATTTCGACACTGGCATAAGGTTTACACCACGCTTTGGGAACCAACCGCTCCCTTTGTCAGGTCATTGTGCTTTCACTTGACAAAGGGAGCAGTTGGCTCCCGAAACGTCGTGTTTTTAAACCTTACGCCAGTGTCGAAATAACTGTTTATTTTGTCATGACATTCATACTGATTTACATCTCGATTTTATTCAATTTCGACGTCTCTGAATAGCTATAAATGAAAATTTATATCCGAAAAAGCAGGATATGTCCGTTCTCTATGGTAGTACAAAATATGTGGTATAGGCAAAATGTCTCAAATTAAAAATAAGATTCTTATATATGCTGTGATACATGGGGCGTTTCCATTACAAAAATTCTAAATAAAGTACACCGCTCGCTCTCTCTCAAAACAATTTCGATTGAGCAACATAGCGTGCCAAAATTTTGATGAAACCCATTTTCTTAACGTTTAGGCAATGACCGGTAACGTCAAAATGTTACATGTATTTGTAAGCAACGCACTGTTTTCAAAGAATTTGTATACTAGCAGACTGTAGGACGCCTCTTTCAGCTAGGGTCACTCACCAAATAATCGCCACTACCGGATATTGAAGAGCTCTTTCACCAACAGACGCTGGGACATAACCTTCAGCTTATTCAAATTGCCATAGAATGCTATTTCGGTAAACCTGCATGCAACCGAATTTCGGTTGGAACGTGAAAATCCAACCATTCTGCTAATAATTTCTAAACAAAATAAATCGTATGATTGCAGTCCGAAAGTGTGGTTCATTGAAATGGAAATTGGTATCATCTACCGGAAAAGTGATTTCAGCGGATGTTGCTGAAAAAAAAAATCATAAAATTACGCGGGCAAGAAACAAAATTTTTAGTTATAAATACACAGTAATGATATTACCAGACGACTTTATGACAGTTTATGCTATTTCTATAATTAAAGTCGAAGTCGAAATATATGCTGCAAAAGTAAGTAAATATATTGCGCATTTCCATATATATATATACACACCCATCAGAACTCCGAGATATGGTACAGGAGCTTTCAAATAGTAGAGAAGTTGGACTCAAGATGAACCTACAAAAACTAAAATCATGTTCACCTATTTCGTAGAGAAAACAAAAATACAAGTTGACAACATTGAGCTATAAGTTGCTGATTCATATATTTACCTTGGACAACTGATTTCAATAAAAGGCAACATTGTGAAAGAACTCCACAGACGTATTAAGCTTGGCTGGAGTACATTCGGAAGAAACAATTTTATCCTGAAGGGAAAATTGCCTTTGTGCCTAAAAAGAAAGGTCTTCGACCAGTGTATATTGCCAGTCCTCTCCTATAGATCAAAGACATGGAGTCTAACAAATGCAGCAATACGGAGGTTACAGATAACCCAAAGGATCATTAAGAGGTGCATGCTTGGAATAACGAGGAAGGATCGGAAAAGAAACATCTGAGAGAGCAAACAGGAATGGAGGACATCACTGTTAAAGTTAAAAAAGGGGCTGAAATAGCAATGGGCTAGGCATATCGCAAGAAGAACTGATCAACGATGAGCAACTGAAATTCTCAACTGGATTCTAAGAGACCATCGAAAACCTACTAAACATCCTCAAACTAGATGGGCGGATGAAATAAGAAAACAGGTTAGGGTGACATGGAAGCCAATTGCTCAGGATAGATAGACTTGTGTAGAAAGCATTTGGAGAGACCTTCATCCAGCAGTGGATAGATAATGGTTGAATATGATGATGATGATGATGATGATGATACTATATGTCTTAATAAAAATATCATCCTCCGGGAAGTCTTCGAAACGACTTTTCCATCACTATATTCTATTTGTGCAACATACCGCTATATGGCTTCCTTCGCTGAGGATACTGCCGTAATTTGAAGAAATGAATCGTTAATTTAAAATTTAAACTTAAGACCAATATAAGCAGCTTACGGATGACGGGGCGTAAAATTGTTAAAACTGTGACTATTAATTAAAATATTACGCCCGCATTTCATTAATGAAGTTTATCATTTACAATTTAAATACACTACATAAAACAAAACAATATAAAGTAATCCAGCTATCTCTTCTCCAAGATCGTTGAAGTTTATTTTTATGAACGTTCGACGTTTATTTTATATTCAAGTTTAAAATTCAAAAACTCATATTTTATCATTAAAAGATTTTATAAATTTGAAGTAGTATTACACAAGAGCAATAGAAGGATTAAAATTTTAAAACTGCAATAATATATTCTGTAAGAATTAGTAACTTTAGCATAAAGTTCAGGAATACCTTGAGGAGCTTTGTATGGTAATAAAGAGTTTTAAGGTTAAACGCGAGTATTTTCTAACTTATGAAATTATACTACACTTGTAAGCTATTTTATAAACTCAATAAATGGTCGCTAAGTCTCTGCGCGCTTCCAAAAGAATATCATTTACTTAAAATTTTTAAAAAGGATCGATTGCATAAAGATCCATATTACATATAGTCCTTTCGCGGAAAATTGACCGGTGCAGTTAGAATTCAAGGGAGCTGACGTCACAAACGGGTTGGTTCATTGCAGTAGAGGGAAGGGCGTCATTTCATAACTGGTTTTGCGCGAAAAACCTATTGACCTAAATAATGGGACCACTGGTCAATTTTCCGCGAACGGACTATACACAGTATGCAGCAAGCTTATTTTGCAGTTACATGATCCAAATTCTGTCCAAGGTTATAATCGTGCAATAACAAAATTATATGCCTTTTAAAATTAAATTGTAAGCATGTTAAATACGACGAAATCAATTTTTTTTAATCAAATAGACCAGTGATTTAAAAATATTACATTAAACTAATTCGATTATTAGACAGATCCATTAAAAAGGCTTGATTAATCATTAAGCAAAATAAGCACCTGCATATTTTACCTCAGTAAGGGCATCGAGGTAATCACAGAGATTTTTCACTGCCAGATTTACCATAGACGTATGCAAAAATATGTTATTTTCCATCTTACTACAAGTTTTGTTTTACTTCAAAAATTTGTATTTTATGATTTATGTACAGTCTATACACCCTTTTGCAAAAAAAAAACAAAAAAAAAACACCCCTAAAAAATTATCCGATCATCTCAAAATTTCGCATGCAAATTCCTTTAGACCAAGTATGCAAATGATTAAATTTTCAAAGCCAATGAGTGTTAACTTCGATCATAGCGCGCATTTCTACTGCGCAACTGGCATCGTATAAAAGAGGTAAAATTTGCGAACGGTTTATTTTTTTTCGTTATCAGCGTTGCAGTTCCCTGGAGACGCAACCAGTAATGCCGTTACGACGTTGTCGAAGACCTTATAGCCAATTTTACGACTTCGAACGTGGTCGCATAGCCGGGATGCGTGAATCGGGCTGGTCCTACTGAGCAATAGGCCGCCACCTGCACCGTACGGACACTGCTGTGCAAAGGTGTTGGCAGCAATGGTTTCTGCGAGGAACTCATCGGCAGAATAAAGGCTCTGGAAGGCCAAGGTGCACGAATTCGAGGCAAGGTCGGTTGGTTGTGCAACAAGCCCGAGCTGACCCAACAGTTGTCCGCCATTAACCTGGTACAGTTTCTTCCATACAACCCATACACATTCCACCATCTAACGAAGCTTGGCTGGCATGGTGTTACGCTCACAGCCGCCTTTAAAACATCTGCCTTTAACTTCATTGACGAAGTCGTCTGGAGTGGTGTCGTAGCCGATCATCATAGCTGCCAGCAGATTGGTATCGCATAGTGTTCAGCGATGATTCCCGCTTCAGTCTTGGAGCAGATGATCATCAGATCCATGTGTGGAGATGGCAGGGATAGCGGTCCCAACCACCCTTTGTTTTACAAAGGCACACAGCCATTACCCCTAGTGTGATGGTGTAAGGTGCTATCTCATACGAGAGCAGAACGCCCTTAATAGTCCTGCGTGCAACTTTAACAGCTCAACGATATGTTGATGACATCCTGTGGCCGTTTGCGTTACCCTTCATGACACGACAGTTTGGAGTCATTTTCCAACAAGATAATGCCAGGCCCCATACGGCTCGCATATCTGTGAGCTACCCCAGTGCTGTTGATACTCTTCCTTGGCTAGCAAGGTCATCAGGGGTATAGTCGAGGCCTAGCGGCGATATGGCACTTCTTTTGGAGGCATAGCGGCGCTAAGGAAAATTTTAGGAAATCATACATTTTACGTAAAAAATTCTGTTCAAGTTGTAAATAAAAAATATGTGGATTCTACAATTCTATAAAAAAAATTTTTTTTTTAGAGCAATGACCCTAAAATTTTGAATAAATCAACTAAGAATCGTGGGAATTTAAAGGAAATTACAGCTTGGAACACGTGTCATACACTGTGTTTCGAAAATATAAAAAACCACAATGCTGTTTGACACAATGAAGGCGACAAGGGCGAAAAGGAGGACTTTTGGCTATTTTTTCAATTGTTTTCTTTATTTTATTAGCTCACTTCAGAGGTCATTCCTGGTTTAGTTCGGCTTGAGTACATGCGTTTGTATCACGATATGTATATGCAATATAGTTACAGGATGGTAACCTTCTCCTACCTCGCGATGTTCCCCCCCCCCACTTTTATACTAATGTTAGCTATGATCTTGTCCGAATTTGAAAAGTACTAATGTAATAAAATGCATTTCAAAATTATTTCACTAAAACAAATTAAATTTTTTCTTCTTGTACTCGGAATCCGACGGACCTTTTTAAGTAAGACGCTTGTGTCAACTCAACGCTTCATCCTGCTCTATATCGCAGTTTCTCAAATGAGGCTACATAAAATAAAGCTTTGTTTTATAATGAATTCAGATAAATGTACACACTAAAAATTATTGTACTACACATTGATCCTATATAAATAATTGCATCTTAAGGAACCCTAAAGTGGTAAAATTACGATTATTATAAGACGTTATCTAATTGGTGAAAAGCTTGACAACAAATTTTTGCTTTCTGCTCTCCTCCATCTCTAACCTATTATTGTAAATATTCTCCAAATTAATTAAATTTCAATTTTAATTGTCTGAAAGATGTCGCAACAGATGTATTAATAACCACTGTATATCGGTTGAATAAAAAAAATCCTTTTTCTCTCTCTCTTCACATTATTATTATTATTATTTCACGCTTATATACCCCGAAGCTATATACTGTAGGCAGTGTCGAATCCAGATGTGCATTTGGGGGAGGAGGCTCTTGCAATTCCAGCTCAATAACCAATATATAATAATTTCTGCCCCTATCAGATTAATGGGCTATTTGCTGGTTAGGGGTTCCCTGATTCTCCCCCATGAAACCACCCCTGATTTAAAAGCGTGCTAGGCTACTTTTTGTTTTAGGACTACACCACTGGTCTTCAGGCCTTTCGCCAATCGAACATGTATGGGACATGGTAGGCAGTCAAATTCGGGCACTGCAAAATGTGGTAGATCTGGGAATAACCACACCGCAAAATGTGGTAAGTGAGGAATGCCTGGCAGAATGTGTCGCAGGATGATATTTAGGAACCTTTATCACTCCTTACCTCGACGTATAGAAACATACATCGCCGCCAGGGGGGGTGGAGGTCACCACCTATTGATTCGAACATTCAATATGCAGTTCCTGACCATTGATGACCATTTACTGTGCTGGATATATATTTAATTTCAATAAAAACAGATAATTTCTTCATGGTGGTTTGTTTGTTTTTTTTGCAAAAGAGTGTATTTTAAATTAGTTATATGGGGAGGGGGGCACCAAAAACTTTAAATACTTAGGGCCTCTAAAAGTATTAATGTATTCCTAGCTATTAACCTTATCTTAAAATTCACTTGAAGTTGAAAAGTTACTAGATAGAATCTTCCATAAGTAATTATTTGCATATAAATACAACACTCTCTCATCAAATACATAATTTTGTAATGTTTTGTTCATGTTGCATGCATTTTAAACATTTCGTTCTAATTTCGAAACCTTTAATATACAGTGAATGCCATAAGTATTCGTACACCTGCAGTGTGTTCTATTTAAGAAACTGCTGTATAATAATTATTAGATGTAGAGATATGGGACAAATGTCACCACAATTAATATAAATTTTTGTATTTACTTCATAAAAAAAGTAAAAAAAAAAATACACATGCACTGCAAATAACAATAAAAAATGAACAAACTTACGCATAGCTCATGTGTCAAAAATATTCGTACACTAATTGTTTTTTGGTCAGAAAATTCATTAATAAAATAATAATTCATTCTTAATATTTCGTTGGGTTCCCTTTGGCTTTAATCACAGCTTTCATGCGTTTTGGCAACGAATCCACTAAGTTTTTGGTGACATCCGTTGAAATGGATGCCCATTCCTCGAGAAGCGCAATTTTTATATCATTTTTATTTGATATGCGTCGTTTTCTCATCCGCGAGTCCAGAATGCTCCATAGATGTTCTATAGCGTTAATGTCAGGTGATTGTGGAGGGGTATTTAGCTGTTTTGGAGTATTGTAAAGGAGCCACAGCTTTGTATTATACGCAGTATGTTTCGGGTCGTTATCTTGCTGAAAGATAAAGTTATTTTGAAGACCCATTTGAGCAGCACTAGGACCCAAATTTTCCTTCAGAATGTTAATATACATTCTGTGGTCCATGATTCCGTCGATAATGTGCAATTTTCCCACTCCCTCTGCACTCATACAGCCCCAAACTTGCACACCTCCACCTCCGTGTTTGATTGTTGGACACAAGTTCGCCGGTTGAAACTCGGTGTTATTTTTACGCCATACCATTTGCCTGCCATCTGATCCAAATATATTAAATTTGCTCTCATCCGAGAATGTAACTCTATTCCAAAAGTCAGGACCTTTATCAACATGTTTTTTTGCGAATTGCAAAAGCTTCTTTCTGTTTACCTTTCGCACGAAAAACTTTTTACGAGCTACACGTCCATTGTACCCTGCATTTTTGAAAACGCGGCGCACCGTGCTTTCTTAGAGTGATACACCTTGATTCAGCAGCTCTTTTCTTATCTTTGGAGCACTTAATTTTGGATTTTTCTTAATTAATCTAACAATTAAACGTTTGTGCTTTTCAGTCAGTTTTTGTGGATTTCCACTTCGCGGCATATTTTGAATCGTATTTCTTTGACAATGACGGTCAATTATGGACTGGACTATAGAACGAGGTCTGCCGACGAGCTATGCAATCTCTCGTAAAGATTTACACTGGTTATGGAGCCTCATTACAAGCTTTCATTCCGCCACACTTGTTTCTTTATTTCTACGACTCATTTTCGCATACTTTCTGCAGAAATGATAGTAAACGGGTTTATTGTTCATTGGCTTTTAAATGAAATCGGTGCATTTCCCGCAGATTGCTTCGGGTGCACAAACAACATTGCAGTTCTATCATTTTAGGACAGACTTTTGCATGTACGAATGCTTTTGACACGTGAACTGTGAATAATTTTGATGCTAATTTATTGTAATTTGCAGTATTATATACATAGTTTTAAGTTTTTTAGTTGAAAATAAATTATATTTTCATGGCAATCATGATGGCGTTTGTCCTGTCTACGTACATCTAATAGTTATTATACAGCAGCTTCTTAAATAGAACACACTGCAGGTGTACGAATACTTATGGCATTCACTGTATATATTGGTAAATGAAATATGTATGTTATTCTCAGAAGACACTTGAGAATTTAGGAGATAATGCGATAACAGAAAGGTCAAAATAATCTAAACGGTCATATTATTAAAAAAAGATCGTGCTGTTAGTAAAGTCTTCGGCTCTCAGACCGATAGAATGCGTTCGAAGCACCATAGAGATACATTTAATAGCATTACAGCGCCACACCTATAACCTGCCTAAAATCTCCAGCATTCATTAAACTGCTGACTCGTAATTATCTCCTTAAAAAGATATTGCTACATCTACTTTGTGGTTGGACGCGCCATGTCCTTAATTGCCGCTATTTTAAGCAACCAATCGCCGCCATATTTGGCTTGAATGCTATAACGGAGTCGAACGTTTCATTAAACTCTTATTTTTATACGTTACGATAATTTATGTGCTCCATTAATTTTCTAATAAAGTGTATTTATATTTGCCAAGGTGGGTTTAAAATGCTACGTCGCAAATGTTCCATTTTCGAATAAAACTGTTATAGCAATATCTCTAATAGAAACTGGATTAGAAGTTGTAAAAGGACGGTAACAGATCCAATGCGAGATACTAACGAGCGATTTTTTGTTCTCCTCGGACCCGGTCCAAACAGATACACAAGATAAAGACGTAAAAGTTTTTATATATATATATATATAGCGCTGAAAAATTCATCAAACGCAAACCATCATCCGGAAAGTGGGCGCAATTGCTCAAGAACATTAACGCCAATGGTTTTCTTTATAATTGCCACTTAACCGCGTCCTAATGCCTCTCCAAGATGTCTTCTTAGCCTTCAGGAAAACAGCCGCCGTCGCCCATTTATTACGACTTAAATTACTCGGAGACATGCGACTCTCCTAGACCAGTCGTAGATTAAATGAATTAGTTGTCAACATGGTACGTTGTACTCGTATTTAAGACTTACTCAAAAGGATGCCACCTACGCCCGAAACAACCGCACAACACGTCAAACTAATATGACCGATTTTGTCGATACCAAAATATCAAAAGGAAAATACACAACCCTGTATAGTTCGATTAACCTACCCTTGCAGCAAAATAAAGGACGAAAAAGTTCCCTTGGGTTGTAAACGAGAATAACGCCAAAGTCAGGAACTTCTTTCACTTTATCGATGGATCGAAGAGGGTTATAGTTCAATATAAAACAACCATTGCGCGTTGGATCGGACGCAGACATTTATGAAAATTCCTTGTCGAGCGTGAGAAAACATGCAAAAGATTCTTTAGTGCGGCTCATCTACATACATTGCATCGTTCACATATTTTTAACCAAAGCAATTTTACCCTACGTGACATTTTAGCTGATACTTTTAATCATGAACTAAATTTTAACTTTTTATCGAATATTGGCTCCCACCATATCATCTAAGTTTTTATATCATGTCTTTTTTTGTATTTAATGCATCACATCTAATAAATTTTATTTTTTAACTTTATACCGTACCTACTACGTCATCTTGATTGGCGCAGAATGACCCTTGCTGTCCTTGCGCCATAAAAAAAAACAACCAACCATCTACACACATTACAGAATTACCTACGATATTTAAAGCCCATCCGATCCATCACTGCTATATATATATATATCAATTAAACATGGATTTTTTGAAACAAATTATGGCACAATCGAAAGAGTAGAGAGGAAACACATTCTAAACGCTTCCCAAGCCGTTTCATTTAAACGTTCTTAATGTGGGGCCTCGAAATTCTCCACATATACTATTCCCTTGCTTTCAAGCCTCAGACACCCTAAAATAAAATTCCCTTGATTTCTGAGACTTTGTGGGAGCCCGAGGGGTTATTCGGCGATATAATAATCATAAGGACCCGTATAATCGTGATAATTGTAATATAATTACATCCCCCACTAAAAATAATCTTAAAGGCAAAATATCTGCCAGAGTCGTTCAAATTCGACTCCATCCATAATCTCCGGCCACGGAGTTTTGACAAAATAATTGGTAGGAGTGGTTTTTGCGATTTGGATCCCGTCAAATCTATTATTTTTCTTTTCCTTTTAGACCGTTTAACATAAAAAGAAAGGAAGAAAACAAAATGAAACGACCGGCGATTCTGTAATTCTTTTGCGTGATTATTATTACCGCAGCCCAAACCCTTAATTAAGCGAGGTTCTTAATCAGACTTTCGTTTCCACGTATTCAGAAATTTATAGATGTGAAAAAAAATCAGAGACGAGCGTGGCGGTGTGCGGGGAATACGATTCTGAGCATCGCACCTGTAGGAATTTGATTAGTCTGTAATTATAACGCTGGAGATGCAATCATAGTAATAATAATAACCGGTGTGATAGCATTTGATCTGGAAAATGTGAGCTTGAAGAGAAGGAGGGGGGGGTCTTTTGTCTTTTATTTTATGCCTATTCTCAATTTGCGCGTTTCTTTTTAGTTGTAGCTAGTAGCGATTAGTGTGAGAATTGCGCCGGCAATAAATTTTGACAAATTCGCAACTCTGCTCAGGAGATGGCATTTTTCCACGGCCAGGAACAGGTCAAACACGATTTTTTTTTTTTTCGATTTAAAGAAACTTTTCTGAACCATGATATTTAAAAAGGAGAAAGAACTAAGGAATCTTAAACTTTGATCTAATATTTTAATAACTAAGAAAGAAAAACTTATTACGCCCCAACATTTTCACTATTGTATTACATTTAAACATATGAGCTACTTATACTATTTTGCATAAAAAGCATTTGCGTAAAAATAAACATTCTGTCTTCACTTGACAAAGGTAGCAGATGGCTCCCAAAACGTCGTATTTTGAAACCTTACGCCAGTATCGAAATAACTGTTCGTTATAAAATAAACAGAGTTTGCAAATACGCATGTACAAAATACATCTTGAGGATAATCTTTCAGTTTTAAGAGACAAGCAGAGAATAACCGTCCGTTTGTAACTTCTTACGGCGCAAAGACAGCTGAAGTCCTGCTGCACTGTGGCCCACAGTTCTCCAAGGAACCCAAACCTTTGTTGCCTGGGGAACCCACTCCTGGAAGGCGCTGGGCAGGAAAAACGGCACGCGGGCTACAGAATTATTGGAATAGAATCCGGGTTAACGGCCTAGTTAGAAGAACGCGTTACCTCGGTGCCAGAGTAGGGCTTGCAACTTTCAATCACCTCCACTTCATGCGGTCGCGAATAACCGAATACCCGGCTTATGAGAATAAAATCTATTGGAATCAAAATTATTCTCATAGGGGATCCATGATGAATTTCCCGTCTTTAACGAATAATGACCACGGGTTGTCCCCAGATAATCGAATAAAGACTGGACAATCTTAATATGCAATTCGACGCTCAAACAAGAAAGAAAAGTGCGCAGAAGAAATTTCTTACAAATTTCTTCACATACGTCTCTCCTCTTCTTCCACCCCAACACCAATCTAAGTATTTTCATCACCATGGTCTCGACATTATTTCCCATTTTCTGCCTGATAAAGTTTGTGTCTGTTTGGCCAGACCACGAGTTCAGTACCAGGAGAGTCCTGTCATCGCCAATAAATGCCTTGATCTTTTCAAAGTACTCACCAGTCAATTGTTTTGTGCTTTTGCCAGATTTAGAGAACCTGGTGAGCTAAAATATACCTGTAGCTCCTGATACACTAAAATAATGTTAAATAAATATTTATTTATTGGTGGAACGTTGTAGTGCTGGATGGATTCTTTCTGCACATAAAACAAATCAGCTTGTATCTCCTAACTGGTTGGATTCGAAAGGGTATTTCCATTTTATTCCTCATGATAAGAGCTTTCCATCGATACCACTCTCGACTAAATCGAGAACTCACACGTCGGGTGGTTTCCTAGTGAGTGAAAGCGGATGAACAGAGAGCGATTTAGTGGTCAGGGATGTCTTCAACTCTCAGTAAGTCCTTGGAACATAAAGTGAATTGTGATCTGGCATGAAGTTGGTTTAAAATTCCTTCGGCAGTTTCAAAGTCGGTAAATAAAATCGTCTGCCACACTCATACCAACCGCCAGCAAACTGCGCGAGTCATCCCTTCCCTTGCCGACGTCTGGGATCGACAATAGGAACTCGCACAGTGGCCCCCAAAAGGTGCAGGAAGTTTTCGTCAGAATCTATTTTTTTTCTTTTTTTTCTTCTGTATTTACAGATTCAATTTATATCGAATTTTACCTTCGACAGCATTCTCCATGTTGAAGCAGAGAGTTCAAAAAATATTAACATCATTACCGCTTATTTTATACTCTGCCGATTTACCTTTCGGCATTCTATACAATGCCTAATTTCACACATTAGGCATTTTTCTTTTCAATGTTACTTCACCTCTACTATGTGTGCAGTCGATTTGTTTTGGGCTTTTACGGAATAATAACCATAAAAGTCATTAAAAATAATACAAATTACAACGTATTTATTGAGTATAATACGAAGAAAAAACAGATTTTTTTCGTCGTTTTATACGCAATAAATACGTTGTAATTTGTATTATTTTTAATTTGATATTGCGCAGTACATCATTAATCGCATTTTCAAATAAAAATCGTGCTACACCGAGACATACAGCTTTCCGAAGAATCCTAACCTCCGGACTTCAGTGAGCTGGTAAGTGTCTTTTTTCCCCACCATCATTAGGAATCGAACCCGGGTTACCGGCACGTTAGGCGAACGTGTTACCACTGCAACCCCCAAGACTTAATGTAGTCCATACTATTGTACAAGGACATTTAAGCATGTACAGTGCCGTATTTCCCAATAGGTTATACTAGGCTATAGACTAGGGCGGCAAAATTTTGTGTATTGAGTCTGATATAACAAAATCAATACCATACGATGATGTAATCGGAAGTTTTGCCGAGAAGAAAGCTAGACGTCATGCTTTCCATTTAAATACCAGTATTCGATGTGCTTTTATTTTTTGCTAAAATTAAAATTTATTTCAATAAAATTGAATTTGATTTATTATATACCAAAAATAAATAGTGTTTCAATAATTTGATAATGTTTAACTCTGCTTTCTGAAACGGCCGAAACCGCCCGAGCTACTTGCTTCCTGAAACGGCCGTACGGCCGGGGGTGAGGCATGTGGAGGGGCTTGACCCTCGTCTTCAACTCCCCCACCTCCCGAGGCGTTAACTATCTGCGGTTGATTTTATGGGTATGCGCTTCGATGATGTAAGCTGACAAATGGTTGCAATTGAAATCTAGGTAGCTCTACTCAACTAAAATCTCGCCAAACTTTATTTGGGAATTTGTTTTGCATTCGCTCAATCTTGTTTTCTTTCGTTTGCAAATTAATTTTATTATTTGCTTGTTTATTTGTTTGCGTGGCATCTTTTGTTTCATTTTATTTGAAATGGCTTCTCGTAAACACGGTTTACATGACGCCATATGCTATACATAATTTGATAATGGCCAAAGTGATTTTTTTCAATGACGAATTAGGTTATTCCTTTTTACCCGGAGATTCAGTCGTTGATTTTAAGGAAAGCGAAGAGTAAAATGAGCCGGAAAATGAGTGTTACAATTATTCATGGAGTAATGATACCAATAATGAACAAATTCGAAAATTGGGTTTTAGAGGAATTCCTGGACCAATCCATGATTTGCCTACAGGATCGACATCATTTGCGTATTTTTCCCTGTTCTTTATATACACCGTAATGAAAACGTTCATAGAAAATTCAAACCTTTATGCGGAATTTTGCCAGGAGCAATCAGGATAAAAAGATGAAAATTGGGAACCCATATTGGCCATTTCCAAAATTTGGGGATTTTTTAGCATGCTTTTAATAATGAGCAACAATCAACCCTAGATTACGAGATTATTAGATCAGAAGTCCTATACTTGGAATCTTATCCTTGGTTGTCCAACCTTTCTTGATAGCGGGCCACTTTTAGAAGTTTTTCACCGATCTCGCAAGTCAGCTGTTTCGAAAAACAAAACAAAAAAAAGGGGAAGGGGATGAACGCCAGCCTCCCTTCAAAGTTTCTTCTGGTTATTCATTTATTTACTTAGGACATGGAAGGGGGTCACACCCATATGGTCACCGCGATTTTTCCTTATTTTAAAAGATCTAAAATTTTTGTTTTGGATTTTTTTTCTAGATAGCTGTCAGAGGGTCGGATTGTGGCCCGCGGGTCGTATGTTGGACAACCCTGGATGTAGACAGTTCTTTTAATTTATGTCGTTGATAATGAGCTTAATGGGCCAAAAAGGTCCTTGAGCTTGCGAAATTAAAATAGAGTTGAAAAATTATTATAGAATTAAAATAGAGTTAAAATTAAAATAGAATAAAACTAAAAAACTAAAACTAAAACGAAATTAGAGTTAAACTATAGTTGTAACGTTATTAAAAACGTTACGTTTAATGTTGAAATGATAATATGTCACTGAAAACGCTGCCACTCAAAAAAAAAAGCGCTATATAATACAATCCAACAAAAAATATAATTACATCAAATAAATGACAAAGTGCATTTTTTTTATTTTACACTAAATACACTACGCCGAAAAATATAACCGCATTCCTTAGATTAAAAAAAAAAGAAAAGAAAGAGAAAATATTTTAAACTTTGAATGACGTTACCTATCATAAAATTTTCCTTTGAAATTGGGAGGAGCTCATGGAACCCTAATACCAACATTGGGGGGACGGGTCCGTCTGTCCCCCGCTAACGGCGCCCTTGGACAGAAGACTGCGGGCCTTTTTGTTATATTTACGGATATTTATGACACTAATAAATCGCAAAATGGGTCAATTGCCTATGATTTGCTATCTTAAAATATACCCTGTTCTATTGACTAAAGCAAATTGATTTTTCTGGAAAATTATCCTTTTAACCGATATCGAACCATTACTACTAAGTAGACTCTCGGTGACATAAAAGTTTAAAATTTGGTTTAGTTTGTTAGTTTTACGTCCCAAAGCTACACTTTGGGCTGTCTTAGATGGGACCGCTGTCTTTACATGACCTCCGAAACACAATACGTTTCCAAAGAAACAAACAGCACGCGGGGATTCGAACTGCCATTCGAGTAAGTTGCCAGGCTAACGCTTTAAACAACCAAGCCACTGGATTCCCCCACAGATTAAAAAAAAAATTAAAGAAAGAAATTAAAGCTAATTTACTTATTCGCTTATTAGGGGCCGTTCAAGTATTACGTAAGCATCTTTGGGGGAGGGGGAGAGATTTGCTTATTTTTGCTGACAACGGGGAAGGGGAGGAATCTGAACCATGCTTACACAAGACACAGGGAATAATAAAACCAGCACATAGTCACGAAGTAACAGCCGCCCTGACAGAACTACAATACTGGGATGCACGACACACTACGAGTAAAAGATATAAAATACACATAATCACAGTTAAATATTTATTTATTTAAACCAGTGGCTGGCTGTCAACCTTTTTCTGCTCAGTGGGGGGGGGGGGCACCTTCTATACTCCCCGTGGCCCCTCTAATATTTTTAAATTATAACGAATATATTATTTTTAATAAATGCATTTTATCAAATCCACTTCTTATTTATCCACTATTTGCTTACAATATATGAAATATTAATATATGTAATAAAAATGTCACAAAATTCTTTATAATAAAATATTATATTATATATAAATATATTGTTATCCTTTATAGTTTAATATGTATAATATATGTAGTTTAATAATATATGTACACATATATATTTTATAAATATATATATTTAAAATAGTGCGTAGCATGAAGTGGGTGAGTCAGGCATTTGCTTATTTTTTCTTACAAGGTGGAGGGGGAGTATAAAATGGCCAGAAATGTGCTTACGTAATACTTAAACAGCCCCTTACCTATTTACCCGTTTCAAATTATTCGCTAATTCAAATACTGCATGCAACTGAAAAAAGAAGTAGAAACTGCAACTGTTACTTTTGCAATATTCGAATAACGAAACCTTCGGAAAACAGAAACCTCCGAATAACGGCTGTGCATTATTTCTACGTAATTCTTCGCTTTATTTTTGTTTGAAGCCCCAGCGCTGTGGGATTTTGCGGGCGATAGATCCGGCCCTGAATGTATTATACAAATAAACGTTTTTCAAAATTTTTAAATCTATACTTAAATTGAATGGAATACTTTCATAATAGATGCATAAGTAATAAACTACATTCTGATATATAATAATAATCATATTTTTCTAAATTCCATTTCCAACATTTTATTATTCCGATCACTAAACCTATTTCTAATAAATTTACATTATACAATTAATAATATTATTTTCAAAATAATACTTAATATATACTAATGTATAGTTGTATATTTAGTAGTTTCCTGATTTCGCCAAAAGAGCGCAAAGGTTTACGATGTGGGCGACTGACAAATGGGTAGCGTCTTCCCGTGTTTTGAAAGTTTCCCGCCTTTTTTAGTTCCCGCCCGATCCTGGAGGGGAGAGCAGATTTAAAACTCAGATAAGAATAGGGAGAATGGGCAATGAAAGTTCAGATGATTCCATTTCAAACGTTGGCTGGTCCCGGGTGTAGGGATCATGTTTACAAAAAGCCATCAGAAAGCAGAGGGTTAATGTTTATGTTCAATTTATGAGTTTGTTTCAACATACCTGTATTTATTATCAATACAAAAGTTTTTGGCGTATATTGAATGTAACAATTTTATATTCCTACCCACTGATTTGGGGAGGGTAAGAAGGGGGAGGCAAAAAGTTGCTTTGTGGCAGCAAAATGGCCTCTAGGGGCAGCAAACGATAAATCCCGCCTATGAGCATGTATATAGATGTGTATTTATGTTCCCCTAGAAAATCGAGGTATATCTTTTTATGGAAATCTCGGTATTCGTTTAAGCGGTATCCAACTTTTTGTTAGTTTTCAATTCAGATCACTTTTGAGATATGTTGGTAAAATCTGAAAGAATTCAATGATTTGGGCACATAAGTCGTGAATGAATCAAAGAATAAAAACTTTAATAAGGAACAGATTAAAAAAGGCGCAGGACTAATTCTACAAATAGAGTGAAAACATGAACTGTAATTTTGAAACTGCATTTTGAATTCCAGCCGTGCGTGTAAGGCGTAATGGTATCAGTTCAGAGTTCTCAAATTGTGGTGGATCGGACGCCACGGTCCCGCTAACACTACGCCTATGCGTAGTGCTAACGTGTTTTTATTACGGAAAATCCAGGTGTGAATCCCGCTTTTACAGGACTTTTGCCACTTTTCTACAAACCATATTCAAGGTTTGATTCGTTAGAAGCCAGAGGTTCGGATCTCTCCAAAAATTATGGGTCTACTACACCTATCTGCTAAATATGTAGTGATGGTGCAACGTGGATTTTAGTGAAAACTTGCCATGAAGCCCTTAACTTCAATTTATACAATGCCAATCGTATAATTAGACTTGCTTTTGCTTAGAGTTGGTTCATCAGGCTATTTTTTTTTTTTTATTTGGTTTAATGATATAAATGCGGTAAGAATTTTTGATTGTCCGCTTGTAATAGGTGGCACGAATACCGCAGATAACCGAATTCACGAATACTCAAAATCGACAAATATATGAGTGGAAATATTAAGCAAACATTAAAATTAAAAAAAAAAAATAAGCATTCCCTGCAAATATTTATGTATTATATAGCAAAACCTGGGGCTGTAGCATATGCTGCCGTATCCAGGAAAGGGCATGAGGCGATAGCCCCCCCTCGGAGCCGAAGTATGTCATCTAAAATGAAATGAAAATTACCAGATACTTGGCTAAAATAGAATCTGAAGCAAATCGTCCCCTCTCTTGAAAAATTTCTGGATCCGCTTGGTAAAAATAATTAGACAATTTGTATATTTTTTCTTGGGTGGAGGGGATAGCCTTTACCTAAATATCACAGGAACGACCATACTCTAGCAGCAATGGGGATAATTTTCTCATAGCAGTCTCTGATGCTTTGTGAGAATGGCCCTTAGACTAATGTATATTATGTGGAAACGTAGTTCATTGTTTGTCAATCTGCTAAATAAGATTCGCCACACACAATTTTGGGCTTCACAATTCTTTTAAAACTTTTTAAATAGCTTCTTCTGTGAATGAAATGACGTCAAAGATTAAAACAGGATCAAATTTTTACACACAGAATTTCTAATTCGAATTTAAGCATCAGGATTAATGCTTAATGATTAATTTAACTTGGTAAACGTTACATGAGACGTCACTATGCCTCTACGACGAAAGAGGGCGACATTTCAGCAAGTTACGGAGTTTGAACGGGGACGAATGATCGGCTTTCGTGAAGGAGGGTTTTCTTATCGTGCAATAGCAGCTCGTATGGGGCGTAACAGCAGCACAGTGATGCGAGTGTGGAAGCAGTGGGTTCAAGAGAACCAGACAACTCGGAAATCCGGGAGTGGACGCCGAAAGGTGACGTCAGCACGGGATGATAGACACCTGGTCCGCATGGCGGTGACGGACCGTTTTGCTTCATCTGGACAGTTGGCAGAACGTTGGTGCACTGCTACAGGTGTATCATTGTGTGCTTCATCAATTCGTCGGCGTCTACTGCACCGTGGACTGCGTGCAAGAGTTCCTTTATACAGGATCCTCCTGACGCAAAACCATCGGCGCCTGCGGCTACAATGGGCTCATGGACATAGAGACTGGCGTGCTGATTGGCAACAAGTGGTGTTTTCTGATGAATCCCGCTTTAATTTGGGGTACAGTGATGGCCGCATCCGTGTTAGACGCTATACCGGTGAACGCCACCTTCCGGAGTGCATTATCCAACGTCATAGTGGACGAACTCCCAGCGTTATGGTCTGGGGTGCGATTGCGTATCATGGACGATCTCAGCTGCTACGAATTGTGGGTAATCTTAACAGCAACCGGTACATCAATGAAGTTCTGGAGCCCGAAGTTGTTCCCTTCCTTCAAGGCATTCCCGGAGCTGTATTTCAACAGGACAATGCCCGCCCACATATTGCCAGGAATGTTCAAGACTTCTTTTCATCACAACAGATACAGCTTCTTCCTTGGCCTGCCTATTCGCCGGATATGTCGCCGATTGAACATGTGTGGGATTTCATTGGTCGGCGTCTCGCTCGTAATCCTCGTCCCATGTGCTACCACAGATGAACTTTGGAGTCGCATACAAGCAATCTGAAATGCTCTTCCTCAGGCATACGTTCAACATCTGTTTGATTCCATGCCACGTCGTATAGCATCACTTATTGCAGCGCGTGGTGGCTTCACCAAATACTGATTTTCGACATGTAATATTGTTTTTTTGCTTTGTAATTTTAATCGTTTATTTGTATCAACACAGGTCGTTTGTACATTAAATTTCATTCAATTCGGACGAGTCCTTCATGGTGTTGCAATTTTTACAAACATGAGTGTGTATATCATCATCATCATCATATTCAACCATTATCTATCCACTGCTGGATGAAGGTCTCTCCAAATGCTTTCCACACAAGTCTATCCTGAGCAATTCGCTTCCACGTCACCCCAACCTGTTTTCTTATTTCATCCACCCATCTAGTTTGAGGACGTTTTCTAGGTCTTCGGTGGTCTCTTGGAATCCAGTTCAGAATTTCTGTTGTCCATCGTTGATCAGTTCTTCTTGCAATATGCCCAGCCCATCGCCATTTCAGCCCTTTTACTTTAACAATGATGTCCTCTACTCTAGTTTGCTCTCTCACCCAAGTGTTCCTTTTTCGATCTCTCCTAGTTATTCCAAGCATGCACCTCTCCATGCTCCTTTGCGTTGTCTGTAACTTTCGTATTGCTCCAACTGTTAGACTCCATGTCTCTGATCCATAAGAGAGGACTGGCAATACACACTGGTTGAAGACCTTTCTTTTTAGACACAAAGGCAATTTCCCCTTCAGGATAAAACTGTTTCTTCCAAATGCACTCCAGCCAAGTTTAATACGTCTGTTGAGTTCTTTCATAATGTTGCCATCCATTGAAATCAGCTGGCCAAGGTAAATATATGAATCAGCAATTTCTAGCTCAATGTTGTCAACTTGTACTTTTGTTTCCTCTACGAAATTATTGAATAGAGTGTGTGTGTGTATATATATATATATCACGCTTGCTTTAAAAAAAATTAACCTTTTGAACGAGAATAACAGGGAATTTGCTGCATGCCATTTTTTTGGGATGATATAGATAAGTCATTTTGAATGCTCTTCCTTTTTTCTAATGATTGTTTATATAAAAATATTATTTTGACACGTTTGTATGCTAATGTTAAGGGTCTTGTATTGGACTAACTTATGCATAAGTTAGTCCAATAAACAACAACTGACACAGTTAAATTTTTAATTAATAATTGGTTGATAATTTCGACAGTGAAATGACCGCCATTATCAAAACCTGATGTAATGGTGGACACTTCACTGTCGAAACAATTGTCAACCACTTATTAATTAAAATTTTTTTTGTTTCTTAGTTTTTGCACAGTGATTCACGTTAGTAATTAAGTCATGCATGTTTGGACATTTTTTATTCATATCGTACAGGAAAACGCAGTACATTTTTTAAACAAAATAATAATATATAAATTTAAAAATGTTTGATCCGAGCTTTGTTGAATACAATAAATCTAGTCTGCAAATAAGTATTAAAGTCATATTAGCTCCTGCTCAATATATCTTACAACATTTGGTGTAAAATACATTTGGAATAGCAAAACAAGAAATTGAATTTGTACTTAAGAATGAAAATTTTTCGAATTATGGGGCACCTATTTTATTGGAATTCTACAGTTTTGTTTTTTTTTTCCTTTTTATAACATTTTTATAATAGTTCCCATTCGCAAGTTTAATTCGGTAAGCTATTGTGCGTTCGCGCAGACCTGACGCCTGATAACCGTTAGCAGACGGGTTAGTCCATTGCAGTTTAGGGAAGGGCGTCTTGCCGAAACTGGTTTTTCGCGCGGGAAAAACCAGTTCCTCCAAGACGGCCTTCCCTAAACTGCAATGGACTAACCCGTCTGCTAACGGTATCACGCGCCAACTGAGCGCTAATGCACATTACGTCACTGTATGTCTTGTATAAACGTAGAGTTTTCAAAATCAATGGGCGAGGGGGAAAGCACATATTATGTACATGTACAGGCCTGCACAAAAGTTTAGACACAGAGGCAAATTATAAATAAAAGCGAGAATTTGCATTGAACTTCGCCGATATTGTATCTAAATAATCCTAGAACCAATAATAAATTGTGCAACTTAAAAGATTACCAAAAGTACTGAAACAAAATATCCCAACACCGTAATATTGGAATCTGCATGCCACAAATGTTTAGGCACATATGTCAGATTTATGCAAATTAACGGCGCGAAGTTCCCAAGTGATCGAAGGGGCGTTTCCCAGAGTTGTTATATAAGGCCTGAAATAATTTAGAATGCTTAGAACGATGCCGAAGTCAAAGCAATTTACGAATGACGAGATTTTGAAGATTTGGAGGCTGAAAACTAAAGGTAAATCTGTTACTCAAATTTCTGTTGCATTGAACCGTTCAAAGCGAGGCATTTATCGAGTGTTATCCCGGGGTGATCAGTATCAACCAAAATCACGATCTGGGAGGCCTCGAGTGACCAGCATTCGGGATGATAGACAAATACGAAGATTGGCTTCAAATGAAAGCCTGTCTGCAAATCAAATAAAAAACACGTTAGCAATGCGAGTGTCAAGAGAAACCATACGTAGAAGGATTGTAGAATGCAGGCATTTGAGATATGCAAAAATGCGCCGCAAGCCCTGCTTGCAATTACATCATAAACAAGCACGACTACAATGGGCAAGGCAGCACATATCATACAGTGACGAATGGCTGCAGGTGTTATTTAGTGATGAAAAAAAGTGGAACTTAGATGGTCCCGATGGCCTTTCGCACTACTGGCACGATCTTCGAAAACGCCCCTTAAGTCGGTTCAGCAGACGTCAAGGAGGAGGTTCAGTCATGGTTTGGGGAGCCTTTAGCTTCAATGGACAGACTTCTTTGGCGTTTTTGAATGGAAAACAAGATTCCAAGGCATACCAGGCAACTCTTGAAAGTCACCTATTACCTTTTGGCGAACTTTTATGTGGACGAAACTGGGTTTTCCAACAAGATAATGCGTCCATCCACACATCCAGGTCAACAAAAGAATGGATGAGCGCTAAAAATATTACAGTTCTCGATTGGCCTGCTCTTAGTCCTGACTGTAATCCCATCGAAAATGTATGGGGCATACTAACGAATGTTGTGTATGCCAATGGAAAGCAATATCCGTCCGTTTTAGAACTTAAAAAGGCTATAGAAGAAGCGTGGTTTAATTTTGAACCAGAAACCTTTCAAAATCTTGTGCTTTCAATGAACGACCGCGTATTTAATCTAATACGAAGTAATGGTGGCTACATTGATTATTAAAATTGTTCATTTCCTTATGCAAGTGCTAAAATTTATGTTTGTGCCTAAACTTTTGTGCCACATATTTTACTTATTTTAAGTTATATATTGCAGCAAGTTCGCTACTGTGCATTCGCGCTCAGTTGGCGCGTGATACCGTTAGCAGACGGGTTAGTCTATTGTAGTTGAGGGAAGACCGTCCTGGAGGAAGTGGTTTTTCCCTCGCGGAAAACCCTTTTCGGCAAGATGGCCTTCCCTAAACTGCAATGGACTAATCCGTCTGCTAACGGTATCAGGCGCCAGGTCTGCGCGAACGCACAATATTGATATGCCTTTCGGTTCTCAAGTGTTTATTTTGCATATTACACCTGTTCCTACTTCTTCAGTTTTAATAGTGTTTTGTTATACTTAAATTTGTGTTGTGTCTAAACTTTTGTGAAAGCTTGTAGACATTACAATATATGTAAAATTGCAATTTATTTCAAATTATTGGGGGAGTTCCGGCCCCGCGGGGGCCCATGCCACGCCTATGATCTTTGGTATGAGTTTTTCAACTTCGCCCTCAAAATTGAGCACAACGAATAACGTCTTTTTTTTTATATATATGTGTTTTAAGTGAACCATATATTCCTAAATCTTAACTAGTATCTCGCGAAAAGCCAGCTAGACACCTGGTGCGGCCGAACCGGTTTTCTTGAAACTGTCCTATCGGAGATATTGAAAGTGATAAATGGCCAAAGACTGCATTTGTCACTTTTTCCAGGCTGTTATGGCTGGCCCTGGGCGTTTCGAGCTCCTCCTCAATGCGTGGACCATCATCAATTTGTGGGTTTACGCATGACCATATGAGGCTATTATTAGGAAAGATTACTTTAAAACGAATAAGTAAAATGTGTATTGGCTACCAGTTGGCGCGATTATGCCAAAAGAGAGAATTCAATTTTGTAAGAGAGGTATGGAATATTGGTAATGATGAGATTTTAATTGTTGAACGCGCCATTCATCTCAAACGAGAAGACCAATACTTCATCTCATCGATAACTACTCACTGCATTTAGAAAAAAAAAGAGACTGCAGTTGACGAAACATGGTGAGAGTGGTCGTCCATCTAAAGAAGAAAAATAACTATAAATAAACTTTTAAAAATTTCAAAACGTGTTGGCATATGCAAAAATGAACAAGAAAACAGTATTACTATTAGATCTGACACTCTACGTTTTGGGGCTCATAATAGCAAAAATCAATTGCTATGCACCTTGGCTCAACTCAAACCAGCGATCCTTGGTTTACACGTCATTATTATTTACGTCGGTTATCATGAGCCATAAAATAGCTTTTACGTAGTATGAACCTCTAAATGTGGAGAGTCTCAGATACAGTCGTAATGACGACTTTCTCTACCTTGGTAGAGAAAGGTAAAGTCCACCTTAATCACTTAAGAAGACCCTCTTTTGGGGCAAACAAATATCGTTGCTAAATCCACATCGGAAAGGCGTAATAAAATATTTATATTATTAGGTCTTATCTCTATTGAGAGTTATTTATCTCACTCTATTGGGGATTTTAAACCTCATCGCCCAACTTTTTTATAACGGATAGCAATTAGGATATCCCCTTCCCCTGCGATGACGTAGTAACAACGCGTTTAACTACGATATAAATAATCTGGGTTCGATTCAAACAGATATCCAGCGTTTGTAATTTTTTCCCTATATATCCACATTCCAGAGTTTAACTCCATAGGCCAGCGGTTCCCAACCTGTTTTCTCTCCAATATCCCTTGATTAGGCGTTTTATATTTATTTTTACCCCCTCCTCTTCTCTCATAAGCCTCCCTCCCATCCCTCTACTCAACAAATTTTTTTTGTAAGGTAGTAATGTTCTTAGGCTAGCTAAATAATCAAACGACTTAATGAGATTTATAGGCTTTGATGTTTGATTTTACAATTTATTTCAATTTTTTTATAATAGCAGTCCAACATCAAACAAATAAAAAAAAAGCATTAAAGTTACTTTTAACCACATTGACTTACGATGAGAGTCCATAACTCTTATTCATCTTAATATACAAGTCTTCAAACGTGACTCTTAATAATTTCAACGCGATCCTTGATCTTGCTTCAAGGAGCTGAATTTTTTTGCGAGTACTTTTACTCGTCAAAGCCATCTCATTTCTGCATATAAAAATAATATAGTATGGGGGCTGTCCACCTCTTCATACAAAAATTTGAGTAGTCTGGATCATTTGTTACATTATCCTTAATCAAATTAACAACTTTCATAGATTAATCGAGCACTTCCTTCAATGGAAGCATTCCTCATTTCGCGAGTTGGCTATTGGACTTTCACGTAAGTTTCGCTTTGTAAACCAAAACTCTATAATTTTGTTTTATGTCTTCCGCCATTACCAGTATTTTTACGATAATTTTCAACACCCACGTATAAATACGCTCAAACTAGAGCTATTTTCCTTTTAGGAGAAAGAGACGCCATCCCCACCCTGGATCGAACCAGGATCCCTCCGTTGAGCCCGGAGAAAATTATTGTAAAAACAAATTTCCAGCACGAAAACTCACAAAACTCGCCCCGGTGGCTTTGTGTGTTGACCATTATTTGGCAATTGTGTTATCCCTGTGAAGGGTAATAATACCTTACATTGCCAATATCACTTACACGTACCTTAACCGGTCTACCGTGTACCCCAGGTTGGGAACCGCTGCCATAGGCGAAAGAAGTCTAAATTCTTCGAAAAACTACAGGACCTGGAACAGCACAACTTCAGTTGTCCTTGTATTCTAAAGCATAAATAAGCAATCAAAATAGGGTAGCAGATTTTTTTCAGTAAACCTTTCATAAAAACCAAAATTGAAATTTAGTACTCAAGCAACAGAAAAAATATGCACAGAAAAATAACTATTGCTGGGTTCTCGGTATAGAGTATACTATATGCGCGCTTCTCTCATCGTCGTTTTTTAAATGGAAAAAATAACTTATGTGTACGGTGCCTGTAGCCAGGATGAAGAGGCAACTCAAAGGGCATAGGGTTTCCGGGGATTTCGCTCTCGATCTCTCTCTATCTATCTATCTATCGCTCGATGGCCCCGGCTTGACTACAAGCCTGGTACCTGATATAACCTCTTGGCAGTACCATGTACATGTTTATCCGAATGTGCTAATTTTAAACAACGTTTTTTAGCTATTAAAACGTAACAAATCGATACAAAGTTTCAGTAGGAGATGCCAGAACAACAGTTATTTCGAAATTGCGGTAAGATTTATAATCACGACGTTTCGGGAGCTAACTAACTATCCCTTTTGCTAAATGTGTGTGTGAATGAATTCCGCCTTCAGTTGACAAATGGGAACAGTAAGCTCTCAAAATGTTGGGTTTCTAAACCTTACGCCAGTGTCGAAATAACGGTTGTTATTTTTAACATAGTAATTTTAACGAGTGACACTTTAAATGATTATTTTAACCATATCATCGTTTTAGAATTTTTTTTATCCGACCTGTTTTTAACAGACCATTTTTTTGGTTTTACCGTATATTTTATAACTTTGGCTCACACCTATTTTCATGTTATATATTATTATTTCAAAAAAAATCTTGTTTAGCGTAATATGATCGTAGTTGTCATTGTTTGTATTTTACGGCACAAGGACAGCTAAGGTCATACTATGCCATGACCTACAGTTTTCCGTAGAATTCGAACCTTTGTTACCTAAGGAACCAAACCTCGGACTACAGTAGGGCAAACGGCACGCATCACACCGTTCCATTGGAATCGAAGCCACGTTTCGATATGATAGACGAACACATTACTTCTACGCCACCGTGAAACTTAGTTGTCCTTGCGCCGTAAAAGGTGAGTCAAACCTTTAACATTATTCCTTCGTTCCTTTCCGGTTATTGTATTACACTAAAGGGCTGGTAATTAAAGATCCAAGAACCTAAAAGTAGATGGAGTTTCACTATCTTTTTAAGTCCGTTGTTAGAAAGCATGTTGTAAACATAGTTTTACGTGAATTTATAAATGAAGCGTGTTTTACAAACTTCTTTATTCGAGAACCCGAAACTAAAACTAACCGAAATCAAATTCGTTAAGATTTCGCCTAAAATTGCCAAGAACACTCGTTTTTTTTTAAACCATCAAATAATAAATGCTCTTCATACGATTTGTTGTTGTCTGGGAGTTTTACGGCGCAAGGACAAGTGCCATGCTGCGCAGAGACTAACACTTTTCCGAGGAAACTGAACCCCTGATAGCCTAGGAAACCCAACCCGAACTAGAGTGAGCAGTTCATCGGTAAGCGCTTTTTTTTTTCCTTTTTAATACCGTAGGGAATAGAACACGGGACAAAGGCGCTCTAGACGAACGCGTTACCACTGCACCACCGCAGGGCCCGCTCTTCACACGAAGGGTGCATCAACCAACCCGTTACGGTTGTTCGAGAAGAGAATCAAGTTATTTTTTAAAGTAAGCGAATAATATATTTTTGTCATTTATTAGTAAAGGTTATATTAAGACGATATACACTGAAGAGCCAAAATATGAACACGTACCTAATAGCGTGAACTATTTCACTGACTGAACCTTTAGCACGCAAAACAGCTACAGTCCGCCTTGGCATGGATGCCACAAATGTTTAGTAGGTGGCCGGAGACAGATGGTATTAGATATGCAAGCAGAAGTCACGCAATTCCCGGACATTCTGTGGTGGTGGATTTCGAGCTCTAAACTGTCGTTGCATGGCATCCGAAATGTGTTCTAATGGGATTAAGGTCCGGCGAGTTACGCGGCCAGGATATCAACTAAAATTCATCCGCATGCTCCTCGAACCATTAGTCGTGGGGAGATGGATATAGTTTTTTGAAAACGTTCCTGGATAAAATCTATTAAAAAAAAACAACCAACGAACATTGTAGTTAAACGATAATTTGCTTATGAATCTTTGTGAGCCTTTACAAAATATCCCCAAATAAACACATATTTGAAAGAAATTTAACAAAACAAAATATTGTATTGTGGGCCATCTCTCCCACACAGTGTAGAAGAGATGGCCATCTTTATTTAGAGCTTCTGCCCCTACCGCTGCTCCTTTCTCATATACATTAGTTTAGTTATATCATGATGATTGATCGTATGATTGCACAAGATGTATCATGAAAATCAGTACAATTTTCATGAACCCAGAACGAACAAACTTTGCACTTTATCCAGTCCACTTTTTTTTTTTTCACAACACCCCTTGCAATTGTTTGTCACCGGTGATTATTTCGACATCAGAGTGAGAAATGTCTTCGTCAGTTTCAGAGGCCCCGTTACCATTCGTTTTTTCTTTTCTTATTTTAAAATTTTAATTTTTTTTTTCCTTGCAGGTTTCGTTTCTTTAGTGTTTTATTCTCTTCGCTCTTCTTTCTTTGGCTAATATGTTCAGTGAATGTTAGTGTAATACCTTCCAGATTACGTCGCAAGCGTGTAATGTACATCTTAACCGGCATAGGCGAAATAATAGTTTGGAGGACTGAAGTCGGCGAATCATCACTGCTATCACTCGGTTCAACGTCGCATATAGGGGTATATCGCATACCTAACTGGCCAACATTATATCTGTGGTTTACTGTTTCCAAAAATGCCTTCCTACTAATTAGCGGGTTTCAATAGATATTGAACCCGCTATTGCTTTTGGCTTTCCTGTCTGCCTGTCTATACGCAATGAAAAGGACAAGGTAAAGGTCTTCCGTAAATGCAATAATGATGGCTATTGTTAACGTTACAAATCTACCGAGTTACTTGAGAATTAGAGAGTTGCGGATTAGAGAATTGTACATTAGCGAGTAATGGATTAAAAAATTGTACATTAGAGAGTGGCGGATTAGAGTTTCGAATTAGAGAGTTGCGGATTAAAAAGTTGCGGATCATCGTTTGTTGAGTTGTCCTCCTCGACAGTAGTACGCAGATTTTCCGTTTTTCTGCTTTTGCTTCTCTCACTGGATTCTTTAAATGCCTTCAGTGGCCGTCCCGATCTCTGTATTACTTTTGGAATGGCAAATGTTCCTTGCAACCAGTCACGATTTTTTTAAAGAAATATATGTTGAGTCCTCTTTGCTGCCGTCCACCTTCATTTTAATTCATATTTAAACTGTGAAAATTTGTTTAATTTCCTTCATTTGCTCTTCTGAATAGTCGTCTAAAGGACATTTTCGACAAACTCCAATTTTTCGTTATTAGTGGGTTAGTTTTGTTGTTTCATCTTATGAAATAATTCTCCTCGAGTAAATATTCTGGCACACGATGACCCTAAGTCAAAATTAAAAAGAAAAAAAAATTAAATGAACCCGACAAGGTTTAAGCTGCAGTCGCATTTTTCGCAAAATGCGACGAGTTGCTCGAAAATGCGAAGAAAAAATTATTGCCCATCGCGAAAATGCGACAGGCATTTTAACCCGCGAGCAGGCGCACGGGGTGTTTCATACCCCACAACTTACAATATGTGAACAAAAAAGTCCACCCTTGCTTCCGAAACTGGCCAAAATCTTTTGGAGTAGGGTGACAAAGAGAAAATTCCACTGCAAAACTGGACGTTTTTAATGAAATAATGCTATATAATCAGATGGGGTGCAAAGCACCCTGCGCGCGTTCTCGCGTTCCTCTAATCGACGCTCCTGTGCGCGGGTTAACCACAGTTTATTCTCTGAAAGCAGGATTTCTCGATTCCAGAAGATCCGTTTTGCACTTCAGCGATCTTTTCTTGTTCCTTTTTGTTTCCTCTTCAAAATTCTTAACAGCACCTGTTAAGCATCGTTGATATAAATAATTTCATTGATACGATTTTTCGAGCAACGAAAGCAACTAATATTTTTTAGCATTTTGCTACAAATTATTTTCCCATTTTAGCATTTTTGCGACAGCATGTTTTGAGCCAGCTTAAACCCGGGAATCCGAGGTTCAAAAATACAACTTTTTGTACTAGATATATTACTGTATCTAGTACGACGTCCAATTTCTTTGATGGCGCTTGTCGTTTGGTATTGGTTTCGCCGTCGTTCATCCACTTTGCGTAGGTCCTCCGGGTCACCCAGGCGAGCCCATTAGCACACGGCGAGGGATCGACAGGTTTAGTTGTGCCGTAAAAACACAGTCAACCAAACCGTAGACTACGCTTGGCAGAAGAACGGCAGGCCCTCTCTGACACCATTAGGAGTCAAACCCGGATTAACAGCACGATAGATGTATGCGTTACAACTACGCCACCATAGAGCAGTAAACCTATATTAATCCGGAAATCCGAACCTCTTAAAGTCTAATGATCCAACCACCGGACGATAGTGAGCAGTTAGTCGGTAAGCGTGTTTTTCGGGAGGGCATCGTTGGGAGTCAAATCCGGATTAATGGAACACTAGACAAATGCGTTATAACTGCATCACCGTGGGACCTAGAAACACAGCCAATATCAATGTACGCATTAACAGTGTACTTGTGTAGAAAATAAAGTATAATTCTTATAGTATGTGCCATGTTTTCATAAAAGAATTTGGGCCCCTTAATTTGCCCGAACGAACGACTGCATAAGCAATAAGCAGAATATTGTCTCAAAATTTATTAGCGTCGTTAACACCTGTTTCAGAAGCCACGTACTACCTTCTTCAGAATGAGACGAACAGTTATTAACGACGTTAACAAATTTTAACTGCCACGGTATTGTATCGGTCATAGTTTATTATTTGCTTTGAGGTGTATCGCGGTATCATTTAGAATGACTGGATGTTCAAGCCTATTTGAATGGTGTTGCTAATGGGGCTCTTACCTGATTGAACTTTCTTCGCCCGAGAGATTTTACGCTCGGGATCGTACAATCTGGGACGTAATTGATGGTTTAACGTGACCTCTGAATTACGATACTTATACACACACACACCAAACCAAATTTAGTAGGAATTGAATCCAGCCCAAGGACGATAGTTGTAACCACTGAATCTCTAGGACGCTCTCCGTCCTCATTATGATGAACATTGCTAACAAATCATCGTACCTTGCCACGTTACCCACATTTTCTAAATGGTTTTAGAGGTATACGAAAGATTTTTCCTTGCTTTACGTGGGCCACCTTAGTCATCAACTCTGAACATTTTAAAACTAAGCCGAATGGGACGTGTTGATTTACTGGTATCTAATCTTTGTGATGGCAATAGATACAGATAATGCAATTCAACGTGCTTGAGCCATTTTTCCACTAGAATGTCAACTTAAGCCAATTCCTTGCCAAAGCCAATTGCTGCTATTTTGGCAGCAATAGTTGGCCCAACAAATAATTAAGTTGTTGGTTCTATTAATAGTTGGTCACTTTTGTGTGCATCCACCAATTTCAATGAATATACTTAGAATTCCTTGATTATCATTGGCTGGAGAAAACTCCCCTAGTTTTTTTTTTTTTTAACTATATGCTCTATTTTCCATATCTATGTAGTGGACAATACTCCTTAGATATTTATATTAACTAAATATCATTATTATGTTCTCTTGTGCAATATAAATACTAAATATCGTTATTATTATGTTTTGGAAAAATAAGTGGCAACAATGTAAGTATTGATACATTTTGCTGCATCCCAAACGTTCGATATTGTTATTATGTTTTAGAAAAATAGGCGGCAACAGCAATATTGTGAAAGTTTGTTTCGTTGCCATAGTGACGTATTATTTTTATGTAATAAATATTTATTTTCTTGCCATGGTAACATATATCTATCCATCTATATACACAAATCGGACAAAAAAAAAAAGCAGCATTCGGTATTAGATTTTTTAGCATCAGCTGAGCTTTAATATTAGAATTCGCATCAGATTCAGTATGATATTAATTCTGCTTATTTTGTGTCTACAGTTAATGTTTATAATTTTTTTTTTTTAATTATTGTCGTCGTTGCGAACAAATATCGTGTGTTTGATGTACGATGGCACTTCTTCCTTTATTTTGGAGAACACTTGCATGCTGAATGGTGCCAGAAGATGTGTCAGTGATTTTTAATTAACAATTAGCATAGATATGGGTGTGATTTCGTAGAGGTTGCTATCAAACTTCTGACGATGCATCAAGAAGAACGTGCTACATATAACTGCATCCTCTTCTTCCGGACTTCCCATATATTGTCGAACTGGACCCCATGTATGTATCAGCATGTACGTATTAACATGAAATTGAAATAAAAAGGGAATGTTGCAAGCATATTTTCCATATAGGTCGAAAACTGCAAAAATGTTCAATTCCTTGTATGTGTAGCAGTTCGTGAATTTAAATCTCTGCGTTTTTTATTCGAGTTGAAAAGGGAAAAGCTCTTTCTAAACAGACACCAAAATAAAAAAAAGTATATATATTCGCATGAGTCACCTATTTTTCGTTATTTCTAATTAGTATGAATTTCTGACGTATCCCGCAACCTACGATATATTGTTGGCAACTATTTGACAGGATAGAGAGAGAGAGAGAAGTGGCCCGTTTCTCGACTACATTGGCTTCGATAGTAACGAACGTCAGTCGCCGTATTCTTGGAATTCAATTCGTATTTCAAAAACCGCACACAAAACCCGTCCTCCTAATAGTCAAAATCCTTCGATTCAGAAAAGTCTTAATCAATAACAGCGCTCAAAAAGGTGACGCTTTGGACGAATAGCTTAACTACTTTAGTCATCTCTGCGCTTAATTTAAAAGATAATGACGAATAAAACTAAACGGCGCTTTAAAAGGAAAGGAACAAACAACTCGAATCAAACCTTGACAAAACTGCCGCTTAATCATCAAATAATGACGTCGCAACACGCACATAAACACGAAAGAGGGTTGAAAAAAAAGCGCAGAGTACAATGCTGGGCCCAGCGGTAATTTATTACCCACAAACGAAGAATTAATAATAACTAGACTCTTTCATCTAGTCTAATATGCTTCTGAAAACGAAGAGCGACCATCGAATGATGGCTATTTTTCAGTGGTTGTTTTTTAATCCCACTCCTTTTTGAAGCCCTGAAGCCAATCTACCCTACAAAAGAAACCGAAAACGAACTTAAGTAGAAGAAAGGAAAGAGAAGCAAAAAATAGTTAATTTCTTCGTATAGGCTCCCTTCCCCAGAAGGAACTTGCCAATTTGCCCTAATTAACTTAATTAGGATAGCTTTTCTTTTTTGGGAGACTTCTTTGGGGGCTTTTATGTGGCCGCTGAGTGAAGGAATGTGGGAATTGAAAGAGAGAAACAAAGTTGCTTTCGTCATTCTCCTCCCTTTCTCTCTTTTCCTTGCTGGGTTTTTTTTCATTACTTTTTTTGTAATTAGCAGTGATGAAAGTTCATTACGAAGCTTAATAAAGTGCATTTCAGGCTGCTCTGACTGAGGTAAAACAGCCCCGGCTGCTGTTATTACTAACATAGCGAACTCGGGATTTCCAGGGTGCTTTAGACGTATAACCGAAAAGGTTACCAGACGCGATAGATTTAATGTACCCTTAATATATATCACCGTGCCCGTTACTTTTCCATTTTCTTTAAGAGATCTTTTATTCGATAATGACAACTAGGGCTCGGGTGTGGATGACCTACAAATTCCAAAAAAAACGATCGTAAAGATCCCTTAAGATTATAATCCCCCAAACACTTTGTATAACGTTTTTCCAAATTATAAATTATCTAACTTAAATTTTAGGCAATTCAAGTCAATGTAATTATTAACGTGAATCAATGTGCAAAAACTAAGTTAGACAAAAATAACACACAACTAACATAGTTAAGTTCACACAGTTAAATAATTTAATTGCGTTAGTTGTGTTTTTATTATTGTTTAACTTAATTAAAGTTAACTTTAAACTAGAATTTTTGTCTTTCCTTTACAAAATGCTTCGCGAAACTTCAGAAGAAAATAAAAAAGAGAGAAAATACCTGTTATAAATGAGCCTTTTTATGATGTGTAATCTAAGCACTTGCAAGTACATCGAAATTGCACCGAATAATTAGATACTTTCATGTCAAAAATGAAGAACTGTCTATTGCCTGAAAGCAAATTCTTATACCCTGAGAAGCTCCTTTCAGCATCTACAGATGTGACTGGAGCATAATTAAAGAATGCAAATTCACTTATGGATAATTCTTCACAGGTTTCCGAAGCTGCTGCTTCTCTAATTAGGACATCCGAATTTATTTTCGAAATCTAGAATTTTTTTTTTCTTTATCTAAAACACACTTTAATTTTGCGACAACGAAGTGTCTAGTCTTCCCCTTGGCTTTTAATACTTCGCTTGTTTATCGATGTAATCAACTGCATCACCAAGATTAATATCTTGTGTTTCTAAACCCTTAATAATGGAAGACGAAATGCTAAAGATTGATCTCATATACTTACATACACCAAATTCCATTAGACTTTCTCCCTGGAGAAGAGACCTCGTGCAATTTGAATGGATCCTGCATTCTCTGGTTCAAAGTTATTATTTATTATCGACCTCACAATTTCAAAAGTAGCACTGTGCTAAAAGCAAGTATCCAGTTATGTTCTCTGATGTGCTATCTGTCACAGGCTTTGGTGTCAGAGTTAACTGGAAGCTTGCGTCACGCATTTTGCAAAAGAGAATTACTCCATCTGTAGAAAAAATATTTTCTCAAAATAACGTAACTAGTTTTCATAAATGGAAATATTTGGTAGAGGTACCGTAAGAGGCACTTGGGTATCTTTTACAATGAAAAATTATTGCTTTCCTTTTTTCAAATTGAAAATGACATTTTCACAGAAATTCCGAGATGTCCGGGAGAAAAATTGAGTAATTTAACGTTAGAACCAGTTGTAACCTGTTCGTGCAGGTAGTGCCTAGAATATTTGGAAGGTCTGGAACAGCACAATATAAAAATGTTCGACTCTGAATTATTTTGTACCTACCTTCACCACAATCCCTTCCAAAAGTGGAGAATAAGGATTCTTTTTCTCTAAAATTGAATAGTGCCAAACAATGTATTGAACTAAGTTATCAGAATGATAATTTTTTAAGGATCTTTGCTTTGTTTGCCTGGTCTGTCTTGAGTTTGATTGTTGCAACCTGAAAACATGGTTCCTATAAAAATATAATCCTTTATTGACAAATGCAAAAAAAAGTCCTCAAGCGAACAAAATGCTTAAAAAATGCCCTTAAAAAGAAAAAAGAACCCAAAGAATGTCCGGCCCTAATTGTAAATGTTTCATCAGACAAAAAAAAGATATCAGGCTTTTGAGGTTTAGATTTCAATTGAAAATAAATATAAATAAAAGACAGAATCTGTATAAATCGAAACCGAAAAGAAATTATGACGCATCGTTGATCAAATATTCATTGAGTACGGAAATATAGGGGCCCTTAATTAAATCCTGCATGAAATGGATTAACGAAATCCACACCATTTTTCGGTGATACTATAAAGAAATTTATATCGGAAATTTTCCGTTCTTACGTATCTTGTCAAGGTAGAGAGAGACGGTTACTTTTTTATTTGAACATCTTATCCTTAGTAGGTTTAGTATAAACAGGAAAAAAAATAATATAGATAGCCTCTAGTTAGCACGAAGACAACCAAATGAACTCCATGATTATCTTTAAAACAGAAATTAAATGAAGCATTTTTTTTTTTTTACAAATAGATTCCATTAATTTTTGAGTGACTTCTTAAATTACTATTCTATCTATCCTCGATCCTATTTTAGGAAAGAAAAGAAAAAAAAAGAGAAAAAAATAGAAAGACGAGGTATACCCCAAGATTAAGCTGAAGAAGCAAATAGTCGCAAACCGCAGATACGCAGATTAGCTAGCGAAAAATTTGCATACCAAAGGATGGAAATTTTTATTCAATTACCGTTCCATAACATATCGGAATTCGAAAAAACAGGTTTCCCGTGTGATGTTGCGGCGGAAACCACAAAGGCTTTGATTTGCGAATGTAATCCTATAAACTTCTTGCATATTTTACAGTTCGTAACGAAGTCGTAAAAAAATGAAGAGACGTTCTTAATAAATGCTTTTTCCTCTTCCCTATACTCACAAAAATAAATTTTCTTTTTCGTCTTAAGACCAAGAAAACAAAAATTCAGGCATCCGTAGCAAATTAAATTATTTTTAATTGAGGATAACATAAAAGAAAAAAGATACTGCTTTTCTAGTTGCTGGAATCAACTTCACCCATTCAGGTTGCCTCTTCCGTTCCGCTTTGCTTCGAATCGAATTTCATATTAGGAACAAAAAAAATTATATGCAGATAATGTATAAAAGAATCCGATTCAATTCTTCAAAAAAATTCAACTTTATTTTTTAAAAAGGCAGAAGTTTTATTCTGAGCTGCGTTTTGGCGAAATTATTATACGTCAATTAGTCATCAATAACAAGCACATTTGACATAGTCAATATCAGACGTAGATTAGGAGATTATTCAAGGAGGTGAAATATCTGTAATAGAAAATTGAGAGATTCTATTTAAAAAAAATTCTCATAAGCTAATACCAACCTCAAAGTTTTTCCTATACATATAATTGCACATTGCCTGAACCACTTGCCTAATAATTATAGATTCGTTTATAAGCAGGAAGGGGCATTTCTAAATTTACGCTGATACCTTGTTAATTAAGAAACATTGAAAAAGTTAATAAATAAAAAAAATCTTGTAAATCGGGTATTCTGGTGATTTATAGCAATTATAACTATCGTAATATTTAGGCTTTAAGATGTCATGGCGATACATTTTTCCTATTAATATGTTAAATCTAATA
>QLNU02015360.1:315844540-315870991 GCA_006491805.2 Dysdera silvatica
AAATAGTATGTAGATAGCGATCGAGGTCCTGGATTCTGCTCTCGGCGAGGGTCCAATGTGTCCATTGGCGTACGCAGGGGGTGTTGATGGGGGTTGTAACCCCATTGCAATGAAATTTTGTATATTTAACATAGGAATATGTGAGTTGCAGCTCTGTAACTCCCCCCCCATTAAGCCTATAACCCCCCCTCTACGAACTTTCTGCTTACGCCTATGACTGTGTCTACGAGGAGAACAGGCACGTTAAATGTGTGAGTCCGAAAGTCGTGTCGTGAGGATTAACGGAAGGGGGGAGGGCTGTATGTTCACTGGGGGAGTTGTCCTCCTCCTCCTCCAGTGAATGGTCAAAATTGTCGTGACAGCTATCCATGAAAACGGTTAAATGCTCTAAATCCGCTTAAAAGAAAGTAAGCTGCGGGCATATATGTATTTAAACCAATATTGGCTTCAATTAATTAGATACATGTTACGGTTCACTATGTTCCTGGAGTAACACTCATAGGACTGTATATTATGCACCATCAGCGTAGAGTTTTCAAAATTATTGGGGGTCCAAAGCATATACTTTGTAGATTTCTATATTACAGTATATGTAAAATTGCAATTTATTTCAAATTATTGGGGGGGGGGCTCGGGTCCCACGGGCTCATATAACTCTACTCCTATGTTATGTACTTATTAATATAGAAGCATTTTATTTATTAAATATTAACATTTTCGAAAGGTCACTCACGATTTTAAAATTTTAATAATTCACAGAATTCTGGAAATGACAGAATTTTTTTATTAAAAACAAATCATTTGCGCAAGTGATCTGTCATCTTGCTGAGTTAATTGCTGCAAACAAATTACACATAAAAGTGACAAGAGGTAAGTAATTTTAATTCTTAATACGAATTTGAATATGTAATTTTATTGTAAATATTAATCACTTATAAGTTACGATTATAACTTTTACTGTAATCTCACTATGAAAATAAATTATTGCGACTACTTTGCAAAAATATTTTTAAAAGTGTGTATTTATTTTTTAGATTTGGTAACATCGGAATCATCCTATGTTGATTAGAAACCGCGTGGCTCTTGTTGGTTACACGTGATGCTGAACGTGAAAATTCTTTAAATTCGAACACTGTTACACTAAAGCAGTGGGCTGGTGAGTTATTTCAGTAAGTGAATATTGTTATTGTATTACTACCTAATTTATTTTATATAATTAACTACCCCGGGGATTATAGTTATACAGGCCTATCGCTAACATGCCGCACTTGATCGCCATCGGCATTTCAGGTAATTCCCCTGTTTTGTAAAATAAGATAGTATTACATTTTAACTTCCTTTAAAATTTTGGTGGCACTCCAGAAATGTTCCTGTCGCTAAGCTCCTTTCGTTACCCAAACTCATTAATTGCTGTACTCAATTAATTAATTACCATACTCTTAAATCGAGTCCGGGAATTCTAAACACTGTGTGTGAATCCCAGCACGCAAAGGCTGGCTGGTGACACTGCATGGTTCGTCACACGGCTGCTTTCCCCTAATATTTTTGCAATGTTGCCAAAATCGATTGGCAACAGGCTGTCAGCTTCCGCCATGTTAGAAATGTTGTTGACGGTGTTTTTTGGATTAGTACTTACTTTTTACAAAATTCGGCGTCACTGCATAACAATCTCACCGTTTGGTCCAATGGCGCCAACTTCATTTTTGCTTGCCGCGATTTCCTGTTTGTGACGCCATGATGGATATGGTAACAGTACAGATGAATCCCCTGTTTTGTCGCCAAATGTCATGCTATATTCTTAAAACGGACGGAAAGTCTTGTGGAGCATAAAAAATGTGCGCATGCGTGGAGTAGTTGTATTGTAGTGTCGTAGCATCCGTTCAGCCATTTTGTTGTGTTGGGTGCGTTTCGTGGTGGTGGTATTTTGTGAGTTGTACTGATAGGATGAGCGAACGTTTAATTTTTTTTTTTTTTGCACGGATTGGAATTGAAAGTATATTTGGGACTGAGAGAAGATATGGGACAAGAGGTTAGAGGAAATACGGGGGAATGTGGAGTATCGCAATGTCGACGATGAAAAGCTGTTGGACTAGTACTTTGGAGGAGGTATGAGGGGAACGTGAAACATCGAAATGTTGGCGATGAAAAGCTGTTTAACTCGTACTTGTCAGAGTATATGTGGAGGTGGCCTCACAAAGACGAAGTAGAGGAAATGATTCCAAAAGCCATAAAAAATCAGACTCTTAAAGACAGAAGTTTTTTTGGTTAAAAAAATCTGAAAAGAGTATAATAGGTAGTAAACTCAGTATAACAGGTAATTACTCCTTAAAAAAACATGGCGGCCGGGAAGCGAACATGTGCTAACGTAATGTGTGAAGGAGGATGCTGAGTCTTGGCGACAAAGCATGCAGGGGATACACGTGTATTTTGACCAATGTTTTTGGAAGTTTTGGAAAAAAATGTTTTTAGAACATGTGAAAACAAACGGACACTTCTCCGTTAGCACGATGCCGCGATTTTCATCGTTGTCGCTGTATGCTTAATCGTAACTTTATGATATCCTTGTTATCTAAAAACCCTTCCACTAATTCACGTATATACTGATTAATTCTTAGTAAAATGCATATTCCAAGTGACATTGCATGGTTCTTTCACCGAATTTTTGGAAGTCTTTTCCAAAACCGATCCAGAAACAGGTTAAATCAGCTTCCCTTTATGTTAAAATATTGTTGACGGTGTTGTTGTTTTTGGGGGATTAGCATTTACTTTTTACAAAATCATACTTGAAAACAGATTGGGAGGTTGGTGGAGGCTTCGCCAGCTCCGTGGTTATTGGTTTTTAATCAAAAACAATAAAAAAAAAAACCTGCTACACTTTACGGTTATCCTTGGGGCCAAAGGATCTAACTTCTGTGGCTAACTTCCTTTTCTGGCAACCGTTCTCAGATAATGTTATCATAGATTGACTTTTTGTGAGTTGCGAATATTTTTTGCTCGTAATAATGTTTGCCACCCACGTATATTTAGCTCAAGCTAGAGCTTTTTTGTTTTTGGAGAAAAAGAGACGCCGTCCTCATCCCAGATTCGAACCAGGGTCCCCGCAATTAGCCCGCGGTGTCTTGACCTACTAGACGAATGAGAACAAGAACAAACGCATTTTTCTCCGTATATTAGGATGTAAGATATTATTACCCTTCACAGGGATAACACAATTGCCAAATAATGGTCAACACAGAAAAGCCTCCGGGGCGAGATTTTTGTGAGTTTATCGTGGGGGAATTTATTATACAATAATTTACTTACCCACGTATGTATATATATATATATATATATATATATATATATATATATAAATATATTGAAATAGAGCTTTTTAACTCGCCGATGTTGTGGCATGAAGTTTGCTGAAGTCGAAGTATGTCCGTTGGGGTTACGTTTTTGCGTAAATGTCACTTTGCCATCGACGTTAACGAACGCTGCATTACAGTGGCGGGTTTTCATTACTATTGCAAACTTTCAGAGTACTTGCGGGAGGTTGTGGCTCTGCTTTACTGATGTGTTTTGGGTAATGGGTGTATGTAGGGGCGCCTGGAAGCTTTCACTGATTCAGGAAAAATACTGATTCGCAAAAAATACCCTTGCATACAAAAGAAACATGGCCATCGCCCAGAGTTTGTTTTGGCAACGTTCCAATGTACAAGCCAGCTTTTGCATGTGCTACGATTCTCGCGCAGGTGGTGCTTGCAGCTCTCGGAATCAATTTTAAGAGTGTAGCATGAGTTTTGGCGATGAAAGGAGCTTGGCGGTCGGGATGATTGTAAAATTTTGCCAAAAAACCCTCATGAATGTCTGAATATCAGTGTCATGTGTAAGTAACCGAAAGGGTACAGGATGCCACTACATGATTCATCAAGGGGGAGGGGCCTCGCCAGCTCTGTGGTTATTGTTTTTAAACAAAAACAATAAAACTCATTAATGTCTCTGCTTTATGTCTAATTAAGTAGCCAAAAGGTATAATACAAATAGGTAGTTCATTTGTAAACAATCATGGTGGCCGGAAATAAAGCGACCCGCAAAACGACAAATCATAACTTAATTGAGTCACTAAAAACCTGCAACTTCTTAATTAAAAATAAGACTAGAAATGAATTACAAAATTATTTTCGACATAATTTGGCCGCAACAAAAAAAACAAAAACAAAGCTTTGAGAAACATAAAAATGTCATTAAAAACTCAAACGGGACATGCAAGTATAACATTAGAGAGAAAGTATGACAATGGCATAGAAGAGATGCCTAAGAATGATGTCACAAGTCGATCTACTGCAATTTTCAAAAAAATTTAGGAGGAGAGAAGCCGTGTGACGTACCATGCAGTGTGGCCGGCTGGCTTGCATCTTAGAACGGTGGAAGAATAGACACTGGGCGTTGGCCATCATTATTTTGTACGCAAGAGAATTTTTTGTGAATAAGTGAAAGACTAATGGGGGGTGCCCTTATACTCCCCGCCACTAAAACAAATCAGTACAGCACGGAGACACACTCTTCTGTAATTCGAAAGCTTGCGATAGTAAAAAAAAAACCTCGCCTCTGTACATGCAGTGGTCGTAACGTCAATTAAAGGAAAGCAAGATGTATTTACCCAACAGAACAAACCCCCAACGTTCATAATCCGACTTTAGCGAATTTCATGCAACGACATCGGTGAGATTTTTTAAACAAAAATTCATGACTCGTAAAACGTCATCCGAGAATGATTATCCGAAAAGAAAGTTAGCGCGCCTTTGGCAACCGGGATAATTCTGGAGTGTGGCCAAAAATATGGCACAATGCAAAATATATATATATATATATATTGAATTCTTGAAATACGCATTAAAATTGCTTAAGAATATTATTTAATAATTTTTGTCATCAAATTTTCTATATTTCACAATTTAAAAAAATTGTGGAGTTTTTACGCCATATTTCAAAGGTTAATATGGAGTCACACATGACATAACTAAGATATTTTGTTGCCATATTATTGGTTCAACATATAGAAATGGATGGGCTATACATCTGTATAATTTACAACATTACAATGTTCGAAATCAATGAAAATGAAACTTGTGATTCATCAGAATTCTGCAGTAATACCTTAACTTTGATTGCAATTAAATAAACATCCCTAAAACCTGTTTTTATATACCTTCATTGTTGTAAAAATGATTTATTGAATAGCTTTCTTGCATAGTTTTATAGGCAGTTATTATGATAAGGTAGTTAGAAAGTTGGTATATTACGAAAACCATAGTGATATAGATGGAAGATATGCAACAGATTTTGAGACGCAGTTGCCTAGGACGTCTGGTTTTCCACCCCATTAAGAAAATGATGTAAATGTTGGTTTCCCAACATTTTCACATCACACATTCATTTTTAAGGCATCTATTTTATAACTGTTTAGTTTAATTATATAATATTATATGCATCACTCTTTGTCTATAATAATTTCACATTACCTTTATTTAAAAATTTTGTATATACATAAATATATTTTTTTCATCATAAGTACAGAGCGCACAAAATAGGTACCTACTACTTACAAATGCAAGGGTCTACTATACGTATAGAATTGAGTGACTTTATTGACATTGTTCAGTCAGGAACTGGTTTTATTGTTATGACCTATAAGTTTCATCGGATTTTTCTCTCAGACGATGTGGTGTCGATTTCAAAATTTGTTTACTGCCTTGGGAAACGATTATTGTGCTATAATCCCAGAATAGCGTTAACAAGTGTGTGTTACACAGACAAAATATCTCCCCTCATTAGCGGCTCCTTAGTGAAAACGTTTCTTTTGGAGATGTTCCCCCCAGTGGGACGAACATCGCCAAAAGGAACGTTTCCACGAACTGGGGGTCACCCCTCCAATTCCCATAAGGTGGCCTCGTTGCTATGTTGAACACTGTATAGCTTAGGAAATAAATCTCTTTGTGTTTCCCTGCCCTCTCAAAATCTACCCGCCCCCTGAAAACTGAATTTTTTTGAAAGGATTGAAATCATCCATTTTCTAATAATCGCTCAAATTTACTTGGCAAAAACTTTTTATTTATTTTTGAATAGGCAAATATTTTTATCTATTTATTTACATTTTTATGAACATTCAATTGATAAATGGTAAAAGAGGGGGCATGATGTAAAATTACAATTGATAAGAGGAAGGGGGCCCGGGCCCTTCCCTAAATCCGCCTATGGAAAGGATACCCTAATGAATCAATTAAGTGAACTTCGGGTCTAAAAGATGCAAGACCGTCAAGCAGACGTATCAACTAATATGTGCTATATGTCTGATTATAGTAATTAGCTTGATATAATTTTGTTCTGTATTTTTTTTTATAACTTTAGAGTTTCACCATAGGCGTACGCAGAAAGTTCATAAGGGGGTTATAGGCTCAATGGGGGGTTACAGAGCTACAACTCACATATTCCTATGTTAAATATACAAAATTTCATTGCAATGGGGGGGTTACAACCCCCATCAACACCCCCTGCGTACGCCAATGAATTTAAAGTATCTGAGCTTTAAAAAAACGATCCAAGGCACACTTACACCAGAGTACATTACAAACCTTACCCAGATTCAACATTGTGAGCTTGCCTATAGGCATCATCACTAAGTCAGAAAGTTAACATACGTTTCAGTCCCCTCTTCGTAAATTAAACTTAAATCTACAAGAGCATTTTACATTTACTACAAAAACATATTTTTTCTCATTACGTTGCTAAGGCAGCTATAATAAAATTGGTAATGTCTTGATGGACGTCAAATGTATATATATGAGGAAGTTACTACAAATGAATTTTCTTGTTTTATAATTAATATTTATTTCCCTAGGTTTATTGGCTACATAAAAGCAGATCATTTGCTTAAAAATCGCAGTAATTATATTTTTGAATGTATAAACGAAGCGTAGCTTGTTAATTATGCATTAATTCTATTACTGGCCTAACGTATTAATTACACAGTCAGTTGAGTTGATCACACTTTCATCAGAGGTTTCAAAAATTATGATTAAATCTGTCGTATATCATACGATATAAATGGATCATTACCCAATAATTTTGAAAATTAGATTCCCTAATTTATATGCAAAAGACGTAATTTAAACAATGATTAGGTACAAGATTGAACCATGTACCGAAAAAAGTAAAACGTTTTTAAAAATATTGAAAAATTTCCACACAAGATATAAAAACTTGTCCCTAGTTAAAGGGGAGGATTTATTTGTTTATTAAATTAAAAAAAATTATAGTCGTAATTCCGTGGTATAAAGTAACGATCGAATATTTTTTTTACTTTTATCTCGATAAATATATAGAAAACTTGAATTAATTTCAGTTACTATTAATACAATCATCAAGTTACACACATATATAAAAATATATATATTAGGGTGGTCCTTAGCATATATACAAAAAATTAATTTCATATTTTTATAAGTCTTACCCCCTATTTCTTTTCTTTTTAGGTTAGTAAATAAGTGGTAAAATTTTTGAAAAAATTATTTAATATTAACACCTGCCCCAAGGAGGGTAAAAATTTAAATAAATGTGTTAATTCCTAAATCTTTACATCACTTTTGTTAATTTTGTTTTAATTTTAAAACAAATATTTCGGAGTAAGAATAACAAAAATAAGGAACTTTTCATTCGATACAGCCTTATTTAAATTCGAAAATACCGTTAAAATTCAAACGAGTGCTTGCTCAAATAAGACTATGTAGATATTCATTGAGAACAGATAAATTAATTTTAGTTTATTCTAATGCTGTCTGTTGGGCATGTAATGCTGTTGGCTCTTTCAAGCTTATACATTTATTACTGGAATTCCCTTTTTTTTCGTCCTGGGGACACGGGAGTAAAATCATCGTCTTTTGCAATTTTTGACGAATCTCTTTCAGATTTGGCAAAAATACGAAAAGTTTTATATGCAATATATATACTACATATTGTGATGCTATAAAAAGTAGTTTTTGAGATATTTATAATTTTCATGTATTTTTTATATATTTTTATATATTTTTTGTATATTTACCTGTACTATTTTTACCGTTAGCAAGAAGTGTCCTTGTGATTCAAATATTTTTTATTTTTCATTTAAAAATTCTGTGATATGCCTAAACTCATAAATAACAAAATGTAGCATGAATTTTTAAATTCAGAAAATAGTGAGTAACAAAAATTTTTTTTTTTGATTGAGCATTCATCCAAAAATAGTTTTTTTTTAAAGAATTCGTGAACCATCATGAATAAACTTTTACGAGAAACATTGGTGTAATAACCAAATCCATGCTACATTTTGTTCCTATTATAAGTGCAAACAGGTTTATTAAGTTTTAAAATAATTCATCAAAAATTGAATCGCAAGGAACATTTCGCACAAAACCCGAAAGGTGAAAAAAGTGAAACTGAGAAAAATAGATAGGTTTTTATAATAGAACTTCCTATATACAACAATAAAAGTGAGTCACTTTAAATGTTGTTACCCAGCATCTGAAAATTTCTAAATTTTAAAACTGAGGCCACAGATAATGGTGTGCAGTATGTCATGTTAAGTTTGCATGTCATGTTTCCACCAACATTCTATACCAACCTTGTAATGGATCAAAGCCTATATAAATTAATTAATTTGATTTGAATTAAAATAAGGCTTAGAACTCCTTAACTACAAAAATCAAATTTGTCTTGCATTAAGTTATATTAATAAAAGATTTATAAAAGATATACAAAAAAATTGGTAAATTGAGGGATATAGATAGAATTTATATTAATGGAAAAGAAGTTGAAATTGTCAAAGAAATTGATTCCTTAGGAGTAACATTAACGAACGATTTAAACTGCAATAAACAAATTGAAAAAAAAAAAAAAAATCAGTTCGGGAACAAGAATTATAAAGAAATTGTCACGTGCAGTTCTTAAGAACGTGTTACTGTGTCCATATTATGCTTTTCTATATAGTCACCTGATTTATTGCAATTGTATATAGGAAAATTTGAATAAGAACAACATGAAGGTAATTAAATCCGTACAGAATAAATTTTTAAAAACCATCGAACGAAACACCAGCTTAAGTTACATTACATTATTTGTAAAATATGGTATATTACCAATTGATAAAATCAATGAATATTGTACGCTAGAACTAATGTAGGAAAGGATAATAGAAGGAAAACATTTTGGATAATATTGATATCCAATATCACGAAAACAACAGAAATTTAAGAAGCAACCAAATTAAGCTACGAGAGATTAGAACGGAAATGTACAGAAAGGAATTGAATATATGGGAATAAAGCTTTGGAATGAATTACCAAATAATCTTAAAAATATTAATAATATAAAATTGTTTAAAAAGAAATTAATTATATACTTATTAAACGGAGTTTGTGCGCCAGCGGATTAATAGGGTCCTCAACCGGTTAAATTTTATAATTTAAACTGGGGACCCATCACGGGGAAATGCAAATTGTATTGTCTGTTCTAAACTGTGTGAAATTTATTATACTTAAATTGAAATTCAAGACTGTATGCAATATGTAACCCTTGTGACAAATAAACATTATTATTATTAATAATTTTTTGATAATGAATGCTTTAAGGATGATGGAAAATGGCTCCGATAGTATTTTACGACTTGTAATAGTTATTGTTTTTGCTCCTCATCATGGGTTATAAGATATTTGCATTCTTCCATAAGCATAACATCTGTTTCTACGGTATCATTGACAACAACTGCAAGGTTTCTGACTGCTGTGAGACCATGTTGATAATCACGAAGAGAATTCCAGATCGCAGGATCATGGGCAATGTAATTCGACGATACTTTAAACCGCTTAGAAAAGTGGATGTGTTTTTTTTTTAAACCCAAGTTCTTTGTAAGTTCAGTCATTTCCTCAAAATGCAAATTTAAACGCTTGGAGTCACGATTATTTGATTCTTTTCCTCTAAATGTTTAGGCCATTTTTACCTTTTGCTCGAAAAGAATTGTGTCATCAAAAAATACTAAAGCCACAATTTCTTCGGTAAAATACCATAAATGACAACAAATTTTTTTCTATTGCTTGGGAAATCTTTTCATTTATTTCATTGTGAAAATAAAGGTCCTTTGGGAACACCAAATCCTGGGATGATGCGTTGCAGGCTACAGATGGATTGTACCAAGCTTTTACGCATAGCTTGGCAACAAATATGCAAATATTCCACAATCCCTGCAATTAAATAAAATTCATCTCGAAAAATAAATACTTTCAAGCAATAAATAGCTTTCGCCAACTATCTGGCATGGTGAAAAACACCAGGTAATCGAAATTTAATTGCTTTTGCTTCGTGCGCGCGTGTGTCTGCCTAAAAATAGTATAACTAACTGCAGGAGCTCTTTATCCTGCTGATACCCATGAAAAATAAAACTACTTCTTTCAAAATTTCTGTTTACACTTTTAGACGCATTTGGGATGCTAAAAAAATGTCTGTATGTTATTATTTAACCCATAATTCCATGTAGAATATTCTTTATATTGGGCAACGACTTTTCCTTCTAGTAGCAGCCGAACGGATGTAGAGCCCTCTCTACTCGTGGGCATCAGGAGGTTATAGTCGTCTCTTGTCTGTTGAATAACAAATTATTTTTTGGCAAAATGAAGAGTGACTAACCTCTATGCTTTTACCGATATTGTTCATAACAAATTGATTAGCAATTCCAAAAGTATATTCGGAAACGTCTATATTGACCCAGACTTGTTGAAAACGTATAAATAATCCCGCTTCTGGTCCAGACGTCATAGCAATGCATAGTTCTTTTATCAATGCTCCTAAAACATCGATTTTTTCTTTCTGCCTCTGGGAAATAAGAAATTGTGTGTCTTCTTCTATTTTAATAACTTTCAAGGCAATAGCTTGAGCAATATCCAATAGGTTCTCCAGTTTTTCTTTAAAACTATGTTCTTTTTGCTTCTATGTTTCTTTATTTCCTAGAGAATGTTTTTGAAGCATTCTATATTTCTTATGCAGGGCTTTCAGTTTAGCAATGAAGTGCTGAGGTTCTGTAAATGGTATTTCTGCTTTTTGCCGAAAACTTAGTTTCAGAAACTATTAAACGAGCACTTTCACGGAGACTTACATATCATATTATAACACTTTATGTACTTGTTTATTAGAAGGGAATTTGCTACCTAATATTTGATTTTTTTTTCTTTCAATAAAATATATATTATTGCGAAGATTTCCTTCTAGCACCATTTTTAACAACCCCCGTGCTACCACTTGGTGTGAAAGACAACGCAATATTGACTATGACTAAGCGCCGCGGTTCGTGTTCCAGACAACGCATACACCACCCCACAAAGCATTGTGAACCCTGCATGCTGGTTGGTTATTTAAAACTATGTATATTTGATATTATTTAGTTTATAAACGCACATAAAATGTTATTTACGTTATTTAAATTTGCGGAAACATAGTAATTTTCACATAAACGGCAACATTCGCCATTAAAATTATGGGAATAGGCACCAATTATAGAATTATGCGGATGGCCCAAATTTTTTCCGTCATTAGTTTTGTCAGTTAAAAAAAACTTAGGGGGTGAGACCTTAAAAAAAAAAAAGAGGTTGAAAAATAAGGACCACCCTAATATATAAATTATATATAAATTATATCATCATATTCAACCATTATTTATCCACTGCTGGATGAAAGTCTCTCCAAATGCTTTCCACACAAGTCTATCCCGAGCAATTTGCGTCCACGTCACCCCAACCCGTTTTCTTATTTCATCCACCCATCTAGTTTGAGGACGTTTTATAGGTCTTTAGTGGTCTCTTGGAATCCAATTGAGAATTTCAGTTGTCCATCGCTGATCAGTCCTTCTTGCGATATACCAGCCCATCGCCATTTCAAACTTTTTACTTTAACAATGATGTCCTCTACTCCAGTTTGTTCCCTCACCCAAGTGTTTCTTTTTCGATCTCTCCTAGTTATTCAAGAATGCACCTCTCCATGCTCCTTTGGGTTGTCTGTAACTTCCGTATTGCTGCAATTGTTAGACTCCATGTCTATGACATAAGAGAGGACTGGCAATACACACTGGTCGATCTTTCTTATTAAACACAGTCAATTTTCCTTTCAGGATAAAACTGTTTCTTCCGTGCTTACATTTATTAAAATCCGTTTACCTTGTCAGACTAGACGTTTCTGAGCTATTGTCAACGAGGTTTACTTACAATGCACCTACCAGGACAGTAAATTCGACTTCGTTACAGCAGTTGGCATGGTGGTAGCTGGAGGCGTCAGATGAGAGGTAGTGGTAGTGTGAATCCCTAGTTCGGCGATTTAAGTGAGCTAGGGTCATGTAAACGTATGCATCCAGCTCTCATAAAAGTGCTAAAGAATTCGAGAAAAAACATTTAAATTCATTTTTTTATTTAATTTTTGTTTTCAAGAAGCGTAAAATATTCACACGGGAAATTATTTTTATAGGTATGGACTTTTGACACAGGAGGTACTGTGATAATAAGCATGGTAAAAGTCATAAAAACGAATGACAGATTTACAATGCGAACATTGGATGAAAAGCTGAAATGGACAATTCTGTTGCCGACACATTTTTTCCGCAAAAGAGGCGCAAATTTCCCGTACATTTTGAAAATGTCCAAAATCTTTCAAAGGTTCAGAAGTCTACCAGCAGTGACGGATCATTGGAGTAAAGACATGCTGTTGGGATAGGGATTAGAGATTGAAGTTTGAGGATTCCATTTCGTGTCGTTAATACACAAGCATCTTCATTCCTTCCGTAAATTAATGAATGATTGTATATAGTGTTATCCAAAAACTTTAATTGTCTGTAGAAATACATATCCAACGGCTGGCACGTTCCGTGCATTTTGCACGGATGAGCCAGGTCGTGCACTTGGGAATATCGCCTATTCCAAGACCAGTGGAATGTAAATCGAGGTGAACTTGAATTGACCAGTGGTCGAATAAAAAAAGAAAAAGAAAATCCTCTGTCACTTGTGGTTTCATGACATTATTCAAGAAGAAGACGATATAAGTGGTCGTGAGCTTTCCCGAGCAGCTGCAAGTAACTGTTAAATTTGGAGCATAAAAAGGTAATTTTTCTACAGCTGGAGGCAAACATATGCATCTCTGATGATTTGTCCTGCTTGAGAAATAACATACTGGACAGTATAGGAATGAGTTGCCTCGTTTCTTGGAGAAAACCCACCGACAACGGTCATACGTTCTCCTTTTCGCGGAAGTGTCCTGTTGGATGTCAGTTTGTAAGAGAAATACAGATACTTCAAACTTTATTGGTTCGATTATTTTATAGAAAACAAAATTAAATAAAAAAATAAATTTAAAGTTTTTTATTGGATACTTCAGCACTTTTTACGAAAGCTGGATGCAAAAGTTTCCATGACCCTAGCTCCCTTAAATCGCAGAACTAGGGCTTCGCACTACGACGACCTCTCATCTGACACCCACAACCACCACCATACAAACTTTCGTTACGAAGTCGAATTTACTGCGCTGGTAGGTGCAGTGTTAGGCGCATCCGAGAATTTGCGTGATTTAAACGAAAATTATTATCTGACTGACAAGAGTTAGAAAACTCGTTAGTTTAATTACTATACAATGTGGGAGCCAAATTCAGAGTTGCCTGTGAAATTAACTCTTTCTTTTCTGATCCTTACGAGTTCGATAAAAAAGGTTCTAGTTCCAATCGGAACCTTGGGTATACGGCACCCAACCCCCACCCCCACCCCGGAACAAATCCTTCAAATATCCTTGCAGAAAAAATCGCACGTTTTCACGAAATTCGGCAGTGAACCTTATTTATATATATTAATAGCAAACTCTCTGACATGTCTCACGTTCTCAATAGGATTAAAATGTGATGATTACCGGGGATGTGGTGGTGGTGGGGTGATGACAAAATTCTACAGTAAGTTCTTCGAACTATTTATGCATCTTTATTCATCTGACTTCATATTTTTCACGCAGTGTTTCATTGGTCGTGATAGCTGAATTACTTTCCAATACCATTGTAATTCAAATTGTATTGCTTTCTACTTGAGAAGCTACTTTTATTACCTTTTCCCCAATAATAGTTTCTGTTAAACGCACATTTGAATCTTGATAAAATGTATGCGTTTTCTCATTCTGACTCGAGATTGTAGTTAAATGGCTCTTAGTCGATGAGATATATTATAATCCTACATCCTTTTTATAGGATTCTTTCCGTGCAAAGTATTTCCTTTTGTTTTGCGACGTGCCTGTGATATACTATTAACTGATACATTTTAGTACAAAGTCATTTCATATTATGGTGTCAAAAGTGTTCCGGTTTGTGGCTGAATATATGTTACCCACCGTCTTTGCTAACTAACGTTTGAGGCTGAATACATAAATTTATTGTAGAAATGGCAATGTCATGAAAAATAAAATTTCTCCTCTGTTATTTCCCTCTAATTAGGTTTTTGCTTTTACCTAATTTAGTTATCACGGAATCGGCAGGCAGAGACGTTAGTAAAATATTATTATCCTTATGGACGAAACTGATAAAAAAATTTAATTTAAAACTTGTGATAGAATAAATATTAATGCATTCAAAGTAAAATATTACTGTGCTAGTAACATATTTATTTTCTTTATTCATAGGTACTACAACATAACAAATATTAAGAGCATCTGCACGGAGGACATCAAAACACAACAAGAGTTCGGTGGCTGCTTTTAAAAGTGAGAGAAAATTAAAAAAGAGCTAAACATTATTAAAGGATAGGAAAAGCACTTCAAAGACTACCTACAATTTTTTTTTCTCTTTGTTTATTTGGTTCCAATTTCAGATTTACAATTTTAACAGGGCAATTTTCTGTGATTTCTTATATAAGTGCAGAATATTAAATAAACTGAAATCTTATTGTGTGTTGAAAAAATAAATTTCTCTTCCCCCTCCCCCCCATCACTTCAAATTACGTTAATCTCTAAACGAAATTTATTATCTTAATAATGGTTTTATCTCAATTTAGTTAATTTTTTTAAATAGTCGAGGATAATACCTACATGTAATACACTATTAAATGCTTTTGGCTAAATAATTTCTTGATTTTAGCGGGAATCGAATTTAGTGCACGAGTTTTGAAGGAATATTTTGTTTTTATGATGATGAAATGAAAATTACAAAAATTGTTCCGATTTATAAAAAAGGTGACAAGAATATTAAAACAAATTACAGACCCATCTCAATTTTATCAGTATTTGCTAAAATATTTGAGCGTTTATTATATAACAGATTAATTGATTTCACAAACAATATACACTTAAAAATAAATATGTTGTTCCCCAGGGGTTCATTCTTGGTCCCCTCCTGTTTTTATTGTACATCTATGATATAGCGCAAATATCTAACAATGGCTATTTAACATTATATGCAGATGATACAAGTGTGTTTATTCAGGGTAAAGACAAATATGAGTTAACTAGAACTGGTCATGAAGTAATTAAAATTTTTAAACTTTGGTTTAAAATAAATAAAATGAAAATAAATGAATCTAAAACAAAAATATTAATTTTTAGTACAAAAAATAAGAAAATTTATGGAATAGAAGATTCAGAAAAATTTATTTAAATGAGAAAGAAATTGAAATTATTAAGGAAATTGATTTTTTGGGGGTGGTATTGGCAAAGGACTTGAATTGGAATAGGCAGACAGAAAGAGTAGAAAAGGAGGTGAGTTTGGGAATAGGGATTTTGAGAAAATTGTCGCGAACAGTCCCCGGAGATATATTACTGGGTTTATATTATCCATTTATATACAGTCACTTGACCTATTGTAATAGCATTTGGGAAAATCTAAATAAGAAAAATACCAGACTAATTAAATCGCTACAGATTAAATTTATAAAAATAATTGAAAAAACTAAAAGTTTAAATCAAATTATATTGTTTAGCAAATATGGTATTCGACTAATAGATAAGATATATGATTATAGTATATTAAAAATAATGTTCAAAAGAATAAAAGGAAATAAATATATAGAGAATATTGAATTAATAGATTATGGAAACAATCGAGCTTCCAGAGAAAAGGTCAATATAGACTACCAAAAATTAGAACGGAATTTTATAACAAGGACATTGAATATTCGGGCTTAAGGAGTTGGAATAAAATACAAACACTCTTAACGACATAAATAATATTAATCTATTTAGAAAAAAAAATATTAGATTATTTGCTAAGAGGTGATTTTGCGCCATTAAATTGTTAGGGTCCTCAGCCTGTTAAATCGTATGATTTTTACTGGTGACTCGTCACGATGGATTGTGGTTATTTGTGGTTTATTGAATTGCAGTGTGTGTGTTATTGTTTATATATGTATTTTCTAAGTGAAATGGAAAGTTGCTACAACCATTGTGACAAATAAATAAAAATTGTTTTGTTTGTTTGTTTTTTGTTTATGCTTACAACATATAGCTCATTTCCATTAAAACAATGTAACTTTTATTTTTAAAATGTAAATAGGATATAGCAAAATATAAAAGTGGTATTTGTACCAATTGCATACTCCAACAAAATTCCAATGTTCAAAGATACGCAATATAATAAACCGAAGCTCATATATATATATATACGTGTGTGTGTGTGTAGGGTAGAGAGATTAAACTACGTTTCATCCAGGCACGTTGAGAAGTAAAAAGTTTTCTTTAGTGCTAGAGGAATGTACGCCGCCGCGTTTCACACTTAAATGACATTCAAAGCACAGGCATATAATTATATGAGCCCGTGGGGGCCTCCGGCCCCTCCCCTCGATAATTTAAAACGATTTTACATATATCGTAACATGTTAAAATCTATATAATATGTGCTTGCCCCCCGCCACCCACCCAATAATTATGAAAACTCTACGTTGCTGATGCAAAGACAGATGAATAACTGAAGAAAGGCGTCAATAATTTTAAGACTTCCTTTAATAAGGTTTCTAGAGCTTCCATTTATGAGAATTCGTCACTCACTGAGAATTGAAAATTTACCGAGAAAGAAGTTTCGGCGAAGAGAAGCCATATTCAGGATGTAATTGACGTAGAATTTCACGCTAGATTCCAAATAATGGCCCTTTCGAGAGAAAATTAAATTACCGGAACTTGTTTGGCAACTTCGGAGAAATTCGACTGGCTCTTCAAATTCCAAAGAATGCAAAGAAGCGTTACAATCACTAGAGTAGTTCAGAAATGAAAACAAGATGATTTTCTCAAAGATAACTGATTGGATTTGATCTAGAGTGATGTTTCGAAGTTCTTTGCTTGCATAATTTATAGAGATAATTTATAAGAGAAAATTACACGTAGACAGAAAAGAAATCGTTCTAAACATGAAACCTGATGAATAATTAGCATTTAGTTTCATCAAACTGAACGGCTTTACCAGAGAGAGAAATATTACAAAATAGTCAGCTAGTTAACCCCTAGTATAAAACTCATCGCGCAATTGTTACTGCAGAAGAAGTAACAGTCGAAAATTTAATCGTAAATTCACTCCTTTTCTGTCGAAGAGTGCAAGGGGAAACGCCTAATATCGCCGTGAGTGTCGATTTCCGCTGAAATGTGTTTGCCAAAGCAAACAAGCTCTAGATATATTTTAAAACCTTTGCGAAGCAAGCGCTTGCTCAAGGCGCGAAGATCTTTCCGTTTATTACACCAGCAGGCGTCGAAGAATAAGATTTTTACGCACTTCGTAAACGATGCTATTTCTAGAAGAGTGCAGGGCGTTCTTGCTGCTAATTTTTCAGGGATGTCTGACATTTAGTGCGAAGGGAACGTAAACAAATTAGAAAAAGAGGCGACCCGCTAGGCTTGCATCTCAATTGCAAGAAAGGGGTCGACCTTCAGTGCCAAACATTGATATCTACCAACGGTAAACGTTAACAACTTCGAAAGCTTTAACAAAATGCTACCTTAGCAGCTCTCGAATTACAAAAATGAACAACGGAAACCATTGACAAGAATCATTCATTTTTATAGGCACTTAATTACAATCTTATTTATATCAACCGAAACGAGGTTCTAGCGAGCTCTCATTATATAATCATTAGATTTTACGGAAAACTAAGCTTTAATAATAATCGATAAAAGGTTTCTCGCTTTTGAATTTTTGACCTGGCCTATATTAATCAGCGGAGCAGAGATGACAAAATTACACCAAGGTTCGGATTTTCGATTGAATGCCAAATTTTAGAGAAAGGGCTTCCACAGTCTTGTTTTTAGCCTTACTCTTTTAACTGAGAATTGTTTTCAGAACTAAAAGTAACGATTATACTGATTCAAAAGAAAAAAAATTTATATTCGCTGAACGAGAGAGATGCAAAAATGAAAATACAATTTTTCTCATTTTCAGTATGATTGATTGATTCATAAATTCATAACGGAAACAATAAATGTCTTAAAAGTGTGAAGATTTATAAAACTCTCCACATATCTCGTAAACAACATCAACATACAAATTATACTCTCTGAGTTCTTAAAAAAACTTCAAACATAGATATCCTAATAAGCAGGGCTGTCCTCAAGAAAATTATTGAGAGTATGCGGTGCTGTCTTAAAGGATATTTTATTTTAGTTCGTTGAAAGTTGCCCCAAAACCAGCAAATACAAAAACTTTCTTGAGACTTTGAGAGTACGCGGCACGTTCTCGGCATATTTCAAATTTTCTTGAGAGTACGCGGCGCACACAGCGCTTACCCTTTGGGGACAGCCCTGTAATAAGCAAATCCCTAAAATTAACGATTGCACTACTGCAGATTGGCATCACAAATTTGTGCTGAATTCATTTTCTGGCTGAATTTCTGGCGCGCTAACTTAGTTTGCTTGTCCATGCGCATATGGTTTAGCCAGTTTTTCATTTGTCAATATTTTTAGTGAGCAGAAAATAAAGCTTTTAACTTTACTAGTGCATAAGTTTCAGTTAGGTTCAAGGCTCAACTTTTTCTTCAAATTTCTTATTTGCTGTAGTCTACTTTATTGTATTTATTTCACTTACTTACTCCAGTTTTCCAAAACCACCTTACTCAATTTGGCTCAGTTTGGAGTTTTATTTCTACCAAGGAAATCTAACTGGCCAATTGATATAACTCAATTTCTTATTCCATGCAGTGTCTTAGAGGAACATGAACATCTCTCGGGGAAAAAAAAAAAAAACACCTTCTAATTTCTAATGTTACACTCAATTGCAACAAAATTTCAACTTTTTACTACCAACATGGGAGACTAATTTTGTTTCTCGAAGACAATCTCCTAATCTCGAAAACCTTTTAACCTTGTAAATAATCCTGAAGTACTGAACAAAAACTTTTATGCACCTATTTAGCTACCTCAGCTGGTTTTAATTCACAAAATAAATTATATAATCTGTATCATAAGTTTCTTATATCTAATATGGCTTTTACTCAATAAGTAACGATAATTCTTTTTATCCTAAAAATTTTTACATTGGGTTCTCACTCCTCTTTACATTTATCAACTAAACAGATTATATACATAGTCACTTTTAATTTTACTTAATGTGAACTATAGAACTAGTGTTTTTGAAATAGTGTTTTAGATGGATATGATTACATTATTTCAAGTATAAAAACATTTAAGTGTTTTTATTTTGTAAACAAAACAAATTTAAGTGTCAGTTTTACAAATTTTTAAGTGAATATAAAAATTTCATGTATTGTGAACAATAACTTTTGAGGAGAACGAGCAATTAGTAGGTTAGAAGTATATTATTGTTATTGTTGAGGCATTTTAAATACAGGATAGGAAAATTTGTGGGAGAGCTTGAATTTTGACCAGCAAAAATTTTCAAAACTCCCTGTTGTTTTTGTTTTGTAAGACCAATATGAATACAGGTGAACATGTTGTATGTGAATGTAGGTATTTATATGTCCGTTTTGACTCAATAGGTTATGAATCTATGAGGAACTGCATGAAGGACACTTTTATGTCCTAATTTTGATTATCCAACTTGCCAGTTGATTAAGTACCATTTCAGGTTATGCCAGAGCTGGACAAATTAGAAATTGATGTGTGTAACAGTTTTGATGTATTTATGTTATGTGTTTGATGTACATTAAATGGTTGATGTGTCTAATCAGCTATGTCTTTTTCTGTTTGTGAAGTGTGAGATTCATGATTGGTCCAAAGTTTTTGAAAAGGAAATTTGTTAATGTTACATAATAACATATCTATAGTGCCCTTTTTCCCTGTTGTCAATGAGCGGCAATGACCATGTTGTCGAGCAAAGAAAAACAGGAAATAGTACATAAATTCTTCAAAAAATCAACCTAAGTTTATTTGCCCATTTTCACTTCAAAATTATAGGCCTAGATTGATTTTACTGAATTAGCTAAATTTTGGTTATATTCAATGTGAAATAGCAAGGAATAATATAATAGGAGGATAATAATTTCAATTTGTCCTTTGTGCCATCACTGATTAACAGTATTCCCCATTTTATTTTTGTTAAATTATTACTCCCAAATGTAAATACCAATTAAGTGAGCATAGTACTAAGTAACATGTCTTCAGTGCAAACATAATTATTTTCTTAAAATGAAATGCATTTCAAGGTTTTCAATGTTCGAAAAAACAAAATATAAAACACAATGTGCCCAAAATGGATTACTGGTGTCAACCAACCAGTAAATTTTCCATTTGGCACTTTTACCTACTATCAATCTTTTTTTACTTCTCCCAAAAATAATACCAGGTCGATCACCATTTTCTTGCTCAATTTAGAGTCTGGTTTTCTATCCAAGTACTCTAGATGGCAAGGGGTGTTTTTATGACCATTATAAAATTACTGTGGGAGGTATGTTCATTCATTCATCTCTCAAATTTATTTTAATTTCATATCATGAGAGCTCCTTCATTCATCTCACGAGAGGGACAACTTCTCTCGAAAAATGTTTGATCTCATTTCATTTCAAAAATTGAAATTTCCTATGTGTTTACACTGGCATGATTACCACACTTATGTATAGTTATTTTAAACCCAAAGAACTAGGAGTGAGACCCTATTTTTTTTTAATTCATTTATTTGAATCTATAGCCTTTTTTTTAAAGATATTATACCATTTAATACAATTGGGTATTTGTTTGTGCTGTTTAATGACATAAAATATACTTTCAATAGTTTGTACATGCGTTTATATTATGTAAAACTCCAAACGGACTTACCTCATCAGGAACATAATTAAAATAATAACATGTATTATTTATTTGCACAGTTTTACTAATGATGTTGAACCATCCAGCCCTCCCTTCTGCACACAGTTTTTTTACTGCAAATAGGCGTAACAATTTATGTGAGGTGATTTGGAAGGATAATATAATTTAATTAAATTTTTTATTATTATTATTTTTATTTATTTATTAATACATTGGTTTATGGTTAACCAATTACAATAGTGTTGATTATATTGAATAAGTAATAGAATTATTTGAGATATAGTTTGTTATTTAGATTATTAAGTCGCCAACTTGGCAAGAGATTATTACACCACATAATATTTTTACAAACATCCCTTATTACCAGGTTCGATTCTCGTAAATTTAATATCTAGGTTCATTTCCATGAATTTCTACAAAGGTTTGATTTCCTAAATTGAACTTAGGAAATTAGTTACTTTTTTAGACTAGTGATCTATCTAGTGGTTACAAATTGGTTGGATTCCACTAATAACACCAGGAACGGTGCATAAAGAGCACCGTAGAGTATAAAACAAACTAAACTTCATTAATGTCAAAACCCCCCATTTAAAATAATATTTGAGTAAAAACAACCTCGTTATTTACTACTTAAGACTGCACTTTGAATGTTAAAATAATAACATACTAAAGTAATTACACTTTTTTCTGGGAATGCTTTTTAATAGTTATGATATTCAATAATACAAGTAAAAATGACATTAATTTTACAATACAATATAAAATTCTAATAAATTCCCCCAGGAATTAAAACTTTTAATTATGAAAAATAAGAATAATTGTCAACTATTTTAGACATTAATTTGCAAATTCAACAGTATGAGTTTCATTTAATTTTTTTTTTTTGTAATAGGGAAGAATTCCAAAGTCAAATTATTAATCTCATCAACTTTACATTTTACAGGGTCTGGCCCCCACAAAATAATCATTTTAAAAGAAGAAAAACATGCAGAATATTATATGTTAAGTTACTAAGAAAAATTAAATTTTTAAAGCTTAAAGGGCACAGGAAGAGAAGAAAGAAAAAATATATATTTACCATGGGGCATAGCCCCCTTAGAAGATTACATTTTCATATTTTTAGGTGGTCGATGTGTCTGCCAGATCTCTCAAACTTCCAAGTTTTCAAAAAAAGTATTTTGGCCACTCGAGAACTAAATGGAGCCAAAAATCTAACTAAGAGCCTATTTCCACAGGCCATTTGATAACATGGGCAATATGCCCTGGGACTTCGTGGTGGCAGGGCACGATGATACACCTTCAGGTTGTTGAGTTGGGGAGGCGATGCAGGCGGGACACTTTACTTTGAGATGTCCAAGACCGTTGCAGAGATAGCAATTGCGGGTGATACCCGGGTAATGGATGTTGACTGAAAACTTGACAATGGAGATGACATCAGGGATGGGCTTGGAAAGCACCATTTTAACCTTCCGGGTTCCATTAAAGAAGTTGTAACTACTGCCATTTCTCCCAGATGAGGTCAGATTTAAGTTGGCCGAATTGAGTGGAATAGTCGAGGAGCTTGGAATCAGGAAACTGAAACGGAAAATTTCGAATCCGAACCCAGCAACCAGGATCGGCAGCCGGGAAAACACAGTAGATAATGTCGCCAAAGGAGAGACCAGAAGCAATCAGTAGTTCAACAAGTGGGAGGGAGGCCAGCATAAGTTCAAATCTGGAAGCGCTCCACGGCTGAAGACAATGAAGTTCCGCAGGATCGCCGATGACATGGAAAATGGCATTGAAGCCATCCGAAGGGTCGGGCTTGAAGATCCAAAATTAACCCGAACGGAAAGTTGACGGTCCAATTGTAAAGGCATAACGAGAGCATATAGAAAGACGTCTTACCCCGCTGAGATCAGAACATGGAAGCTAAGGCTCCTATAAAGGGGAGCTGACTCGTCAGGCATTTTGGATCGGGATGGCAACACCGAACGTATTATAAACACATGGTTTTTGGTGCTTTCTTGTGTTATTTATATATCCTTTCTGTCATTTTCCTTTTCTTGTTTTGTCTAAATGGTCGGTTGTGTTGCAATGAATCATTCAAACTGTTCCAAAGACCGTTTCAGGTTGTTTAGGTTTCCTGTGGATTATGAAATTAAAAAAAGATGGACTTTAAATTGCAGAAGAGTATCTTGGTTACCTGGAAGACTATTATGTGAAGTGCTGAATTACTTTTATTTTTTAGTTTATCGTGGTACTACAACCTTGTTACTAAAAATAAAATTATATTCACATTACGTATTTAACGAAAAAGTATGTTTTCAATGTGAAATTTCTCGGGCGCATGGTTGCCATAATTACAACATAGAAGGTTTTACACTCTAGTGTTAATTATAGTCATAAATCATGTATTAACTTTTTGTCAATAATAGTATTTCAAATGATATATATATATATATATGTGTGTGTGTGTGTGTGTGTTTTACGAAAACTTTAAAACAGAACTCCTTGTTCTAACAAGATTTATTATTCTGCTGAGTAGAAGTTCATGAACGTTACCTCAGATTGCGCCAAAAATCGCCAACGGCGATGGGTACAAAACATGCAAGTAAAATTATAAATGTATTGTAAATATATAATTTTAATTTTTTTTTTCACTTACATGGCATATGTTTGAATTTTAGTTTGAGATCGTCTTCAGGGTCCTTCTTTGGTAACTTATTTGTTTGGGAGGGGACATTTTAAATCCTTTTTTATTTTCTATTTAAAAAGGGCAAAGAAAATTATAGATTTTTAATAGTCTTTGGGATAAGATAAACTTAGGATAAAGTGGAAAAAAAATAGTTAATGATTTTTTTTACATAGATTCGTTATAAAATAATAATAAACTTGTAGAGGGGAGTGGAAAATTTAACTTTTTACTGGTTCCTTATTCAGCTAAGAAACTGCTCTATTAGAATATTGAGATTATTCAAAAGTCTTTTATTATGCCTACGAAATAATTCAAAGCATTACAACTTACACCGTTAAATGTTAGATTTTAACAAAAAGGCTTATTTGTGTACGAACATATCAACGTTTTGGAAAGTGCGAGTGGGGAGAGGTGTGGTGTGAGTGAGTGTATTTGCAGGGGTGGGTGGGAATGGTGGCCGCCGAGTGGGGGAGGGGGAGACCATTTACTTCCACCCCAGCCAACTAGTTGGCTGTGCTTCCACAAACTTGTAGACTAGCATCTATATCCTGACATGAATTCCAGGAAAATGACGCATTGCGCATGCCCACGGACTCGATGCCAATGCTCATGAGCCTTTCTCTAGTGGGTGGTATAAGGATTGCGGAAACCCTGTTCTTTGATAAATACGTTACGACTATAATCGTAAACAGAGAAAGAATAGTAAATTAGTGTTGACGTTTTATCCTGCTATGGATCCATGTGTTAGGCATTTTCCTTCTTTTTTTTTTTTTTTAAATGAGTGTTACGATGTGACTGAATTTGTAAATGGATTCCATTTAATACGTGCCTTAGGATATTGGCGTAATCTGGTAGGAGCTCTTGCCTCCACCCTCAGTTTTTTTAGAAAAGAGTCAAAATCGTACTTTCCCCCATACAATTTTGAGTTTTTTCTTTGCCCCATCCAATTTACGTTATATTTACCCCCCACCCAAGTGTGTAGCCAAGGGTAGGTTTTGGTGGGTTATAACCAGGGGCGGAGGGAAACTTTCATTTTGGGTTGGACAGAATTTGCCATGGTCTTGGAATAACACCCTTTATTAATGAAAGTTGGAACTTTTTACAGCAAAAAAATATTTTTTGGAGAGGGTCATGATCCCTGTCACACCCCCTGTGTCCGCCCTTGGTTGTAACCACCCATCGCAATGAAATTTTGTTGATTTAACATAGTACTATATTAGTTGTAGCTCTGTAACCCCTCCCATTAAGCCTATAACCCTCCCCTTATGAACTTTCTGCCTACGCCAGTTTCGATGGAGGGAGGCCAATCAAACTTTTTGTAAAAATACGTCTGTATCTACGGCGCTCGTTATAGCGATTTCCTCCGCATTTTATGGATGGCAGTGAAATACCCCCCCGTGGATCCGCCACTGGCTATTGTGTTAATATCTAACCATCATCTCCCTTAAAAATTGCCAAAATGTCGTAATTCAATACGATCGTTATGTGTGAAATCGAAGTACGACGTTTCCGCAATTCTTATACCACCCCCTAAGGAAAGGTTCAAAAGGAAGTCCGTGGGCATGCGCAATGCATCATTCCCTTGGGATTCATGTCAGGGTATAGATGCTAGTCTGTTACAACCCTCGAAAAATCCGGTAGTATTTCGCAAGAAGGGTAATGGGAAAGGTGGCCCGCCGAAGGTAGACAGGACGCTTGAACAGCGCATTCGAAAATCCAGTGTAGTGTTGTTCGCAAGAAGGGCAATGGGAAAGGTGGCAACCGACCCAATCGATGATGTCAAGCAAATGAGTTTCAACCAATGAGGGCGATCTTACGCAATTGCCAGAATGCAAACAGAGAATGCTTAGCTGCATCACCTACAGCAAAATTTATGTTTTCAATTCAGATATAGTTCAATCAAAAAAAATTTTTTTTTATAAAATTCGCTGTGATTTTAATTAATTGAAACGCACTTAGCAAATTATACAAGCATAGGATAAATATCTTTTCCCATTAATATTTTTATATACAATTTCAACTGAAGTAAGGATGTTACTGTGTTACCCCTTAAAGTGATAACAATATTTAATTTGAACTTAGAAATATTTTTAATGGAATACAATTTCGTCACTTAATGATAATTTCTGTTGTATACACTGCGTTTAAAGTCGTGTTCTTAAAGATGTCTGTTTATAGTAAATTTTAAGAATGGGATAACCTTTCAATAATCATGCATATTAATTTAAATGTACATTGCTAGTTAGAGTGAATTTCCGGATAAAAATATATATAGATTAGTTTATGTACTTATTCCTTTAGTCACACACGCACACACACACACACAAACAAACAATTAAAGGTGAGTAACCTTTCCACGAGAAAGTGAAAAGGGTAAAAAATTTAAGTAAGAAAAAAATTTACTGAAATATTTCGGTTTGTCGAAAAGTTTCACTGGTGGTGTGAAAAACGCAAATTTTGTTAAGATAGTTTCTTCCCATCAAAGTTTCCAATATGTCCAAAATTCCAAGTTTATTCCCGAA
>QLNU02015360.1:315885745-315899361 GCA_006491805.2 Dysdera silvatica
TATTTTTTTAGCATTTACGTAAAAATATCAGGTGTCCACTAAAATACCAAACGCACTGTATACATATATACACACACACATGTGTGTGTGTATTGTTTACATTACGACCTTCTGAACGGTAAAGTTTCATAGTATAATCATACTACGAAAGTATCTTTAGTGTAATTTAACTAGATAAACGACTACTGTATAATACGGTTTCAGTATTAAAATATTTTATGAAGAAGTTACGGCTATCTAGATTATGCAGTTTGTGTTTAGTTATAAAAATAAAGTATAGTAAAATCTCTCAATGGGAGTGCCTGGATGGGATTATACAGGAATTTTTTTTTTCATCTCTCTTATTTCGAAATTAGCTCTTTCGAGAAAGTTTGCAGTAATATAGCTGCCTAATTATTAATTATCTTCCAGTGTTTTTCTTGAATTTGAGTAGAAGTCGCCAGCCATAAATTAATTTATTGCGAAAAACAGCACTTTATTTGTCATGTTTTAATGACATGATTTTATGCAAACATACGTTTATTTTTAGTTAATAATATAGAATTTAATCAGCGAATTTGCCATATGTGGCGGGTGTCTCAGAAAAGCTGTCTCGAATTCTCAGTTGTGTGAATGTTAAGACCTACTACAAACCTGTCTACACCCTGCGTGATCTATTACTTAAAGTTAAGGATCGCGTCCCTGAGGAGGAAAAATCTGGTGCTATTTACCAAATACCGTGTGGAGACTGTGACAAGGTGTATGTTGGACAGACGGGAAGATCGATACGTCTACGAGGGAAGGAGCATATGCGTGCGGTAGCTAGGGGAGACGATTCAAACCAGTTGGCTGAACATGTCTTCAGGGAGGGTCACGAACCAGATTGGCATTCGATGAAAATATTACATCAGAATGTGACGAATCTGGGGAGTAGACTTTTTCTGGAATCATGGGAAACCTACGGTTTGAGGAGTCGTGCAATAAACATCGCAAAACCTCTACCAGAACCTTACAGGATTTTTGCAAAACCTCGAGTTGGGGGTGTTCATCTGACATCGTCGGGTGCGGGGGCTTTCCCGGCGAGGGTTTCCCCGATTGGGGTTTCCCCAGCTGGAAATGCTCCGCACCAAATGGCGTCAGATGGGGATTCCCAACATGCGGGTATATAAGCTTAGGACTTTCACGAACTCTTCATTCTGCCTTCACTTGACAAAGGGAGCAGTTGGCTCCCGAAACGTCGTGTTTTTAAACCTTACGCCAGTGTCAAAATAACTGTTTGTCAGCGAATTAAAATTTGAACAATAGACGGAAATAAAAGAAAAGGGAACAAAATCCAAGGAGCATAATGTAATTCCCTAGAGCTTAAAATGAGAATTGTGTAATTTAAATAAAATTACAACGGTAGTACTTGCATTTACATATAAGCTTCCACTCACCTTCTTTCCTGCGTATATATTATTTCTCTCCTAGCTGGAAAATAGCAGTAAATTTTTAGAACAAAAACTGCAATTCTAGAAACAACTTAATGAAAGGGGATTTCTATTCGAAAACAGAGTGGAATTAAAAAACAGCGTAATTCCCTTTCTTACGAAAAAAAAAATTAAAATTCAAAGAACACGAAGATTTTACCAGTTAAAAACAACCGAACGGGAAAAAAAAGAGATCTGAATAGAACGATTGTTTTCCAAGGAGGGAAGGGTCGACCCAGCTTTTCCGCATCGCTTCGGTATCAAGGGAAATGCTAAGCTCGAAATACGCATTTTAAGATTGCAGAAAAAAAAAGTAATGTTGAATGCGAAATGTTTTTTTTTTTTTGTAATTATGAAATAAGAAAACAGAGGCGACGGAAACAGTTTAAAAACTTAAAAAAATTAGCTTCAAAATCCACGAAAAAGGGCTAATAAAACCTGCTTCAATTCTTCAAGGAAAAAAGCGAACTAAAATATACATATGGCTTGGGGGTACGAGGGGAGAACTGGAGAGCCAGTGTACGTCAAATATCTAATGACAAATTGCTCTTCTAGAGAAACCCCAGGGGATATAGAGCCGGAGGCGAGTTGTTAAAAAAGGTTCCGGCTTCTGATGCTTTCAGTGTGTTTTTTTTTACATCGTTCACGGTGACAATGGGGCAAATATCTTGAAAAAATCCCCGCCCCAATACTTAGGATTTTTCGTTCACCGCTTTCTTTTATTTCGACTCGTCGTTGTTTTGGCGAGTTAGCGAATGCGCACTAATTCGAAGCTCTTTAGTAAACTTGATTAAGTTTTTATGACGAAAATAAATGAAAATTTATTAAAATTCTTTACTTGGATAAAAAAAAAAAATCCACTATGTTCAACGGACAAAAGGCCTTATTCTATTTCTTCATTTAAAATATCTTTGCGGCTGTTTGAAAATTGCAACCGGTAATATCCCCATTATTGGAGTTTGGGTCAGGTGGTGGTAGCTTTTGATTTAGGTACTGTGAAAATCATTTTGTGTTCTATATATTTTGTCAACAACTACTGATTATGTTTAAGAAGAAAATCAATTACCGCCTTAGTTGTCCTTAGCTAGCTGTTGCTCTTAATTTCTTAAACAGGCATCATCTTTAAGTACTGCTAAAATTTTCCGCCACTTTAAAATCTATTTAAAACTCGAACTATTTATTCCTAACTCGCATATTTTAACTACGTGCCCCTACGTTTAATGAAGTCACCCATATTCATAAGGAGAAGCGTTCATCAATTTTTTGAAGCACCAATCAACAGTTTTGGGTAATAGGTAATGTGTCGATGGGGAGTAAACCTTGCCTTCCTTCAAGGGAGGAAGAAACCTAGTAATAACTGCAAACGATGCCCCATTTTAAATCTTAACTGCTAGAAACGACTCAAAAAATATCGCTCTTAAAGAAAATGAAAAAATGAAGGGGAAAAAAAAAACAACCTAAAAACCATTAATGGCAGGAAGCAATGTTCGATCACTCGCGGAGTGCAGCAATCAAATACCTGGCTGAAGGGGTCCCGCCCATTAAATTTAATGTTACCTCTGTAAAAAATCGTCAATTTAAAGGTTGGGAAGAGCGTTTTTTTAATGGTCTCTGGTTTTATAAACACTTGCTCCTGAATTTCACCATTCGCCTAAATTTTTTATCGAAGAGAAATTAACGGTAGAATTTTCAAGGTTGGGAGATGATGACTCCTATTACTTATTTTTTGAAACGACCTGCCAAAATCGGGAAACCCAAATCAGGTACGACGGTCCTTTTGGTTAATTATGATAGTTAAATAGCTAACTTCTATTTTGATTTGGCTTTTTCCACTCGAGGGAACGACTTATCGTTCTTATATAGTTTTTCTTGACATTTAAGACTTTTAACGCCATATAGGAGATAGACTTTAGTCATTCGCCTTGTCGAACAAAAAGAAGAGAGAATGCAGCATTTGTCCTCCATCGCGTTACCTAACCATTTCTTTACGAAGTCCTCCATAACTTTTACCTTGAGCAAGATGCCTCACTCCAACTTTGCTTAAGTGATTTCATGCGAGGTCAAGTTCGTGTGTAACGCTAGTTCTTTGGCCCGAAGAATTTTAAAAGTGAAACAGACAGGCAATGTATGGGTCACCTTTACCGAACTGGTATTGATATGTAGCCGTCTTGTTAGAGAAGCAGTGGAAATCTAGCATCACGTAAATTAGTACGTCGAGGCCTATTTGCAACGCCCAACTTCTGTATACCCTAGCATTTTGCGATTTTTTTTATTCCAAGGCATGTAATGCGCCGAGTGTGAAATACTAAGTGTTTCCTAGAAGCTAACTGGCGTCTCCGAGAGAAGGGGAACGGCGATCGTTGCTGCTAACGAGACCACGTTGCACGCAAAATTGCCATAACTGTGAACATAGTTAGTACCAAGTTAACGTGATTGGATGGGCAAGTGAAACAAAAGGCCGATTTTAGAAAGCGATAAAGCGCACAAAACTGGCGGATGTAAGTATATCATAGAATAAAGCATTCATCGATTCGAAACGGCAGTTTAGTGTTCTTGTCTGTCAGTGTCGTGAACAAGACTTCGACTCGCGATTAGTTTCAAGTATAGTCTGAAAGGGGGCGGGGAGGGGAGGGAGGTGGATAGAGAACGACGTGAGTAAGCGATCTCACTAAAATACAACGAAATGTAAAATGTTTAGGGATAAAAAATTTAATCTCTTATTACGTGTAAGTTTGACCCTCTACCTTTTTTTGTTTGTTTGTTTATAATGAAACCGAAGTTCCACCATGAATTATGAAAGAAAGCAGAGCCTTACTAGTCACTTTGATTAATTTCTCCACAACCTTCCAATCCTTTAAGGAGATCATGGACTTAACTATTTAACTGATTATGACTAATTATGTACTCAAAATACTAAACATTACTTCAAAAGCATTCAGTTTTCGACGTTTAAAAAGGAAACGGCATCGTTGAAATTAAAATTGATTGAATGATTTTTTTTTTTTACACATTGCAGAAAGCAAAGTTCTTTTACCAATCTAGAAATATGTCGAGATCACAAATTTTGATTTTGAAGATAACAAAAAGGGGAAATATATGAATGTGCACTGAATACCACTGAAATAATAGTTAGATGCACAAGCGAAATGCAAAATTGTTGAACAACGAATTTCATAAACTATTTGATAAAAGTCACGCAGACAATAGAAAAATTCTCTAAGTATCATATCTTTTCTCAATGGCACGAATGCTCTATCCATCTGTGTTTACGTGTGTATGCATGTGCTTGCTTGTGTCACTATGCGCATCATGGAGACTTTAAGATTGCGTTTTAGAATAATAATTCACATTTTTTGGTTCGTAGCCTCATCAGCGGTTCAAGTTCAGCATATTTGCGTGTATCTTGATGGATGCGATTCCTAAAGAGCAAGAACAGTGAAGAAACCGAATCTTTTACATGTAGAATGCTTCGAAATATAATTTAATTTAGATCTCAAACTATTTTATATATTGGCCTTAGTCAATATTTTGACTATAAATCCAAACTATTAATGAGAGAGAAATCAAATAGAGTTTAATTTTCCTGGTGTGAAAAAAACAAACATGTTTAGCGTATGAGTTTCCATTGAAAACTATTAATTTTGAAGTTAAAAATCTGAGACGCAGTTACTTGTAAAATTTCATTACTTACACGAAATAGTTCCGTTCCTATACCAAAAAATTGTAAAAACTGTCTTCTTAAAGCACATGAAGGAAATGCTTATATTTTTTTGTTGCATTTCAACATACGAAACGCTTTCATCTAACTTCACGAGATTCATATTGAAACTTCAGATTTTAAAGCAACACGCTGCTTAATTGGCTTTCCTCTTTTCATTACCTTTTCTTATACACTCCTGACGTATCAAATTAAAATGAAGCGGGATTCGAGACTAAAAACCTGCGCCATCATAAAAAAATCAAAACTGCAACTTTATCTTCATTTGAAACATCGGAGTAGCAATTAATTCGCTCCACATTTCTGACATTTCGGGAGTCGCTCGTCTCAAGTAATGCGAAAGAGGCATATAAGCGTAGAAAAAAATTGTGTCGCGTTTTATCCCAATCTTCAGTTTCTCTCTCTTTTTTCATTTAAATTAAATTCGCTATGAACAAGAAGATAATGACGACAAATGGTGATACGAACCATTTTTAGCCGCAGAAAATTTTATGCGTTAAAGTGTCTTTCTACACGGAGCTCGCTCTAAAATCAACTTGACATCAGGGAGATGATAAATGCAAATGAGTAGGCTTGACAGCTGAGGGCTAAAAAGCTATCTCTACTTGATTATTTGGAATCTCAAAAATTAGCGATAAAAAGATTCAATTGCCGTTATCTTTAGTCATCCTGTCAATCCTTGTCCACGATATTATACGTGTGTGCGAAGAATTGAACTTTATCGAGAACAATTTCAAGCTGACATTGAAAATATTTCGAGTCTAAAACTCATCTAACGTTTCATTCCTGAGCGTAGTGATATCCTCAAGGCCATACCATACCAGCCTAGGCAGGGAGTTTTAGGAGATGGAAGAGTAGCCGAGCTGTTTTGGCCGGATGGTGAGAACTTTCTTTCGATTGGCATAACTTAATGGGCGGAACCAGGCAACTAAATTTAAAAAGAACTTCACAACAAATTCTTTGAAACTCTTCCCTCGTTTTCAGCAACGCAAACATGATTTTTATCAAATTTCATTATTTTATCGTTCGCGTTTGCAAGGGTTGCCTCCCCACTGTATATGCAAATAAATTTGCGTATTAAAAGCGAAGTTTCCATGCTTTCTGTATCTATAAACAATTTTAGATTTTCTTTTGCTTTTTTAATGTATAATCAATGAAAGTTTTATCGTGGATATTCCTTGCCGAAAGTAATCTTATAAACAAAATAGCGATTCTAAAAAAATTTTGAATCTGGAGAAGGAAATGGCATTCTACAGCATAAAATACAAAATAAATTTCGCAAACCGTTCAGTTAATTTTAAAATAATTAAAATATGAAAATACTTTAAACGTTCATGTTTTCACTATTTTTTTTTTCTTCTTATAAAATACGTTACAATTCTATTTTCGTTAATATTCTATTTTTAAAAGCAAGTGGCAATTCTTCTAATTCTATTTATACGAATTGTTGCATTTTGAATTTCACATTTTAACTTATTACCTAAATAATATTGATATTTATGAAACAGCTAATCAATTAATTTACATTTTATTTATTGTATAGCAGTTTTTAAGCTTATTGGGACTATGTTTACTAATAGAAATATCATTTTCAAACCTTTTTTAAATAGAAGGAAAATCGGCATTAGCTTTGTGTTTTCAGCTCTGGTTACCTTAAAATAGTTATATTACCACAATGTATAAAATATATTTAGAAATTATGATCATAACAAAGATTTCGAAATATAATCTTATAAAGTGTCATCCTCACGTGAATTTACTGATGTCTTTAATCTTGAATCATAATGTGATTCGGTTAAAAAATATACTTTGGGAAATTTGGCATTGCGAGTGGCTAACGACTTTAACGCCATATAATTTATTTATAGGCTAAGGATTCGAAACGTGAAAAGGCAAATTCTGTGCTTTTATTTATTTTATTTAATTTAAAATATCGAGGGGAAAACTTTATAACAGCACAATCTAGTTAAAACACCATACGATTTAAACGCAACGCAGGTTAAAAAAATAAAAATTTTAATATTGAAAAATTTGCAGATTCGAAAATTTTTCAGAATGAAAATATTTTTTAATTTTCAAAATCACAATAATTGATTTTTTACTTTTTTACTTTCATCTGTATTTAAATGCTCAAATACTTTAAAGTTAAATATTTTATGATACGTTTCCTTAATAATGTGGCATAGAAACTTCACCTGCTTGTTGTTAATGATAAAGTAGTTGAGAGAGAGAAAGAGATCGTAAAATTTGCGTGAGAAAAATATTTTCTTTAAATAGTTACCTACCAAATATGGTCAACACAAGAAAGCCTCCGGGGCGAGAATTTTGTGAGTTTTCGTGGGGGAATTTATTATACAATAATTTTTGCCACCCACGTATTAATTATAGCTCAAACTAGAGCTTATGTAATTTTGGAGAAAAAGAGACGCTTTCCCCATCCTGGATTCGAACCAGGGTCCCTCCGTGGGTGGCAAAAATTATTGTATAATAGTTATCTACTATATAAAAATTATTTGTGATTTTGATTAAGTCTTGTTTTTTAGTTAAAACATCTTCCAGGTAATTAGTTATATAATCCCTTATAAGATGACTGGACGGAGAAATGATGGAATATTTAACTGATTACAAGTAGAACCATCTTTCGTTCAAATGAGACAACCACATAGAGAAGATAAGACGTTTTATCTCTATTGAAACAATTGTAAACGTCGTTTTAACTCATAATAAACTGTATTTGTGTAAATTTCATTTTAAACACATAGAGAAGCATTTATTCCACTAGAAAAAACGAAACTGATACACAGATATTGACTTCTATGCTTTATGGATCTCCATGATTTCGTTGTTATTTCTGAGGGCCAAATCACGAATGAATCTTTCCACAACATCCCAAAAATGTTCTACTTGTCTGGTAAGCAGCATTGCCATTCCATGATGGAGAAATTATTGTATATAATTAATTTTCTTAACTTTAAAATTTTAATGGCACACAGCTCATTCATTATTTCAATATTCACAACTTTAATACCCCTTTGAGTAATAGAGTGCAAAGCTAAATTGTAAAGTTTTTATTTATAATGAAGCATACTTCTAACATTCATCTTAAGAGTTTGGAAATTACAATAAATAATATTTAAAAAGACTTCATTTTATATATGTCCAAATTATATATATATTTTTTTTTTAAATTGAAAGACCCATAAGGGGATTATTTATTATATGCAAATGAATCCAATTAAGCTAATTACGCAGATCCTGGCTCACGAAGTCTGCCTAAAATCAGCATAACATATTATAAGTTATTCTAATACATTTATTATAACTAAATACATCGTAAGAATCACTATGAAAATATGAAAAGCGAACCTTTTCATGATTATATAACACATTTTACACAGTTTTTAGCAATACGGACATGATTCTTCATCAGGGAACCGTATCACATCCGCATTGCCGAGTTACAAGCCAGTTTTTTCCGAAATGCCCAGAGCAATAATATGTTGTCTCTTTTTTTTTTAATAATGCCGCTTTCTCTGTTCACTACGGTCCCTAAAACCGGCCTTTAAGCATTAATTAAAATAAAATAAATTAGCAAAATCTACATTTGCCTAAACCCTATTTATAAACTGTTCGAGCACTCAGAATTAATATAAAAAATATTCTTTTAAACGTTAATTAAATCCATATGTTTCTGTATTATGGGTACAACTAGTAGTAGCATTACGTAAATTAGCAAAGCCATATTTACCAAGCCCCTATTTACAATCTGCTTAAACTTCCAGAATCAACATAGAAACAAGCCTTTAACCTCATGTATTGTTAGCATTCTAGATACGACTAATATCAGAATTATACATCTAGAATCAATATTTACAAAATAAATAAATACAAAATTAATTACAAACTTATTAACAAACTTACCTTAAAGAATAAAATTGGAGAAAACATTACGTGTTGTAAACACTCTGGACACGACTAACAGTAAAAAAAAAATTATTCTACCATTGCCAGATCCCTAATTACAAATATTTACAAACGTGTCACTGCCTACCCGTCTCCGTTCTCAGTCTCGCAACAGAGACAACCTGTTTAGACACTCAAATCCAATATCCGCCTAAACCTTCTCAAAATACCACTAATTAAACCAACCGGTACGCTATTATTTAAGAGTATCTTAAATAACCTTAAAATTTCTTTAAAAAAGTTGCAGTTATTTTTACATACCCTATTAATCCGGCATATTTGCGAAATAATGATATTTTTAAACACTTTCTTGCTTAAACAGGATCCGAAGTTTGACAGTAGCACAACCTGGAAACTGAAGTCTGCTCTTTTATCACATATACAGCATTGTAGTTCTTTGTCTTCAATTTTGAATATTTTAATGTTTAGAAATGAAATGTAGTCCAGATTCTTAGTTTCTTTGAGCTTTAGACTTTTCGAGTAAATGACAGTACTCAACTTGTTGAAGTCTTTGCAATTGAAGACTATAATGTTATCTATGTACCTCATTGCGGTTATTTCTAATCCTTTATTTTTCTTTCCGTGAAAATATAAAAATAAATCTGCTAACGATCTAGAAAAACTACAACTAATAGGAATGCCTTCTTTTTGTCTGTAAGATTCAGTTCTGTTAAATAGCACATTTTTGAAGACACCAAAGTCAAAAAGCGCATTCCATTGACTTTCCCTACTCTTGATAATATTTTCAAACCTTTGGAATAGGTAGGCCCTAAGTTGTTTCATCTCATCAAGAGGGATACTTGTGAAAAGTATTTCAAAATCAAATGTCGCAATATTTGTTATATTGTTCTTGTTGCTTTGGATGTAATCCAGCACTTTTTGGTTATTCTTGATGATGAAGCAATTCTTTTCCATGTTTTCAATTTCTGATAGGATTTTCTTCAAAATGGTTTGTAGTTTCATTGAAGTTATCCTGTTATAGGCTGTGGTTCCACATGTAATGAACCGAAATCCAATTGGTTTCTTGTGAAATTTAATATTCAGAAATAAGTATGGAAATCTGAATGAGTAAATCTTCATATTCAGTCTTTTATAATATGCAATCACTTTCCCTTTAAAGGCATCAATATTCCCTTCCATTTTTCCGTATGTAGTACACGTGTTATATTCTGCAATAATTTTTTTCGGATGAAATTCCATGCAAATAATCCCAAAGTTGTTGTTTGCCTTATTAATTGTAATGACGATAAAGTTCTTTTTAAGGCACTTAATTTCTTCTCTAACATCTGCATACAACTCATTTGTATTGGACCAGATATTTCTTTGAACTTTGTATTGAATTTCTTTTAGGATTTTTGCTTTCCATTCAGAAAAGCTTTCAGTAGGTAAAGAGTATTTATATGCAATTTTCATAACAAAAGCAGTAAGGTCTTTGAAAAGCCCCTCCTTAATGCTTTTTTTTTGTCACATTTCCGGTTTGATCTATAATTAGTACCCTTACCCATAATTTCCCTCAACATTTTACCTTGAATAATCTGTAGGTCTCCGGTAATTATATGTCCATGGTCTTTATCAACAAATCTCGCAAAGCTTTCCTCTTTACAAAAACACAACTCCTTCTCTTCTTTAAGACTTTTGCAGAATTTGTTGTAATTACAAATTACGTTTTTTGAAGTCCTGACGTATTTGAATGTAACATGAATATCTGTCCGTAGTTCCTTGGAGTGGGAAATTTTCCTGGAATCTTTCGGTAATTCCTTTAAAGCTTATATTATCAAAATTTTTATCTCCAAATTCAATAAAAAAAAACGCTATTTCTTCCTATTCTTTTGGATGCACGTTACATTAGAGATATTCATCTTATATTTTAAAAGTTCTTTAAACAAAGTGGAGAGCTGAAAGATATTAATCCCGGATACAATTTCAGAGAAATAATTAAACGTATCTCGAAAACTAATCGTACGTATCTCGAAAACTATATCCTTGATTTTTTTAAAACCCTTCTGTGGCACTATTTCTTCATCGAACTCTCTAAGCATTGCTTTCACATCATAAAGTACAAATTTTTTCTTGTTATTTTCTCTCCTAAATCTGTTTCCGATGTATTTAGTTATGATAAATGTATTAGAATAACTTATATATATATATTTCTAAGTTGCTGATTGGTAAATCATATAATGCTTTCAGCTTAATTAAAACCTAGATAGACGTCTTTGAATAAGTTGCAATATATACTATTCCCATTTCAAATAGTAACGCCATGAAAGCGTGGTTGTATCTTTATAAAACATGAAAATTGGACGGCACGATCCGCAAGACAATATATGCAAATGATTAAAGTTCGGCAACGAATAGTTACGTGATACCTTGCCTAACAGCATATAGACGCTGGGTGAGAGAAAAAGCGCTATATCGCATGTGCACCGCAATATATTTGTGTTCAGGTTGCAAAAATCGTCAAAATATGGCAAGAGTACGTCGGAGTACGGAATATTTGCAGTCGTTATCGACAGAGGAGCAACAGATCAATATTTTTCTTGATCGTGGAATAAACCTAAGAATAATCACTGGTCTACTAGGTCGTGATGTAAACGCAGTTCAACAATGTATTTAACGGTTTATGATAGAGAACGAAACGACACGAAGAACAGATTGTGGTTTTCGGACAGAACAGAAGAGATAGCTTTCAGGTGCACCACATCAAGTGGAAATCGTTTCCGTCTGAGAAGATTTGTGCCTAAGCCGTTTACCACAGCAATCGTGCTACAGCAAAATTTACGTGATACTACAAGTGATGCGGTTTCGACGCAAACGAAGCAAAACAGTTTGCGCAACGCAGAATTCAGAGACAGAGCCTAGTTTAGATCAGGCCGAGCCCTAGGCCCTTACTAATCCCGGGTTCCTTGATAGTTTTTTCTTTTCTTTTTTTTTTTTGTGGGTGTTTTTCTTTTGGCACTTTATTTCAAATATGGAGCAATCTTTAAACAAATATGGACCAAAAAGCTTTTTAATGACCATTTAAATAAACTAGTAAACATTACTTCAAAATTCTCTGTTAATATAAAAATGAAAAACAAAACGACGAATACAAAATTAAAGAAAATAGTCCTAAACAAAAATAACAGATTTTTTACTTTTGATAAAAAATTCAGTAGGTGGTATAAGAAAATTGGGCCTTTACTAAAATAATACCTACCTATAAATGTTTGGATAAAAAATAAAGAAAACTAAAATTTTCTTTTGCGCATTTTTAATTCTGAAAAGTCATTAGTAATATGATCGGAATCAAGTTTTTCTAGTATCTCACTTTCCACATTGAGAATGGTCAAAGACGAAACGTTTTCTTGGATCATGGAATTTCTCAAGTATGACTTCACTCTCTTTAAAGCGGAAAATGATCTCTCGCCAGATGCGGTACTGAGTGGTATTGATAAATACATGTGCATCAGTATCTCAAAATTGGAAAAGGCTTATACAGTGTAAGTTTCAATTAAAAACTCAATTTTTTGTGGATTTGCGGTATTGGTATTAGATTTACAAAGTTCTTTAAATTGTATCATTTCATCAACGGTATCATTTACATCGTCATCCTTATCATAATATTGTTTAATATTTTTTACACTCATTTTAAAATTTTCATCACTAGTATCCACAAAAAAATGCATTAAAAATATCATTCACGGAATTTTATAATTTTCTTCTTGCTGATAATTCCGTGGTTAATTTGTCACAAATTGAAAAGAAACAACCTTGACGTTTTCGTGTACTATTAAAGAAACATCTTCAGATTTTTGACAGCATTCATGGCAAAATCGTTTCTTTTTCCGCATTTTAGACATTTCATCCTTATGTGATATGCAGTTTTGTTGCCGGTTTTTTGCTTGTTCCTAAATTTCCTGAAAATTTTCACTTAAATTTTTGATGACTCAAACTATCAAAGAAGTTACAAGCCACAATTAAATTGCTATCAGTGTCATGTAAGTATTTGCTTGACGCATTTATTTCTTATACACGAATTTATTTTGTACACATTTTATATACACATTTATTTTGTCTGAAATTTTGATCCATATAAGTCATAAGGACAAATTTAAATATATCTATTTTCATTAATATATCTTTCGCTTCTATATGGTGGCCCTTTTTTTTTATTTAAATTTCATGTAATTGCAACAAGGCCATCTAATTTCGCTGAATTCAAGCGCAATAGATTTAATGGCATCAGCTTTCGCGCGTCTATCTAGTGTCATAAATTTTTTGGACTATTAATGGCTTAGATTTTGAGGTTTCTAAATACATTTTAAGTACACTCCATCTATAGGTCGATGCTGAGAGAAAGTTATATAGGTATTGCAAATAATCAAAGTAAGCAGCAGTGCCGTAAGTTATTGTTGTCAAATTGCATGGCACATTCGCTAATTTTATCAATATTTTGATTTGCTCAATTATTTATAAATACCGTTGAAAGTCTGAACTTACTTGCTTAG
>QLNU02015360.1:315899461-315967527 GCA_006491805.2 Dysdera silvatica
TTGTTAAATAAAGCTATTATATGTTTGCATGTTATTTTTAGAAAGTTTTATTTAACATGCGACATAAAATATTACATGTTTTGATTTCTTCTTTTACAGCATGTATGCTACAGTCGTTAATAAAAGTATGCGTCATATATACAAGGTATGTGCAATCAAACAAAGACGACGACAAACGGAAACCAATTGGAGTAATAATAATCAGAGTGAAGCGTACAGTCAAGAATATTTCTACACAAAGTACGAACTGTTTGCACAATCCAAAAAATAATGTTGTGAGATCAGTTTGTTGAATCCTAGTGGCCAATGTTCACCGCGGACAACTGCTTTTTCGAGCAGACCAATTCTAGCAAATTCCAGTGATGGGCAGGTGTAGTATGACATGCTTCACAGTTGGTTTAACAGTTCCGTCACCGGACCAAGCGGACGATTCTCGAATGCCAAAGCGTTGAAAATACTATCCAAACCTTCCTTCCATGTCCAGTTAGGAGTTGCGTTAGCTTAGGTGAGATTTCTAAGTGATTAACGTTCATTCTATCTTTAGCGGATGGGAGAAATCTTTTTGCGAGGCTTCCGTTCTTAGTTTTGTACCGGGGTCCCTCCATTTTCCGGCTGATAATGAGTCTTTGACTATTTTTTAATTTCTAAGACAAGGACTTTTTCATATATTAATAGTAGATCATCTGATTGGGCTGCCAGCTTGACCAGTGCATCTACTTTTTCGTTACCTCCAGTTCCATTGGGACTTTTTTATTCATTCCAGTTGTGGATATTTTCCAATGCCGTGGATGCAGTTTATAAGGTATATGTCGTATATTCTCCGTAATAGGAAAATGGCTATTGTAATTTTTAATTGAGTTGATTGTAATCTGGCTGTCTGTGAAAATAATGGTTGTTTCTGTGGAGTCATTAAATAGAGAGCCTTCCAGTTTTTCTAAGGCTTTTTCTACTGCTATTACTTTTGCTTAATAGTTGGAATGAAGTGGGTGAAGCTTGAATTTTTATCCGGTGATTTCGATCCATTTTTAAAGATTATGTATGCACATCCAACGAAATTATTAATTTTACTTCTATCAGTAAATTGTTCGCATGTATGTGTACGTATATGTGTGTGCATGCATGCATGATGTATGTCTGGGGAAATAGAGAGGTCGCGCACATATAACGGAGGAGGAAATATGTACATTCAATCTTAACGCTAAGATGCTTGAATTTAATAAACAGTTTTGAGAAGAATTTGAAAAACGAAAACTAAATGCACTCTATTGTTATACAGAATCAGTTTGAAAACTTGAAAGAATTCGTGAGCCTATCGGCTCAATTTCAACAGTATAGATAGTGGCTTTCTATCCTCGTTAACTGAAATTATGAACAAAACGTCAACCTGGATTTAAGAGCGAAGTTGAACCACGTGGTATTTAGTCGAACCAACATTCTAATCCGATCGACCTTGGCTACACAAAAAGTGTCAGAAAGAACAAGTTCTCGGCGACTTTTTTCAACTACAAGTTGAACGTGCTATATCGATATAACATACAGAGGGAATATTCTCAAACCTCTCAGAGCAGAAACAGTGATACATACATACGTAAGTAAACCTTGGTCACCAGATCAAATTGCAAACGAAGGCATTGAGACCAACTGTAGCTATAATTCTGTATCAAGCAACGAGAAACTTGTTTAGCAATTAATCAAGATTAAGATAAAGTTAGGTAAAATAATAAATTATTTGCATATGAACAGCCATTAATTAAAATGAATTTTAGTTCATCTGTGACTATAGATATTACTAATCGATTAAGTTTAAACCTTCACTTGTTTTTGGCATCTAGTTTTTTTTGTTTTTTTTTGTTTTAAATATCAGGGCAGAAAGCAAGAAGAACGATTAAAAACTGTAAGTTTTCAAAATTTATGATAAATACGCTCCCCCACTCCGCTGTGAGTGAAAATGGAAATAAAAACAGTGATAAAGATCACCAGTTGACTAGTGACAGTGAAAAGCCCGGATAATTTCTAGGAGTTGAGGGTCGCCCGGAGGCAAAAGCCCCACCTTTTGTCACTCCGAGGTAGACCTACGCCCCCATGATCGGTGCTTTGAGGGACTGAAGTTGCACTTTTTTCCACCCTCCCATGTGACATCTGTCTCTTAGACCACACAAGAATGAGAAAGATGGGAAATGAAGATTAACAACTTTGGCTGTACTTGACATGATCTTCATCCATTTCTACTGTCGAAACAAAAATAGGTGACGTCGGTTTCGAAGCAAAGGTCGCTTACAGCACCGCCTGATGTTGATCTTACTCGGATGGTAAAACTGTGAAGATGTTTCATGTTATCCGAACAGGAGATTCGATATTCTAACTCTCCCCTCCATCTTTATACTCATAATCAGGGCCGTCCTTAGCTAATGAGGGGGCCCATACATATACGAGTAAGAAAAAAAATGGAAAAATGTATGAACACTAGATGGCACGAAATGCGAGACCTGAAGCAAAAATATTTTTGGGGAAATTTTCAATATTACAAAAATTAAAAATTCGAGAATTACGCTTCGCGGGGCCCGGAGCATGGACCTCGCTCGCCCCTGATTAAGAGCGGCCCTGCTCATAATGAAACAGAATACGTGTATATTTTTTTTTCTTTCGTCCCGAGTCCGTTGTAGTACCTTTTCGTTGGATAATCTGGGGCATACTTTTTGTCACCTTTAAAAACCACGAGATATAATTTTAGTTTCACTATGAATTTTTCTTTTATACATACAAAAGGATTTATAGTGTTAATTAGAAAACGGCTTAGAAATATTAGTTAAGAAGAGTTTAAAATCATTTACGAACTGCGCATTATGTGGATTTGATGTGAATTCATGCTAATATCAAATGCAGTCTAACTTCGATTTAACGATATCAGCTATAACGATTTTCTCCATTTATCGAATGTTTTTATGGGTCCGAACTGAGTAACATTGAGTCCAGTGTGTTATATTTTCCTTAATTTAACCGTAACTCTTCGTCATGAGACTGTAGCTGCAAGTAGAATTTCAGTTAGAAAATCAGTTATCATCAGAAAATCAACTTCAATTGACTTCACTCACTTGAAGCGAATGCTGATTTACAGTGTGTAAAGAAGTATTTACTGAGTTTTGACGTCAACGATTATCTTTCGGATACATTTGAAAAAACCAAAAACGCGCGCACAATGTTAAATAAGAACTTCCAAGAAAAATCAAAACAAACAGCAGTCAAAGATTTAAAGTAGTAATTAAGCACATACTTGTGTTTTATGTTTATTAAAATTAACATGTATTCTTCAGAATACTGGTAAGCATTTTTAATTTTCCTTTTCGGTACTTTCTTGTTTAAGTTCCGATCAATAGCGCCCCCGTGATTTCAGCTTGGGAGAGGGCCGAAAATGTATTTTTTTAATGTAATAGTTGCTGCTTTTAATGTATTTTACATGTAAATTTTCAACCCAAGGAAAGTTCCGAGTCCCATCTCACCCCTCCCCTCCGCGAGTACTCCACCAATTCCGATAAACGTGTTTTCCGATTTAGCGATTCCTTTCGCTTAACCCGTGAAATCCGTTAAATCGAGATTAGACTGTACTTCAACTTTCTGCAAACACAATTATTAGAGATAAAAAAGGTCGGTAATGTTTAATTAGTAATTGATCTACCATGCTGAAATTAGACCTAACCCCAATAAAACCACAAGTATAGGGCTAAAAGTACAATGGCATAAGTATGTGGTGTATCATTCGCAATAAGTAAAGGGTAATAATTTAATACATTATGTTGAATGTAACGAAAAAGTGAAACAAATGTGATTGTACATATATTCGTATATGAAAAAAATGCCCATTAAAATATGGATCTTCTCAGCTTTTACCGTCAGAGGTGGCCTAAGTATTTCCAAGATCTAAGGCAGTGCATGATGCGTGAGTCCCCAACGTTTAAAAGACTTTTCGAACAGACTTTTTAATTAAAGGGGGAAAAAGAAACCACGAATTAATGGAAAATGCTTAAGTACTTATCGTGGTATAATAAATCAATAGCTTGTATATGTGTATTAAGATATACCAATATTTAGCTTGGACATATTATTTTGCTGTTGAAAACATATTTGGGTATCACCAATTTAATAATAAATTTATTTATACACCAATAAACAACACGGTCTGAAATTTCGATGTATTTGTGAAGTAACTGTTGTTTCACGAGCTTATTAGTTATAGTTAAATCTGGTTCCCCTATAGATATCCGCAGCTGTGCTTAGCTAGTGGACCGTCACAGGTGCAACAATGAAAATTCTTCGTACAATTTTTGTTTGAAATGTTGTTTGTAGAAGACTGATCATTGGTATCTGCGAGACAATCGACGGCTTAACGCGTTATCCGATTTGCCGCCTCACGTTTGCACATTGGTCGTTAAAACTACTTGGCGGCAAATATTTGTATTCCTTATTAAACTACCAACTAAATTCCCTAAGTAGCCCAAGGGTTGGTTCCCTAGGTCATAAGAGGTTTGATTCCTTGGAAACAGTGGGTCCCGGCGCAACACGACCTTGCCAGCCCTTGAGCTCTAAAACAAACAAACAAACAACGGCGACATTTTCTGTTCGTAGGCCGCAAATTTAACATATTTTATGTTGCACCTTCGCAACAAAAGAAACACTACCCAAACTTCTCCAATTTTTGAACTAAAACTGACTGGTTGGGTTTTACGGTATGGCAAAGCTTATGTTACTGTGTAAACGAGGTGTACGTTCTTTTTAAGTTTAAAAATTGTTCTTTATAAATAGTATGTCATGTGTTCCCATGTTTACTATACTACTCTGTGGCAGAAGCTTTCAAATTATTCCATATATATTCTCCCAAGGCGTCGTGAAGGTTTGCAAGTAGGGTGTACCTTTGGAATAAACATTTTATTTATTGTTTGCATAATTCCGATTCACTTTTCTCATATTCCTTGTCTTTTGGAATTTGCATATGAGGACAGTTTAGTTTTAAAAAGTATGCAATTGTTTGCAATAATTGTACGCATCCCTGAATTTTTTTAAATATAAAAATAGTTATTCACGTTTAAAATTCTGCGCGTGACCCCCCTTTTATAGGTGGTCGCCTAACTTATCATACTCTAAAGTCGCCTCTGTTTACAGTGACTTCTGAAAACAAATACCGAAAGAACTAAAAATAATACCAGCAAATATTTCTAAAACAAAGAGGACAGTGGAAATAAAAAAGCAGCTCAAACGCTGGAAAACGTGTTAAAATTAAATCACATATTAATTCAAAAGGGAATTTTTGAGAAAAAAAAAAAAGATAGGGGAGAGAGAGAAAGAGAAAAAAAGAATGACTGGCCATATTTTTTTTTTATTTCTTGCCATAAAGATAAAAGAAATTTGCCTTCCAAAGTGACGATTTTGTAATATCATAAATATTATTGACTTCGAGATTAATGAATTTTTTCCTTTAACTTGTTTAAAGAAATATGAGAATTTGTTATATAAAAAATCTGTCATATAAAAAGAATAAAACAATAGCACACAATTTCAATGTTAAGGATTAATTTCAGAGGGTAAAAACGAATACGAAAACTTATTTTTCAGAGTAAGTAGATATTAATTAGCTTTAAAAAAATTTAACGGTGTGAAAAAATTGCCAAAATCGTAAAGAGTTAGTAAATGCAAATTCCTGTAATATTCGTTTTTCAGTATTTACCATATTTCTTAACTTACTAATGAGAACAAAAAAAAATAAATATGCAATCATTTTCCCTCTTCCCCTTCTGAAAAGTGTGGGTGGGGGGATACTTCATCTTATGATTTTTAGTCACGATTATGCAGGTCTGGTTTTCGACCACTCATTTTTTGGGAAGTTCATGATCACCCCCCATGTTTCCAAGATTTGCGAATTATTATTTGCTTTGTGTGCTGGACAGTTAATAATCTGTTGCTAGTGATTTCAGAAATCGCCTTGCAAGTTTTCCTTTTCTTGCCACAGACCAATAATTTGGCCCTTTTTGAACTCTAACGCCTTTTCCGCCACCGCATACATCTTCAGTTATGATCTCTTCGAAATGGTCAGATGCACGCTGACCCAGTTATATTTAAAGATTGTATTACGCGCAAAATCATGCAAGTTTTTGAAACGCGTAACCAATAATTCTCTCCTCAGTACTTATATGTTCGTTTAAATTTACACCGTGACTTTTTTTGACCACGCAGTATATATTGAAATTTGATAGTTTTATATAAGAGAGAGGGGGGGGGCTTATATTTTAATTTTGACCTTTAAGAGTTTGCTTTTTTTTCGATTCCCCAAATATGATGTGTATTTTAATAAGTTAAAAGCACCTATTGTGTCCTTGAAACTTCAAATTTGCGCATAGAAATCATTTTGCCAACCAGAATATTTTAAGAGTCCTAAAAATCTGTATTGGAGACATCGCCCGGTTTTGGTAACGGCTGTTGTGTTGAAGACGCATCCGCGTGTTTTCAGTTTCTCTCCCACCCATCTTATCCTCTTTCTATCTCTGTTTGTGTGTAGTATAAATAATTTTATAAAGGGTATTTGTAATCCATAATCCAATATAAATAGAATATAGGCTGGAAACATATACACATGTGTGTGTGTGTGTGTGTGTGTGTGTGTGTGTGTGTGTGTGTGTGTGTGTGAATTGAAATCTTTATTTCTATTAGAAAGCTGAGTTCATTTACTTAAGCTAATATCTAATTGATCCTCTTAAAATCCAATAATTGGCTAGATTTGCTTATTATACTGTTTTCGCGAATATTTAAACTTATAAGTATTAAATTTATGGCGTATTTGGATATCATTGGTTTATCTTTAAGAAATGACCGCTATTCGTCCCGTACAAATAATTTTCTTATACCCATTCTGGCTATTTATCATTATCTTTATAATCACAAATTCTTAAGGCCCCAGATTATGGAAAACACTACCAATCAGACTAACTAATTTTCAGAGTGAGGCGTTATTTAACTTGAAAGTAACACAATATGTATTATTATCTTAATATGTAACATTTTACTGTTTAAACTAGTTGTCAATTTAGGGTAATCGGAACTTACCAACCTGATATTTATATCAGCTCTTGTTTCGCTCATCCCACAGGCATTAGCTAAATTGTGTCTGTTTTATTAATGAATTATCGTTTTGAGTATATTATAGTAATGCCTGTAAAAATAAATAAATCAACGTAAGCAAACAAACAAATAAATTAATTAATTAACCGATCTAAATCAGTTTACCTAAAGAAAAACCATTACGCATCTTTAAAAAGTTTATTGATTGATATAACTCTGAATAAAAATGATGAATAAACTATTTACTTTCATATGTTTTTATCACTATGCAATTATAATGAAAATTTCCAAATGAATAACATTATTGCATTTACAATAATATAGCAGAAGAAACAAAGGATCGCAATTTAGATGACCGTTAATTTTTATGCCCAAAATAAGGAAATAAGACAACCCAAGTGAAAAAAAAATTGTGTGGTCTTTACTCTTTTAAAATAACATTACTTCAGCACGTTTTTCCATCAAACAAGCTCACGAAATAAATAATGAAAATTATCGATTACTATAAGCAAGGTAGGGGTGAGGAGCTAAAAAAAATGAAAGCCGCTGGTATGAGTTGCAAGTAAAAAAAAAAAAAAGAAGAAGAAAAAATGCTAATTGCAACTAAGAGCAAATGTTCATTATTGATCATCGGCTGTTGTTATGGTTACCAAGATGAAGGCTGAATTTGTTATGAATACCCCTGTTAAAAAGCTAATATTGGCGTTTTCAGCTTGTCGTCATGGCGAAGTTAAGGTTTGGTTAATTTGTTGACCGGGTAGACTTTTAATGACCGTCGAAATTGATTTAATGAGAATTTCATCGGTTATGGCTTTGTTAAGTAGAGAAATGCGTATGGGCGCAGAAAGAATGTTGGAGTCGTCACAGACGTCGTTATGCCATTAGTGTACATCGTATGCCTTGGTGTCTTTCTCTTTTGAATCTCTCATTTAAATCAGATTAGAAAATTAACCTCAATTTTTTTCGAATGAAGCTATCGATGCAATGACTTTTTAAAAATGTGCTTCAAATTTCATGTCGTTATTGTAAAATGAATAATAAAATAAGCAACACACAATAAATATAACATGCACAGTTTTGTCGTTAAATCAATGTTGCGTATATTATACACATAGGCGTATGCAGAAGGTTCATAAGTGGGGTTACAGAACTAAAACTCCATATGTTCATACGTATACATACAAAATTTCATCGCAAGGGGGTTAAAACCCTATCAGACCCTGTGTACGCCATTGATTATGCAGTAAATTTATACAGTTTTTTTTTTACATAACAGTTTCTGCCACTTTATTCTTGTTTATCGCGATGGTTATAATTTAGTCAACTTACAACCAACTGTCAAAAAAAACTGTAATGCCTTTAAAGTTTTATACATGACAGGAAAAAAAATCGTCTATATAACGTTGAATGAAAGAGAGCCGAAACCAGAGCATAAATATGTAAAATCTTTTTATTTCACTTGGGATTTTTTCCAGCTTTTAAATGTTAATATTTATTTATTTAGTTTCGAGTGAAAATAAGTAAACAGCCTGTAAAAGAAAAAAACGTTAACAGATTAAAAAATGTAAGTAATCGGCTGAATGTTCGCTGTTTAAAATGAAAGTACTTTCCGAGAGAAAAGGATGACAAGAAATTATAATTAGATAATCAATATTCAAGTATTCTAAGACTTTCAAAAAGTAGATTTAACGTCTACGCGCGCGTATTTTTTTCCAGACTTAAGTCGTCGGGTAGTTATGATAGATCATTTCATATTTACGAAAGTTGGAAGAGAGAAAAAATTGATTTTTCGTTCTCGAAATTTATTGTTTCTCTTCAAAGATCTAATATTTAAATCTACTTACGATATGAGATTTTTTACGCTCGAAGATCTACAAATCATAAGACGTTACTCTTTTTAGTACTGCAATAACAAAAGATGGGAATGATATTTTAAAGTTAATCCTTTTTCTTCTTGTAGAGTTTTATTTTTTAATGCTTCTAGTCAGACTTTTTCAGATGGTTGAAAAGGTAAAGAACTTCGAACCTGTTTTACAAAATATACGGCGGGACACTGTCATGTGATCCTGTGCAAAATTTGATACATTTGTTGAAATTCATTTGTTTTTAGGTTTTCAGATGTATCAAACTAAGTATGTACATTCATAAATTTATGTACCTCAGTACCAATTACTATCATGAATGACAGATATAATTTTGAACTTTTTTTCAATCAATATTTTTTGTTATTCAACAGTCCCACAAATGCTTAACAGTGTAGAAAAAATGTAATTTCACAATCTGCACATATTTCGTTATGAATTAAAGAATATTTTGTAATGTAACTCTTTCATGTGGCGCCTCACTTATGCAATATATAAAGAACTATTCGATTCTATCACTTATATTGCGTTACGTTAAACACCTTATTTGGCACAGAATGAGCTTTGTCCTCTTTTCTTCATAAAAATTCAACTAACCAACTGACCATTGTGCTAAAAATTGAGCTATGAAAATATGACATGAGACACTTTTTATTTTATTTTGAGGTTTTAATATAAATTTTAAAAAATCATATTTGCGGCTGAGACTGTTAGCTAGATATCGAAGTATAAATTTACCTGAAAAATCGTGTCTTACTTATCGATGGTTTTGAAATATATTTTGTCGTATTTGTTGTTGCTGGTACGTAGAAAACATCTGTTTTAACTGATCGTCGTATCACCCTTTAAATGATTGTTGTTGAAGAGGGAATAACGATTCTGAATTCATAAGTAAGTACGTGAGATTTCGTTTAAAGTTCGCAATTTTTTCCTTTAAAGTTAATTTAAATACCGCAGCCATCCACCACCATTATAAACGAGAATAAAAACAGGATATTACTTGGAAATAACATGCCACAAAATAATCAAGTAATGTAACAGAAAGCAAAAAAACTTGACAACACCGTCGGCAAACAAATCTCACTGAAAAATAAGCACGGACAACCATGAACTGAAGTTGGTAATTAAATTGAAGCGAACGAAGTTCAGTCGGTATCTGACACTTTGGAGTGTCTCATCGACTATCCATCAAGTTGCCGAAAGTAGGATTTGTGCAAACATGCTTTACTGAAGGCCCAATTTTTCACAAGCGCGCAAAGGAGATTGCTTCCAGAGAATTTGACGATGTCTCTTGCAGTGTGTGCCGGACCAATTATGAAAAAAGCTCTGTATCCTAACATTTCACACTGTTTAGGAAAGAGTGAGGAGGGAGACTCGTGGAAGAACATCCATCTACCATTTCTTATTCTGCAGAATCTGAGACTGAAGACTCATAGATCAAGGCACGAAGCCTTGTCAGGAAGAGGATGCGAGCTTCAATAAATGAAATTTCCTCGACTGAAAGCTCTGCCTGGTATTTCAGTGCGTTGATAGAAATGGGAAATCGAAGACAAACACTGTATTTTTCCTATAATCTTCCTGTCTTTTTATTTTTCTTCTCGTGCTTTAAATTTGATGGGGATATATGATCTTACTGTTATCGTCATGTCAACTAGCCATCTTTCTTCATTTTCATTGGTACGATGGTGGTCGGAGACCTCTACCATTTTACAGATTTATTTGCTAAAAATTATAAATGTGCATATTTAATCTTTTCAACACAATAGGACACAAACCTCAGTTAAACGAGGAGTACGTACGAAGTAAGTTACGATTGGCTATTTCAAATATATATATATATACAGAGTAGAACCTGCCTAAATCGATCGCCTTTGGGACTGGACTACAGTGGTCACCATAGACAGGTGGCCACAATACACGACAGACTTTGGTATAGGCAAGACTAAGTCCTTACCAATTCTCTCTCTTATAAAAAGTTTCCAATTTACCCATGTGGTCAGTTTACAAAGGTGGTCAATTTACCAGGTTCCAATGTCTATACGCATATTTGTTTTTTGTTTTTTTCAATCTGTTTTACTTCCATTGTATTCAATTACTACTCATTTACGTAGTTTTACGTATGATTTACTTTTTCACGTATTGAAACTACTTTGTTGCGTGGTTCTCACTATTATTAAGACATTTGTTGTAACGGGGCACCATTTTAAGTATCCCCACATCGTAAGGTGGTGTCGGCAGTAATGAAAACCGCGTATTCACGGTCGCTTTCACGACGTCATCTGCGAAGAAAGGCCGGCCACCAAGAAGTTTTTCAAATGAAGGAATATATATACTTTTGCAGACGAAAGAACATAAAAATTATTTAAGGCCAAGCCTCCTCCGTAGGGGTGGGGAGAATCAATTTTTTCCCACCCTCGCTTTGACCAGGTCTTGAGTTTTGGCAGCAGCGTACGCCCGAACGTTGTGTTTAAGCATCGTCCTTCATTAAAGATCCTAACCCCTATCTCCTTACCATTAAACAAACCATTTATAGTATTTTATCCATAACTCTCACAAGAAGATGACGAATGTCTGTCAGTTTTGTATTCTTTACAGTGAAGAAACGGAGGGAGAACTGTCCGCATATCACAGGCAGCAAGCAGGCTGTTCGGCTTCCTTGAACATGTAAAACACAGAAGGGATGGGTCAACACAGTCTTACTGTCTAAAAATAGTATCTGCGATTAGCCAATAGATAAAGGAACTCATCATGCATGCGAAAAAAAAAAAGTGACTGCAGTACTGCAGCGGAAATATTGAAAGAAACTCACTTTATGAATGCTCTTCTCGTAGTATTTAACGCACTTGAAACAAAAAAGATTGAAATTCAAAATAAAGAAAACAAACTTAACTGTCATGAGTTTATTAATTGGAATTATACTTTTCAACCAAGACTAATTTTTATTATTGATGTTTGGCCGAATACGGTAAATTCAAGGTTCATACTCTCAAGCTAATGACATAGATCCGGAGTCGGTAATCTTCTAAAAGTGTTGTGACACAGTAATACTGCAATTTCCTTCCACGTGCCAGCCTCAGCCTACACTTACCCATATTGCGAATGTTGTTTTACTATATAACTATTAATGAAAATTAATAGAGTAATATATTAAGAGGGTAAAAATTAATAATTAGTAATTTAAGAGGATACCAATTAATAATTAGTAATTTAAGAGGATACCAATTAATAGTTAATTAATTTAGAGAATAAAGCCTCTTAGTTAGAGAGGAGATTCTTCACAATGGGTTTTATTTTTAAATAAATAAAATACTTCTTTTGAATTTTAGCAAGTATATACTTGTATAGAGAATTTTGTTTTTGCTTTAAAATCACTCCGCGCGCCATCCAAAAGTAGTCCGTGTGCTAAGTACGGCAAGCGTGCCATAGGCTGCCGATCCCTGGTATAGATGAAGGTTGGAATGATGATAAGGTTAACACAAGTTTTATAAAGTACCATTTCAAGAATATTTATAAGTTCAGTCATAATAATTAGAAACTTAGGAAAATCGATAAATCCTCCTTAATACATAATACCACATAGGTAGTAATCTCCGACACCCACGCATGAGCTCAAATTAGAGCTTTGAATGTATATTAAAGTATAAAAATTCACTACGGAAAAATTGGAAAAATACGTCCCATTGGCTTTGTATGTTGTCCATTGTTTGGCAATCGTGTTAACCTTGAGAAGGGTAATAATAATAATAATAATAATTATTTGTCACAAGGGCTACATATTGTATACAGTCTTGAATTTTAATTTAAATATAACAAATTTCACATAGTTTAGGACAGACAATACAAATTGCATTTCCCTGTGACCGGTCCCCAGTAAAAATTATACAATTTAACAGGCTGAGGACCCTATTAATCCGCTGGCGCACAAACTCCGTTTAATAAGTATGCAATTAATTCCTTTTTAAACAATTTTAATTATTATTAAGGTTTTTAAGATTATTTGCTAATTCATTCCAAAGTCCCATATATTCAATTCCCTTTCTGCGCATTTATGTTCCAATCTTCGGTAGCATAATTTGATTGCTTCTTCTTAAATTTCTATTGCTTTCATGATATTGGATATCAATATTATCCAATGTTTTCCTTCTATTATCCATTCATACATTAGTTTTAGTGCACAATAATCATTGATTTTGCTAATTGGTAATATGCCATATTTTACAAATAATGATTTATAACTTAAGCTGGTGTTTTGTTCGATGGTTTTTAAACATTTATTCTGTACTGATTTAATTACCTTCGTGTTGTTCTTACTCAAATTCCCCATGTATAATTGCAATGTAAACCAGGTGACTATATAGAAAAGGACAGTACAGACTCAGTAACACATTCTTAGGAACTGCATGTGACAATTTCTTTATAATTCCTGTTCCCGTACTGATTTTTTTTTTAATTTTTTCAACTTGTTTATTCCGGTTTAAATCATTCGTTAATGTTACTCCTAAGAAATAAATTTCTTTGATAATTTCAACTTCTTTTACAATATTATAAATTCTATCTAAATCCCTCAATTTACCAATTTTTTTTTCTTCGTTTTAAAAATTAATATTTTTATTTTAGTGTCATTTATTTTCATGTGATTACTTCTAAACCAAAGTTCATATTTTCCAATTTCTTCCTGTCCAGTTTTTATCAATTCTTCAATATTGTTTCCTCTTACAAATACACTAGTGTTGTCTGCACATAATGTTAATGTACCTTTGTCTGATACATGCATAATATCATTTACATACAGTAAAAACAATAGGGGAGCAAGGATTGATTGCTGGGGAACTCCATGTTTGCTTTCCAATGAATCAGATTTTATGTTATTTACAAGGACAAATTGTTGTCTTCCCTGAAGGTAGTGTTTTAATATATTATTTATCTTTTCTTTAAAACCGTACTGATTTAATTTTTTTAGCAGCAGTTTTCTGTTAATTATGTCAAACGCTTTACTTAAGTCGAAAAATATTTCCATGCCTATATAACTGGTGTCTAAAGATCTTTGTATTTCCGTTGCCACATTTAACAATGCGATTTCTGTTGATTTGCCTTTCATGAAACCATGTTGACAATTATCCAAAATATTAAATCTTTTGATAAATTCGGCTAGTCTGTTATATATTAGTCGTTCGAAGATTTTGGCAAATACTGACAAGATTGAAATTAGTCGATAATTTGATTTTAAATCCTTTTTACCTTTTTTAAATATTGGGATTATTTTTGCTATTTTTAACTCTTCCGGAATCATTTCCAACTCAATGATTTCATAAATTATGAACAATGGCTCGAGAAAAATCTCAGCATTTTCCTTTACCAATTTTGGTCTTATTTCATCTATACCCGTTCCCTTTTTAACATTTTATGTTTGCATGATTTTTAATAGTTCGAATTCATGTATGTCTTTAACAAACATCGTGTTGTCTTAATCATTTTTTAAGTACAAATTATAGTCCACTTCGTTATATTCGTTTCGATTTAATTCAGTATCTACTATACTCGTTTAATTTGTTAGCCATTTGTTATTCTTCAATTATTGTTTCATCATTTTCACGTAATCTCTCTAGATTTTTATTCTTTGTTTTAGATTTACCAATTATTTTATTCACCACCCTCCATTTATTTCTAGCGTTTTTATCTTTGAAGCAATTATTATAATAGTCCTGTTTTCTTTTTAAGTTTAATTTGTTTATTTTGTGTCTCATTTCTCTAAATCTACTCATGTAAATAGTTTTTCTTGTACGAACATATCTACAATACATGCTCTTTCTTTTTTAATTTCTTTAATCAATTTTTTGTCTGTCCATCCCTTTTTGTGGATTTTATCTTTAATTGTTATCCATTTAAATACTTCATTGATTATTTCTTTAATTCTTGTTATAAAAATGTTGCACTTATTCCTCTCTCCCTTAAATTTGTTTTTCCACTTTATTTTTTTTAAAGCATCTTTAAATTTTTCCATGTTTGTTTGACAATAGTTTCCTAGCCTTACTTTTTTCCTAATTTTTTTTTATTTCCTCTTCCTTATAATCAATTCCTTATAATCAATGGGATCCGGAACGATCCAAGAGGTCGATCAGACCTGGTGGATGGACGTGACTCATACGGCTGCAGGCGAGAATGAACTTGGCCCTAAGGTAGCCGTAGGCCGGACACCGCAAAAGAATGTGTTCCAGTGTTTCGTCAGCACCTTCCTGACACTGGAGACATATGGGCGACGCCTGTCGCCTAATGCGGCTGAGGAATTGGTTGGTGAATGCACAGCCAAGCTTGAAACGACTGATTGGTCGAATATCATACAAGATGTTAGGAAAACGACCAATCAACAATTTGAGAAACGCCCCTATCCGTAACCGCTCTTCTGAAAACAACTGTCAGAAGAGACGAATACTAACAAAGAATGTCGAAACTTAAAAGATTTTAGTTCTGCAGCCGCAGGATTTTGCAAGCTATGTTGTATAATAGTTTATGACGACCTCCCATGCAAGAGAGAACCCTATTCTATTCTTTAATCGCTTTGAATACGGGAAAATATAATAGCCCAAACTTTTATAGAAATCGACGTAATTTGACGACGACACTGCACATAAATAAAATGATTGAGAAAGCAACAAATTAACACAGTTGAATAAACATATTATTGAACTGTGTTAAGTTGTTTATTTCTCAATCATTTTACAAAAATACTATGACTTAGCTTATATTCAGAGCGCTACTCAATAAAAGTTGGTTTTTGTATTATAGCGATAAACACAGATGCCGCTTAGCCTAAGCGATGGGCCTTATGACGAATACATCACAAAAATATTCTGAAAAAAAAGCTATCTTTTGCTTTTGCCTATGGGCATTTTAGAAAAACGCCGTCGATGGCTCATTACATAACCAACAAATATTGCAAGTGCGAGGTGATGGTTGAGGAGTAATAAACATGCCAGGCGGTGCACTATTCATCACTATGAACAACAGTCTGAGTTTAAGAGAGTCCGTATCATTGGATACAAAAGTAGAATGATCGGTTTATTGAATCCTCAGCCATCTGGTACATTCTGCCTTGACTGCTATGAGGTGTTGGGAGCAGTGCGTACGTGAAGATTGGTATATACCGCGGAAAAGCTCTGCACGACCCAGACAGATCATCGAGAGGAAGTGGATCGTCTGATCATGAAATAAGCGTGAACAGTTGCAACCTTACCTTTGTTCACCATTCCGAGACAAGTGGGAGTTTGAAAGAAATCTCTGTCACTTCCCATACCATTTCAAGGCAACTACCAGAGGTAAATTTACATTGGCAGCGCCCTTACGTTTTTTGCCATTAACACTCCAACACCCTCACTTTCGTTTGGAGTTGTGTCCTGACAAAAAGACATGGATTCGCGACCTTCCATCCTTAGCGATAAATCCTGATTTTGTTTATAATCAAATGATCACTATGTTAGAATATGGAGGACCATCCGTAAAAACTGCAATCCCAACTTCATTGTTGAGGGATATACTGCCGCCACTGCTAATTTGCTGGTCCAGATCGACACCTCGTATGATAGTCAATCACCAGTAGTACTGATACGAGGAATGTTAGCAACAAAGCAGCACGTTATCCTGTCTCCTCGGGTGTTGTCTTTCATGGAAGGTTTATAAAGAGCCATTTTTCAACAAGATAATGCCCACTCGTATACAGCTACAGTTTCCCGGGAATATTTACGTCATATCACACTTCTTTGGCCTGTCCTGTTTCTGAATTCGTCGCCCATCGGGCATTTGTGGGAATATATGGGACGCACCTTAGGTTATTTATGAATGGGTATGGGAAATAGAGTAACAGTTAAAAAATCTGTAGACTAGTGTTTCCCAACCGCTAGGCCGGGGCCCTGGGATCAATTATACCGGACGCGGGCAATTTTCCTAAAATTTGCCATTTTAGTTTGTAAGCACTTTTCATGAATAAATGCTCTACATTGGATATATTCTGAGGAAAACAATATTTGCGAATGCATCGAAAAGCTCAGACTGGGAAAGCCTACATAACAGCTATGTAACAAATGCTAGTGAATAAGCCGCGTATTCTTTGAATATCAAAGTATTCATAAATGATAGCATAGGCGTAGAGTTATATGGGCTCTTGGGGCCCAAGCCGCCCAATAATTTGAAATAAATTACAATTTTACATATATTGTAATGCATAAATGTATATGATAATGTGCTTGCCCCCACCTAATAATTTTTTAACTTTACGTTGATGAATGATAGAGGATTTACTGACATAGAAATCTTTCAGCATTCGAAAAAGGGTAAACCGCTAATTATGATTCGTCATAAAAATTGCCTGCAAGCGGATTTCAACAATGTGCGGTACATCCTCTATTCTTTAACACCGGACGAAATAAAACGTTAAAAATGTCAGTAACCAACCAGAAAATAAGTAGAAAGCAAATCCTGTACTAATACACAGGGGCGCGCCAAAAATGGCCGGCGCCTTTGTGCAGAACTTCAGTTGGCGTCTCCATCCCAAAATAAAGAAAATCACTTTATATAAACATATCAGTGAATACAAATGAAATACAAAATATATTATTTATGTTTATTGTACCAAAGCCAGGAATTAAAAAAAATGTATAAAAAACGGTAAAAATATAAGAAAGGCACTAAAACATCAAAAATAATTTGGAAGAAAATGAAGTAATATATGTTGTTTGTCAAAAAAAAAATTTGCGAATTGCACTTTATACAGTTTTACGTAAATTAACAGATAAATTTACAGTTTTATAAAAACAAAAATATTAAATACTTTTTGATAAATAATTAAAGTTACTATATTTTATTTGGCAAGAAAATAGCTTCGATATTTGTACTTTGTATGGGTATCATATAAATAAGGAACTGATAAACTTACAAGTACACAAAATAGGAACATATTACAAATATTATTTAGTGTAGTGAAGAAATAGATATAAACCTTCAAACAAAAATAAATATGTTTTTTTTTAACGAATTGAACTTTTCTAACATCCATTAATGAAAATTCTCGAATAATATCGTGTATATGTCAAGTTGATCCAAAATATTTGACTGTATTGAATATAATGACAAGATTTGAAAGTCTGCCTTGTACTATTGTTAAACGCACGTAGTTTTTAATAATTTTAAGTTCAAAAAGGGATAGTTTCGAAGATGCTACAGATACCGGTAATGATAAAAGAATCTGAAGGGCAATTGTGAAGTTTGGGTAAACTGTGATTAAGTCGTTTGAATAAATACACTGAATTATCTGATGCACATCTTTTCAAAATTAGAAATGAGTGGTTGATAGTGTAAAATTTATTTGCATAAATGAAATTGCAACCAAAATCTTAAAGATATGTCACCAAACCCACTAAAATTTTAGTATAATTTGCCGTGTAGGGAAATTCGGGCGAAATTTTCTCTTAAATATAATCGACTTTTTTAAAGGTCATTAAAATAAAATTTACGTTCGGATAAAATATGAAAAAAAGTATTTCAAATATTTTATACATTTACCGATTTTTTTAAATCCAATATTCTGGCGCTTGACGCAGTGGCGCAATAATTAAAAAATTGGGGGGCTCAAGTAGCTTTAGTAGCTCAAACAGCTTTAAAAAGGTAATAATGTCATTTAGCGTTAAAGAGGAAAGTGGCCAAAAGCCCTTGTCCCAGTCGAGGGCGGATTGAGGAGGATGTAGGGGGAGCGCTCCCCCCAACACTGCACATTCTCGCATATATTATTTAACCAAACCCGGTTTATGTTCGTTTTAAAGTTTTGCGCCAAACCTCGCACCCTCATGAATCTCGGTCTAAATTGGTTATCCAGTTTTGCGCCTCACCCGAAAGAAATTTCTGGAGCCGCCCTTGGTCACAGTCATTGGATTAACGATGAATTAGCCAATTCAGCATCTTGTTTATGATTTATGGCGCAAGGACAGCTGAGAGAATGCTGCGTCAAGACAAAGTCTTCTGAGGAATCCAAATCTCGTTCACCTAGGGCTGGAGAAAACGCGCGTCATTCTGAAAACAGCAAACTCTTTGCTAGTCCTAGTTCTTAATTTTTTTTTCTCTAAACTACTTGTTCCACAGACTTATTAGAACTACGATTATACTAAAATAAAATTTTAAAGAATAATATCAATAAGTGATTACAAATAATTTGTTTGAGACCAATCCATAAAATATAATTAAAATTTAAAAACTGTAATTTATTTTAATGCAATTAGACTAATGAATAACAATTTTTTCCAAATACTTTTTCCTCGCCTGAAAATTTTATCGTCTTTACTATCCTGGCACCTGCGTGCGCCGCACACTTTGCACACTGGGTCGTCACGCCACTGCTAATACACTTGATGTTTATGCATAATACATTAATGATCATGAGAGTTAATACATGAACTTAAAAAAAATGTAAGAAATTATTTACGAATACACTTTTGGGGACCGGGCCCTCGTCTTATAAAAAAAGAATTTACCGGGCGGTGGTCTCATAAAGGTTGAGAAACACTACTGTGGACAAATCTGCCGCAGGATATCATACAGTATCGGTATGACTTGATACTCGACCATATCGCCACATATATTTAAGCAAGAAGAGGTCCTACAAGATACTAAAAAAAATTAAATTGTACAGTTATTCCGCAATAAATTATCGTTTTCTCTAATATTGTAATTATTGATTACCATCGTCATTACCATCTAACACACACATGTTTTTATTCTATTTCAACGTATACAGGGTGTTTCAAAATTAATGGGACAAACTTTTATGGGTGATAGAACACATCGAAGCAAACAGTTTTCATCACAGAAGAATGAATGATTGCAAGTGAAGAGGTTTCGCGCTGGCGGACACTTTTAGGTGCTAGAACGTTCTTTCAGCGCGCGTATAAAAGCGATGGTTTTCATATCCAAAGTCATTAGCGACTCGGAATGGATCGGTATAGCTATGTACAGAAGGCAGACACGCATTTTGTCTATGGGCCTCGCCAATGGTAATGGAAGGGAAGGGAAGCGCAAAAGCTTTACCGATAGCGCTTCCCCAACAAGCGTGTTCCCGATCACAGGATGTTTTCTGGCTTGCACCGCTACTGTCTGGAAAGGGTTCCTCCAAAGCTGATATACACGATACAGGTCGTGTGGAAAAAGTGTCAGTAGGCCAGCCATGTGAGAGGGGATTCTGTATGAGGTGATTAATGTTTGTACATGTGATTTAATTTGTACATTTCTTTAATGTCTGCAATTTTCATTTTATGTCGTCATGTCAAACAGTCGGTGGCGTTTTTTTTGAATAAAGCTTTATTTTGATATGTCGTATGCATCCTGCTTTTGCATTGCGTAAAACTGCGTATGTGTGGAGAAATGGAAAGCACCCTCTAGCACGAAAATTCTTCACTTACGATAGTGCATTCTATGATGAAAAGTGTTTGTTTCGGTGTGTTCTATCACCCCTGAAAGTTTGTTCCGTTAGTGTTTTGTGTGTGTGTGTGTGTGTGTGTGTGTGTGTGTGTGGTGGATTTACACATTTTTTTTTGTGGCGACAAAATTTTGACGAAAAGTTTTGCCGCCCAGAAGTTTGCAAAAGGTGGGACTGAATTTTATAGTGGCCAACTGAATTATTAATTCTGAATTGTTATATTCAGAGACTTAACTAAGTATTGATTGGCAAAGGAAGTGTTGATATAGTGGCGTCAAATTAAGAATTTGACGAAAACACTAAAATCTCTAGTTGCGTTTAGTAAGATTAGGCGGCAAAATCTGTCAGAACGCATAGACGGCAAAATCGTAAATTCGCCTCTGGATGGGAATCCCATAGGTCAAGTGAGCGGTCTTCAAATTCTTCCAAATTGTTACTGCAAATTTATAATTATAATCAATTTGCTTTTCAAAAACTTCGCTGACTTAAAAGATATTACGCGACGCTCGATATAAAAAATTCTAAAAAAAATAAACTAACAATTACTACCATCGTTTTGTTTTGAAAAAAAACCAAACCTGTGAAGGATTTTAAAGCTTAATCTTACTTAAAAGTCACCTAAGATCATTGCTAAATGTTTATTATTTTCATATGTTACGTTTATAACGTTTTGAGCATATTTAAAAAATCAACTAAATTTTTATAAATTTATCGTTTACGCATAAAATTCTGTTTATATGGCGTAATATGTTTGTTAATTAGCGAAAATGTCAAGAAAAGAGTACTGTGTTGAAACGGTATCACAAATCCGCTAATTTTTATTTTTTTCTTCGGTATTTTAAAATTTTCTTGTCTATAATAGCTAGGAACTGGGCAGGTTTCAAACGAAAGGTCTAATTGATATTTATATAAATCGAATTCACTATAACTTTTCATAACTTTGAACACGGATTAAATTTGTCTATAGGAGGTGACGTTTTCGGTTTTAACGATTTGAATACACCCCCCCTCCCCCCAGTACCGCTTAATGATATTTATTTACTCTACTCTGAGGAATCGCGTAAGATTGCGTTTTTATGTTGATAAATAAGAGAGCACATGATGTGTTGCCTTCTTCATAAATTGACTTGAAATGCTTCCAATCGGTGATATTCTATTATCATGATTTTTTATGTATTTACAGAATGTAGGTATAAGCTGATGAGATAAGGCAATTAGTATTGTGAAGAAAATGTTGAATTTCTCGGTAACTGCGTGCCAAGTTTTCTTACCTGATCACCGTGTACTTTTCAAATCAAATATTGCGTTTAGGAGGCTTATAAATGTTTTACAGAATGACTCTCTATTGCAACTTTTCTATTTTGAAATTTGTATCTTGTGTACGTACCATTGCATGATTTAGTGTAAAGTTAAGTAGGATAAACATGCGTTGGGGCCCTGTGGTAGTGCAGTGGTAACACGTGTCGCCTAGCGTGCTATTAACCCGAGTTCGATTCCCAATGGTGTCAAATAGAACACGTATAAAAAAAACGTTCGTTTTAGACCGGGGTTTGGTTGCCTATGCTTTAGGGGCTCGGACTTCTCAGAAAAGTGTACATCCAGTCGCAGCAGTACCTTAGCTATCCTTGTGTTATATAATGCAAGCAATCTAAACAAATAAAATGTCCCTGTTCCATGATATCAACTTCAAATGCTTGGATTATGTTCAATAAACCACGAAGGCTCCATTAAATGGTGATAGGAGATTCATGCAATACTTGCTACTTACTATTGGTGAAAAGCAACGTAAAGAGTAATTCGTCTGAATGCATTATTTTCTTCTACTGTATGACAGCTCAGTCATTACTTTCTAGACACTCGTGTTGGAGGATTTGTATGTTTCTGTTTGTGTCAAATGGCCTTTGTATGGACTAATGATGACCCAGATTCGATTTCTATGACTCTTTGCATACAGTTTAGATTAGGGATCGTCAATTGCGTGGCTGCCGACACTTTTTGATTCGCTCATGATAGTAACACAGAAAGAAATAATGCTTGAAAAGCAAATTAGAGGAGGAGGAGGAGCAACTTCCATAATATGTACACTTTATATACGCGCACTTAAAGAAGACTTTTTTTCAAGATAATAACCTTTATGAGCAAAATTTCTAAAGCCTATTGTCCGTTAACGACTTAATAACGTGTACAGACGCTATTGAACACAACAGAGTTGTTGATCCCTGCTTTTAAATTAATAAAAATGCTCTACTTTCGGCTTTGGCGGAATGCGACGTCAGATGCTATGATCAAATACTGCTGAGTAATGTACAATAGTAATAATGTATCACAGTTCGAAAATTTCAAGTTTTAATTATTACAGAGCCGAAAAAAAAGATCAAACCACTTATCTCTATGACGTCCTTCACTTTTCCGGAAAAAAGGGCGAAAATGTACTTCGCAATTTTCATTCGTGTGTGGGCGAAGTATGTAGCAAATAATCAGTATCGAAATTTCGATTTTAATATTGTCATATTATCTCGAATTATCTCGATTTTACTCCAATCTTTTCTACCCGCGTCGCATTGGTTGGTGTTAAATCTTTGCTAAATGGAGTATGATTTTCAAAAAGCTTTTAAAAAGATTCGTAATAAATGGAACAATTGAAGGGGTCTTGTTTTCATCTACGCAACTAATTGCCTCTCATTTCGTCTCACGTAGTTAAAGAAACAAAATTGCACTTTGTGAAACAACCCTCGTGTCTCTACTTTAATCTTTATAACAAAGCGCACATTTTTCGCAATTATGCCCTAATTGTTCCCGATAAAAAAACAGTACGCTCATAAAATCCCCAAAAGATAAAAAAAAACCGTACTCCGGACAATTGCTTAAAATCCACCTAGTTTATAATTCCGGACGCTCTTTGACGGAACTAATAACCTTAAAGCTACATTAGGAATGATTAACTTGTGTCATTATAGCGTAAAACAGAAAAAAGTAGTGCATATTATTCTCAGTCCTAATTCCATTTAGATGCTGAGTATTTTTTCTTCAACATCAATTTTAGATAAATTACCAGTTTCCTAACATTTTACGAAAGGAAGTTTAAAAATAAAATTTGTATGCAAAAAGCTTTCTTTTACTTTATACTAGTTATTAAAATTTTCATTAAAGTGAAGCAGATGCCTTTGCTTAAAATGCATTAATTTAAAAATCATACTGGTATAGCTAATCGCACTGTATATACGAGGGAGAGAAGGAGTGAGGGAGGGAAAAAATCCCTTTCACTTGATTTTTTATAAAAATTTCACCCTATGCAGCTGGATGGAATCCCAAAACTCGATAAGATGACCTTATAAAGTTTAGAAAGTTGTTCATTTCAGTTTTTAGGGTAGGGATGGCTCTAAACAATTTAGTTCTCATCGGTAAAGTAATCAATATTCCTAAAATCGATATTTATAAATTTGGGTTTATCGGCAAAGAAATTAATAAACCGAAAGATATATAGTGAGCAGGTGAGGAGAAGGGGTGTGGAAAAATTAACGGATTGCTAAATTTAATAAATGGCGAGGAAGAAATTTTCCGCTCAATACTTTGTAAGTAGCTAAAAGTTTTGCTCTCTTTTTTTTTTTCCACGCTTTCTTCAAAATGAAATTACTGTTTAATTTGTCAGTGATGGATGTTGTTAATATGGATGTAAATAGGCTCTTACGGTACTTCTAATCAGTCTTCGAAACGTAAAAAAAAAAAAAAGGTTTAAATTTTATTCTCCAATTCTAAGAAAGAAAAAAGAACAACAATGCCTTTACGCGACTTCTTTTCAAATTTTGAACTCATTTAATAATTTCGTTAGCCGAAAACTGATACTTTTCTAATCGTTTATCATTAACAGGTATAAAAAATATATAAATAAAAACGGAATTCATTGTTTCTTCCAGTTTCTTTCTCGTTCAGATTCAGTAATAGTAGTAGTGGCAGCAAGAGCGTTGCTTGACTTTAAATGCATTGCAACTGAATCCATTACCAATATTTCCACATGACAGCAAATATTCTGCCGGACACCACCTTAGAACTGTTTATAACACCGTGAAATTCAAACCTTTAAATTATGAAAATTAGCGACTGCTTACTGGGTAGCAAAGAAAAATGAAACAAGTAGAAATATTTTCGTAAACCTAAACTCGCGGAAGATTGCAATTTACGAAGATTTACTCAATCGAGGTGATATATTGTTTTTTTTAAGCACCCTCAGCCTGATATTTTCTCGTTATTTTTTTTTATTTTTATTTTTGTACTTTGGCCGTCTTTTTTTTTTTTTCTAAGGCAGCCTCGCTTTTTGGTTAATGGCAAAGCATTTTTCTGAAGATTAGAACAATGTAGGGGCTTAGAACTAATTAGTGCCCTTAAGTACCCATACTCCCCGGAAGATAAGTGCTTAAAGGTATAGCATTCTCCCTCCCTCCTCCTGCAACAGCCATTTCAGGGCTATTTAGGAGCCTGGTTCCAAAAAAGGCCCCCCACTCCCCCAATAACTTTTTTTGTTTTTCTGACCCCCTTCCTTTTTACTCCCTCAACGCTCATTAGCCACAGCTGCATACTCTATAAAAAATTAGTGTAAAAAAAGTTCCTCCCCCCCCCGCCTTTACCCTACCTTGGAAAAAATATTTTTTTTTTCTTTCTCTGTTTCATTATTGATGACCCAAGCACTTAAGTGTTGTAATGACAGCGTTGCCACGGCCGTGAGAGTAATTTTGGAGCAGAATTATTTCCGGTCATTGTAATTTGCGTGAAGGAGGATTGTATGTACTTTTAGAAGTTCACGTTCCTGGTTTTGGGCTTTTTCGGCCCGAAACTCTGGATATTTTATAGGACCCTGCTTCTGAAGTGAAAGAGGACTACTTGCTAATTTTGTTAAGGATCTTTGCGATATATCGACCATAATTTAATGAGTTTTCAGAATATTAAAAGTATTTATTCACTGGATGCGAATTTGTCTATTTAGAGAAGTACAACAAAGTTTTCTTATTATCAAATTAAAAATTTTAAGATTTTTTTTTTAAGTTTCTAATGTTTTTTTCCCTCGCACCCGAGAGAGAAATGCAAAAAATTTCCAAAATTGCTTTGCGATTGTTGTAGTTTCACGATTAAAAATAAGGACGTTAAAAAATGGAAGAGCAGAAGGACCTATTCTTTACAAATCGAACATAACAGCAAAAGATCTTGATAGTTTACGAAAAGTTTAGCCGTATTCCACTTATGCCGCCTAATTGGTATTCTACGACACTTCATACCTGGAGATGTGAAACATAAAGTGTTTAAGAGAAACCAAATTACGGCCACCACTTCACTCGTTTAGTTGTGAGTAATTTGGTGGCTTTACAGAAACCTATTTGCATATAAAGTCAGCATATGGGCTCCTCTCAAATTTTTCTAAACAGTAAAGAATTAATTCAGGACAAAAAACGTTTCGTACGAAAAATCAGCATCAAGATGGGACACTTTATTGAATGCATGTGCAAGATAGAAGATCAAATCTAACTTTATTGTAGACAAACTTTTATATTGTATGAAAGATATAAACTTGGGTATATCCCGCTTGAGAAACAGAGAGTAAAAACCAGCAAGTTTAAGACCTTGTTTCCCCTAAGAGTGATTACACTCGTCACCAGTTACATAAAAAAAGGAACGTTTAAAACCTATGCACCAATTTGTTTTATCAATACTCTTCATCGTATTTCATCAATACTATTCATCAAGTTGCAACAAAAATTTACATCAAATTTCATCAGATCTTTTCATCATTAAACGAAAGTTTGTTCAAATTTCTCCAACATGTACCAATGTTGAACTGTTCCTCTCTAATACGCTAGCCAAAATTTTCTCATTTCGTATACCCACGCTACTTCACTTTCGGGAACGTTCGGTATAGGTGACTTAATAATTCAATGGTTAGAAACGCTACTTTTGGACAGGCTGGGCTGGGCTCGATTCTTAGAAAGCGTAGTTGTGCGTAAATGTATAATAGTCCGGAGGTCACGTCAAGATATCGCCCCCCCATCCCAGGTTACCTATAGCACAGTCTTGAGATCTTAATGCTCCATTGTATGGTTTTGTTTACTTCATACATACCGTACGTGCTACCTGTAAGCTGTCATCTAAATGAGATAAATTAGTACATAGCCTTTCAGTTTTTCATCACACGAAACTTACTTTCGCACTAAAATCGGGTACGTATCTGTGAGATTCCTCCCCGCGTACTCACATTAGTTTTTTTTAAAAGTTAGCATTGAAAATGTTGGTAATAAATTGCATGCTAGAAGTTACGTTTTATCCCAATATGAAGTCCTCATACTTCCAAAACATGTGGAAATGAATTTAGGCGGCAATCGTCTTTCCAATACGTATCGTTTTCCTATGAGACTTCGACGGCGCAAGTTCTTGAAGGGCTAAGAACGTACCTTTGGATAAATTTAGTGATATTCAGTAAAGAACTTTGATTGCGTTTATCAATTTTAGATTTTTTAAACGTCTTTAATCCTTTTCAGTTCTTATATTTCATAAGGCATACTATATATTGTCCTTTGTTACCTATGGCAGCGTAAAAGTACTTCACAAACTAAATCTACTATTTTAACCAGTCTCCTGTCCACAAAAGGATTAAAACGCGTACATGAAAATATACTTTCTTTGCATTTCAATAGTCATTGTACATTTTTCTGCTTTAAATATTAGCTATTTTAAATTACTGTAAAAAATGTGTTCATTTGATATTTAGAGGTTTTAACTTTTCCTCCTTATCATGCTATAGCTTGCTCCCTACCAGATAAAATATCAAATATATATTCAATTCCTTTATTTTTAAGAGTTTTAGACAAAAAAATTATTTCATACAGACAACATACTAACATACTACCAATAAATAGTAGGGTCTTAATGGGAGATCAGAGGGAAAAAACTGAAAAATCAGTTTGACAAGTCCCCATCCCCACGTATCACTACATATATCACTACATAATATCACTACATATTCGTGCAACCTTCATAAAAAATTGTTTGAATCATTTGCAGTTCTTTGCTCCAAAATTAATTATTAATATATTTTTATATTTCCTCAAGGTTTACAATAATTTGCGTTTTAATCCTCGACTTCTCAAATTATAAACTTTTCATGCATTCTAAATGAAGGACGCAAACGGGAAAGTTTCTTATTTCTATATAAAAACTGAAATTACTTAATTAGTCCCTTTCAAAAATGTTTCAACTCAGCCCTGTTGAAATCCGAAGAAGTTGTAGAGAAATTTTAAGTTTCTAATGTTTATTTTTTTTCTCTCGTCTTAGAGCGAAATTTAGAAAACGAGCTCTTATCTAGTGTAGTAATTACATCCTTGCTGTCCTTTTTCCTTTTCTTTTTCTTTTCCCCTTCTTCTTACTTAATCTAAGTTGTTTAGCGTATTTTCCCTTACTAGCTGGGATTTTTTCTCTCTCGTGTACAAGCTTTTTTTACAGTTCTTTTACCGTTGCTTCACAAGTAAACGCACTTAAATTTGTCAACGAGCGCACGCTAATGACTCACAGTGTAATTTTAAAGTCTGAAATGCTCCTGTAATTTCAGATTTAGAAGAAACGGGGCAATTCGGAGGAAGGGATCGGATAAGAAAAAAAATAAAAATGCGAGAAATTAAGAAAAATAGTTCTTTCATTTCCTGTTTTGAAGTTAAAAAAAGTTTTTTCTACAGTTTTAGAGTGAGATTATGGCGATGGTCCCTCGAGAATGGAGGTAATTTTATCTCTGGCGGTATTTTCTTAAGTGTCTGTATTTCTGGAAGTAGATTTCCTAACTAGGTTTCGCTTGCGCCTTAGCTATACGTGATGTAAATAACTAAGAGGTTTTAAGGCTGCTTTTTAATTCGGATAATGTTTACTTAAATTTTAATCGCTGCATGTTTTGTTAGCAAAACTACCCAATAGAGGTACCTGTAAGAGACTTTGAGATATGTTGGGCGCAGAATAGAAGGAATACGCCATTTGAATATATCTTTGACAATGATAAAGTTTCATCAATGGAAGCCCGACTGTGCATACATTTTATACTAAAGCCTAAATTTGAAAGGGAAAAGAAAATAAACTCACGTTTTTCTGTTTCATTTTTCTCCTGACACAAATTTGACGAACACGTCACTGTCCGATTTCTTTGCTTAAAAAGAAGATTCTCTAACGTATCTGCTTAATATACTTTATAGACGTCAGAATAAAAAAAGAGAAGAAAAACTACAATGATGCATCCAACAACTTTTTGTTAAGTTGCAATCCGTCCACAAATTTCCCTTTGTTAGAAAAGAGAACCCAATGCATGGGCGCCCATAGGAGTATTTCTAGTGGGGTAGTAGGGGAACTGAGAAAAATTATTACTTTCTTCTCAAGGCTGTCAAAAATTTTAGTGAATGTACAAGATACTAAAATGCTACAAAAATAATTGATACTGCTTGACAATTAGTAATGAGCTAAAAAGTACCTTATTTTAAAATGTGACTGTAATTTTTAAACCAAACCTCATAGCACACCGGAATTACATTTTTGAGCAGCTCCCCCACCCCAATATTATGCCCATGACACAATGTGAGATATGTATCATATTGTGGGAGTAGAACAGCATTGCACTTTCCTTCTATAAATACCAAAAATTTCAATTCGAAAATGAGAATATTTTAATTGTATCATATTAGTTCCCCTGAAACAATAATCTGTAAGTAACAAACAGTTATTTCGACGCTGGCGTAAGGTTTAAAAACACGACGTTTCGGGAGCCAACTGCTCCCTTTGTCAAGTGAAGGCAGAATGTAATCTGTAAGTATATATATTTTGTGCGGATACTTCCTTTTTTTTATAAAGATAATATTAATGTAAATGAAGTCGCCTAACGGGAATGTCTTTAAAGATTGCACTATACCAAATGAAATAATTTACCTTTCCGAAATGAGTGAAAGGTAAAAAATGTAATAGTTGAATTTAAATATAAAATATGGGCGAAGCATGTACTTACAAACTTTTGCACTTTGGGGAGTACTAGATCATAGTTCTGACAGATGCAAACGCTAATTTAATGTCTATGACTGGAAAACATTTGCATCCATCTGAAAAAAATTATAAACTAACCGAATGAACAAAAATAAATGTTTAATCTACTTGAAAGCAATTTTTAGCAATTACTATTGTAGATTAACAATTACGTTTCCTCGCAAAAGTGTCTAATATGTCGCTTGATATGTTCAATATTTGAAAGCAAAATATGAAAGTAAAGACATCTTAAAACAAATGAGTATATTAATGTTATACGTGATTGAATTTAAAATACCTCAAACCCGCACACTTTCATTTATTCACCGACCGTTCTCACTGGGGGATCCAAAGGGGGGGCAATGAGGCGATCGCTCCCCCCTTTGAGCCGAGATTATATCATGGAAAATGAAAGAAAAAGTATCGGACGCTTGGCTGAAAATAGGAATCTGAAACAAATAGCCCCTCACCCCCACACACAGACTCTTGAAAGATTTCTGGATCCGCCATTGAAACGTTCTGTTATCTGGGAAGACAAAACTCATTTCAATTTCAGAAATCAAATGGAAATACCAGTTTAACTATGAATGTAAAGAAGTATTTCCTCAAAATGTAGTCTTACGTTTTACTTATTTTATTTAGGAAACCAAATTATTTTACGGTTTCAGATATCTATGCTGAATTTATTCTGTAGTAAAGGAAACGAAACCTAAAAAAAAAAAAATCACCAACGCTACTCTAAATTAGTATAATTTCTTTGCGCATGAGCGCCGTCATCGTAGAAGTGGTCTTCGTGATTTAAAGTTCATTAAGAGCCCCAACTCAAAATCTCCATTATTTGAGCTTTTCCGGAGAAGTACGCAAAAAATTTCTAATTTTAAATTTTCTTCCGTCACACGTCATTTATCAAGTAGGTAGAAAACACATTGTTTTAATGTTTTAGATTAAATTTCGGTGCATTGTTTTTTTTTTGACATACTGCAACCGGTCCTTACAGTGAATAGAAGTAACGCTTAAAAACTATCTGTTTCGTTGTTTCCATCATACGCTACAAATTTTCAGCCTTCTGATTTAATTTTGCTGTTTTGAAATTATTTTTGATGAGAAGAACTTTCAGATAACGAGTAATTTATAGATTTTCAACCTAATATAAGCCATCTTATCAGTTTGTTCATCATCTGGATAACATTCGTTCATCATTAGATTTTTGTTACAGAGACAAAATAATAAAGTTACTTAAATCCTCTATTAGAGCGAATTTGCTACGCTATTTGGAGTTTGTTTATGTCTCGTGAACGGCTTTTGAATTTTAAGTAGATCTTAGTAATGGGAGACGAACTATTCGCGTACATTCGTTTCCTGAACCTGAACTAATATAATCTATCAGTGTTTTAGCTGTGGCATGTTTTAGGTCCATCATATGATTAAAAAATTACAACCGTTTGGATCAATCGCAATTTCGTTTTAGTTATGCGTACTGTATAAGATGACGACTCTAGGCTAATAAAGAGATTAGATAAAAAAAATTTCTCTCTTATTATTACAATGTATTCGTTCATTCACACTCTCAATAGCAACTATGGAAGTTATAATCAGTTGCGTTTATACCCAGGTATGATTACAACTGCACTCATAAACAGCAATACAAAGAATGACTACTACTAATTTATTTTAAATAAAGCTTGAAGAACGGTCTCTTTCCTAAACATCTAAACATAATATATATATATATCGTTTTTACCCATTTCCCATCCAAATAAAAAGCTGCGCTGGAAACGCGTTACAAATAAAGTATAGTTGAAATATATTTTCGTGTTAAAACACTTACCTAATCATAAATAATAATAACTTTTAACAGGAAAGTTCTTAAACTTTTCAACTGCAAACTCATCTTACCCTTAAAGTTGTTTTCAGAATATAACCTCTGAATCGACTCTTCTATGGCCTTTTTAAATTTCTCGAGTTTTTATCACTTTTTATATGATCTTTCAGCTGCTCCAAAATATAAGTCCGTTATTATTATAGATTCAGCAAATTCGTGTCATGCAATCTTGGACTTGATTTTTCAAAACATTTTGCTGAATTTTGAAATTTAATTTTTATAAATATTTATAATTTTAATTCGTAGGCTTTCTGTGCAGCTTTTTATAAAATTTTGGTTTTAGTCAGAGTTAACATAAATGCTTATCCTGAACGGAACGTCTTTAGACAAATTTAAGATGCACACAACAAGCAATTATATAAATAATAGAAATATGTACGCTTTTGTTCAAATGTAAGAACACAATCTTTTTTCTTCTTCTGTAAATACCGAAAAATGTTGGTTTAGAAAATCGTCGAATATCAGAGTACGGAAGAAATGAAAATTCCGGCTACATTTTGAAAAAATAAAAGAAGCAAGTTCGTAGTCCATGGAATTCATTTCATTTGCATTTTATGCAGAGTAGGCTATGAGCTCTAAATGGAAGGTATTTTATTCTTCAGTAGTGTTGCATTTCACACGGGAGAAATTACGATTCATTAATTGATTCAGAATTTATGTGATTGTAAAAGTATCGAAATTAGTTATGCTCCTGTAAAGTGCCACCAAAGCCTAAATTTTATAGGGAAATGCAAAAGAATAATACCTTTATATAGTAAAACTAAAGGATATATGTCATATAACCAAGTACTGAGTTGGTAATTTAAATCAGCCAAAGCAAGTATGCAACACAGTAATATCTCAGACTATTGTAAGATATTATTATCCTTCTCAGGGATAACACGATTGCCAAATAATGGTCAACACACAAAGCCACCGGTGCAAGTTTTTCGTAATTTTTTTTCATGGGGAATTTTTACAGCTAGTAATTTTTCCGACACCCAGGTTTGAGCTCAAACCAGAGCTTTCAATCTACATGAGAAAAAGAGACATCGGTCTGGCCTAGAGTTGAACTAAGGTCTCTCCGTTAGATCTGAAGTCCCTTAACCGCTAGGCCACCAAGGCACAGGAACGACGCCCCACTTTGTCCGTATATAAGGTTGTTGTAAGATATTATTACCCTTCACAGGGATAACACAATTGATAAATGGTCAACATGCAAAGCCACGGGGGCAGGATTTTTTTATATTTTTTTTAAAAATTGCTATCTGTAAAAATTCCCCACAAAAAATTACAAAAAAAAAAAAAAATGTTCCGGTGGCTTTGTGTGTTGACCATTATTTGGCAATTGTGTTATCCCTGAGAAGGGTAATAATATCTTATGACAACACACACACCTTATATACGGAGAAAGCGAGAGTCGTTCCTGTGTCTTGGTGGCCTCGCGGTTAAGGCACTCCGGATCTGACGAAGAGACCCAAGTTCGACCCTAGGTCAGGGCGATGTCTCTTTTTCTCATGTAGATTGAAAGCTCTAATTTGAGCTCAAGCGTGGGTGTCGGCAGAAAAAATTACCATCAATATCTCAGACCTCCAAGAATTTGTAATAATTTCTTTGTTTACGTGGCACGAGTATTTAAGCATTTCACGTTTTCTTTAAAATTTGCAGCATTAAGCATAAAACTAAAGTAGTTAGGTATATCTTACTTTTAAGAAAGAAATGTATTGTTTATAAACAACAATATTAATCATTTAAAATTATTTTAAGGTTTTAACAATAAAATGTAGTGTATGTGTTTCAGTAACGACATTTGGGTGACTGTTACCATTGCCATTGGCGTAACCAGGGGAAAGGCTTCTAGGGGTGGGTTACCTTCCCAAAAAAATGTAATCCCCAGGCCACAGACCTCGGGCTAGTTACACTAATGGTCATTTCCTTGTGTAACATCTTCTTTTCAATTTAATTTACGCAGCAGATTTTAATTCATCTGGTTCTTTTATTTACAAGCGGAAACCAACGTTATAAACGTAACCAGAAGTTGAAAGGTTCGTTTCGAATATACGGTTCAGACGGACTTGGCCGTCTTTCGTTAGGAATACAAAAAAGAAATATTAGAATATTGAAGATGTTGTTATTGTCCTCAACACTTTCTCACGAGTTCACTGTCCTTAAATAAATCGCCATTAATAGAAGCTATAATCCTAACATTATTGACCTTGTTGTCCAAAAATTTACTAAACCTGTTCCAAGCACCACACTTCCTAACAACACAACTAATTCTAAATTCTCCGGAACAATCTCTCCTTCCATTCTTTCCGAAAATCAGCTTTCTTCTTTCCAAAGTTCTTATAAAAGGCAATTTCAGAGTACTCTTTTCCCCATACAATAAAATTTATACCTGAAAACTTATGGACGACATCCTAATTTCAAAACATTGGGCTGTTTACCAAACAATTTTTTGCAAATGTAACTTGTATTACATTGACCAGACAGAACGAGCCTTGCAGCATAGATTGAAGGAACACCGTAAATACGTAGAGAAGGCAGAATTCCATAAGTCTGCCATCGCTGTTCATCATTGGTCACACAATTATCTATCAACCCAAGATTAATATACAAATTAGATTTTTTGGAAGCTTCCCGCGTCAATAAGAATTCTTCTGCCATAGTCAGTGAACAAAAATTTACTTCCAGTTTCGGTCAAGCTTGGAAACGTCTAATAAAATTTTCACATTAATTATTCATCCACAACTGGCAACACAATAGTCACGCAATAACATCATCTCCAGATTTCTAATATTTATTTTTTCATTTTGTATTTCTGATGAAGGACGGCCAAGTCCGTTAGAAACGTACGTTGAAACGCACTTTCCAACTTTACTTTACGCCCATAACGTTTTTTGATTTCTACTTACAGATCTTACCTTCGTAGTATTACGTCAAATCAGCCTGCACGTCTTACATCATACATTTCTCTTTAAAATCTTCTCGCAGAAAAAGTACTTATAAATCCAAATTCTATGCTATTATTGTCAAAAAATTGTAAGAAAATAAGTCCAAACTCCCATCCTGTATCCCGTTCTTATACCCATCTTAAATTTTTTTGCCACCCTTTAGTTAGTACGAAAGCTTTCATAAAATGAATTTCACTCTTTATTGGACACTTCGAATAGATAAATTCATTTAAAAATAAGTTATTTTTTGGTGCATTTCATCAACACATGTAGGCATTTGGATGCAATAATTCAGTTCCCGCTCCTGACCATAGACATATACAGGAGGGAAGGCACAGGGGACACATGCTCCCTTCGAGAACGATAAATTTGCGCTTATTATTACTTATCCAAACCCGGCAACAAATTTAACGGACTAAGTCTAAATCTGTTTCAAAATTTACGCCCCCCCCCCCTCTAAAAAAAACTTACAAATTCTGTATCTGCCCTAGCTCTTGACACGCAAGAATTTAGAATTGTAAATTACACAGAAATAAACTGAAATTTTAAATTGCTTTTATCTTGTAAACAGTTGTTACAAACAAGTTATATATCTAATAATTTTTTTGTTTTGAAATTTTGTGTGCGCACATATCCGGAATAAGAAATTTTATTTTGATTAATAGTAAAATCGTCTCATCATGCCGCAAAAAATGTAGACATTTTGGATCATAAGCCTCCTCGAAACACCCTACCTCTTTTGAATCTTCCTCACATAGCATGTGATTTTAAAATTTTTCAAAAGGGTAACACCCGATCCAACTACAACCAATAGAAACTAGTCATTTTAGATAGGGAAATATTTTGTAGCGCCATCTAGAAGCGAATGAAATCACGACAATTCGAGTCGCGCTCCCTCTACTGGATTCGCTGGTGGATATTCGGGACGAATGCCCACGTTATTAACTCCCCGGCATTACTATTTAATATCGATTCTTTAGTTTTCAAATCACGCTTACTGTATCATTCAACGAGCTTTCGAAAATCGGTAGGAAACTAAGCTGTACCTTAAGGCTTTAAATGACGCTGATTTATCTTCTTATTTTCATCTCGTTTTCAAATCTTTCAGCGCACGTCTGGATTTTGTTTTATGATAATTTAAAAAGTCATGTAGGAATAATTTTATGGAAACTTCACAATATAATAACTTACTTTGAATGACTTTATGTTTCGATCGACACGAGTTGCACCGTAAGTTTCTTCACATACTAAGAGAGTTTGGCTTGTAGAAGACAACTACGTTTCCAGAAATACCACTGCCGATTATTTGGTCTTTAATTCTGACTTCAGCAATGTTCGGCAGCGCCATGTTGTTTAGTCAAATTAAAATCCTTATATTAGTTTACGCAATCGCAATTGTATCTCTGTAAATTACCAATATTATCTCTGTAAATCACGGTAAGTTTTATTCGGAGAAAGAGAGAGGGGTCTTATATATATATATATATATACATACATATAAATTTTGGTCTTCTGTTTATCTAAACTTTAACTAGATGGAAATTTATCAGATTGAAGTGTACTTGTTCAACATGGTCTTGTAACAAGAGTCAGGATTTAGTAGTCTAAGCAACATCAAAGCAGAAAATAATCATTAATTAAAAGCGTCCGGTAAAATAATCTTTAGGCGTTGGAGGAGGAAAATGAAAAATGTGTTGTCATGCTATATAGAATATTCATTACATGTGGCAATATTCCTATTGTTGGAGCAGGGAATATAACTTTTTCAATATAAGAAAAAATACCTATTACAGTAGAACTTGCCATCATTATAATACATATTTAGGTATTTGTTAATCAGAAAACGTTTTATCTAATAATATTTTTTATTTGCAATATATTTCAATTTCACCTAATCTGACTAAATCTTTACAGATAATATCTAACTAGGGTATTATTTCAAACACATGCGGTCTATGGAAAATGCAAGCATGAAATATGCGATGACTTGATATAGAAAGGAGTACGACATGGCCAAACTATGTGTAGGTTAATGTATTAAATAAAATAAAACACATTAACACAGTTTAAAAAATTATTTTAAAATTATAATAAATTTATTTATTTAAACTGTGTTTTATTTTATTTAATATTTTGCGCAGTGTGTCGTTTCATCTTTACTATAGGTTAATGTATTTCAGATATTTACATTTTCTGAAATAATAGCGTGAATATTTCTGCATATGTGCTTTTATAATTTTCACTTAAAATCTATTATCGTAACTTTGTGAAATTAATTCCTTTTTTCTTGTAAATTTCAGCTGACATTCCCGTCAATGGTTTTATTATGAAAAATATCATTAAAATATCAAAAATGCGTGTGTATGTGAATACTTAGTCTACATTTTTGCAAAAATTATAATACTCGAAGTATTTTTCTCTGAAAAAATCCAATTAATCCGTTTATATGACTTATTTTTTACTTTTAATATTTGATTAGACCAACTTGGTCCGTGCTTCGCATTTCAACTATTAGAGTCTTCGCATAATTTTCTCCGCAAAAACTGTATTTTCAATTGTCACTACGACAAACGCTACACGAGCAACTGATATTTACTTCAATATATACACAATTATTCTAGAAATGTACCTTTTTGTAACGAGCATATCCGTAGAAAGTGTCTACTGATACTTTTGTAGACATGTTTGGGAAAAGAGTCTTTTTTCCCAGCAAAGTTATTAATCGATAGAACCTCTTAAACCTGTAGATAGCTTTTGTGTTTTTCTGTAATTTCTGATCGATATCTTTCAGTTTTTATCCAAGGAACAGTAAAATATTTATTATTTCTCTTGAGTTGGACAAACAATGACGTCAATGTTCGCTACAGCAAACAATGGTCATAACCACAGCACTAAACCTTTGAACAAATATGCTTTTTACTATCCGAGCTTTTTATTTTTGACAAATGTGTTTTTCGCGTAGACGGTTCATTGCGGGAAGTAAGTAGATATAACTTATGTTACAGCTCCGCTAATCTAGATTTCTAGTGCTGTTTATTCTTGCTTTTTTTTACGTTCTTTGAACTGTTACTGTTAGATACTTTGCATTTGCTAATGAATGCAATTAATTTTAAAAATGGAGCCTGCAGTGGTAACGCATTCGCTTAGTGTGCGATTATCCCGGGGTCGATTCGGGAAAAAAAAAAAGAGCAGCATGATCCTTGCTGTCCTTGCGCCGTAAAACTCGCAAACAAACAATTTTAAACGTGTGCTTCTTTGTCCTTAAATTTCAATTTTACTTTTCAGGGCAGAAATTGCTGTGCATAAAATTTCTTTAAAAACAACGGGATAATCACAAAAATCGTAGAAACTGAGTATAATAAAAAACTTAGCTCACTTCCCAAACTGAGTAATCTCCATCAAATAGTGGAAAATTTACGTTGAAATATGCGCAATCTATTTATTGAATATATTATGATTTAAAACTGACATTGTAGTGCCAACAATTACAAGACTGCATGCGTAACTTTAGATGACCGTATTTTAATTATTAAAATAATACCACTATTCGAAATCTACGTTACTACTTCTTAGATGAAATGGTTGAAGTTGTAGAAGTTTCTACAAATAATCATGTGATAGTAAGGTGTGTACACGAGTGATTATTGTAATGGCTATACCAAATGCTTGCGTTCGTTTTAGAAACTATTCCAGCAGAAAAGGAGTTTGTAAACGAGAAATAGATATGCGAAAATAACGTAAGACGACCTCTACCTAACACATCAGTGAATTGATTTTATAGGGAAAGTGCGGGGGATCTTTTAAGATATATTTTTTACTTAATAGTTTTCGACACCCATGTAGAAATAAGCTCAAACTAGAGCTTTTTTGTTTAGAAGAAAAAAGACACCGTCGTAAACAAAGTAGCTCTAGTTTGAGCTTCTTTCTGCATGGGTGTCGAAAATTATTGAGTAAAAATAAATCCCCCCACGAAAACTCACAAAAACTCGCCACGGAGGCTTTGTGTGTTGACAATTATTTGGCAATTGTGTAATCCCTGAGAAGGGTAATAATATCTTACATCCTTAAGATATATCCTTACACTAAAATTTATGTCACGTTTCAGAACGCTTCTCAAGTAGGCAATGTTTAAAACCTTTGTGAAAGATATTTAAATCCTACCTGTTATTCCCTGCTTAATGATTTGAAATGCCACACCATCAGTCTAAATTAGATGTTTCGCAAGGAAGCTAGGCCCTGCGGTGGCGCAGTGTGGTAACGCGTTCTCCTATTGCGCGGCTAATCCGGGTTCGACTCCCAGCAGTGCAAAAAGAACGCTTACTCAGAGATCTCATAAAAGATCGCACTGCTCACTGTAGTCCGGGGTTTGGTTCCCCAGGCCTTAAGAGGTTCGGATTCCTCGGAAAACAGTAGGTCCCGGCGCAGCATGACCACTGTAGTCTTTGAGCCGTAAAACCAAAAACAAACAAGCAAGGAAGCTAAAAAAAAAAAGAGGTAAGAAATGCACATGGAACTTTTCTGTAACTAATTCGATTAAGCTGATTTGATTTAAATGTGCCCAAAAAAAAAATTAAATTTCTAAGCAAATTTTGGTAAAGCGCTGTAATCAGATATAGTCGTGACTTGCAAACTTAATGAAATTTTTGAACAATAACATTCTCCTATATTAAGCAATCATCAGACCGATTATGATATATGCTACGGGGGTTTGGTGTATGTGGCTGAAGACAACGATTCAAAAGCTCTTGGTTTTAGAAAGAAAATTACTAAATAAAATCACTGCAGTTCCTAGGTTGATTTATTAGCAACACCTCATCATGCAATGATTGTTGCATTACTACATTAAAGGAGTTACATAAAGTTACTTTTAAGAGAATTGACGTTCATCTGCATCCCACCATGATCTCCTTAATCCTGCCAACGAGTAGGTTTCTCCTGCTCAGGCAGGCACGTAGCCAGGGAAGGGGCTGAAGCCCCCCCCCCCGAAATCTAAAAAAAACAAAAACAAAACTAGTCACGACTTAAACTAGACGTTCAACTCTTCATCAATTTCCAATTTTCATCAAATCAATGTAAAGCACCTTTTTAGTTCCAAAAATTAAAAATTCTATTACTTTCTTCTAAACCTGCTGCCTGTGTAGGCAGTTTAAAGTTATTGCGTTCTCATTTTAGCAGCAGTGGAATCGCATTAATTATAATAGCAACACCTTAGTTTAAAATCGCCACTAAGAGAGGTGTATACTTGAAATTTGATAAGACTCGAGTCTTAAATCGAATTAAAACGAAATAGAAAGATAGAAAGAAGAAAGGAAAAGAAGGTCATGAAATCCCAGGGCAGCTAGTCACTAGTTGCTTCAGATATTGAAAACAGGCTAGAGGTACTTTCTTAAAGCATACTAGTAAAGAATATCACAAAGACTGTGCAATGTTAACAGACCAATTTCTCAAAGTTTCTTCAGAAAAATGTCCAGACATCGTATCTCAATTAGATTCTCATCGAGCTAGAGAAAAAGATGAAAATAGAGCCGCTATTAGACCAGTAATAGAAACTATTTTATTTTGTGCAGAACAAGAACTACCTCTTGGAGGTGATTATGATAGCGGACCTCTCTCTTTCGAGAAACCGGAAAAAAAAGATGGAAAATTTCGAGCTCTTCTGTGATTTAAGGCAAACTCTGGCGACGAAGATTTAAAAAGACATATTTTCAACTGTCGTATAAACGCCACGTACAAGAGTCCAGATATTCAGAATGAAATTATACAGACATGTTCCGGCGTAGTCACAGAAGAAATCGTTAATAAGGTAAACAATGCAAGTTGTTTCGGTCTGTTTGCCGATGAAACTATGGATGTTTCAAGCACTGAACAACTTTCTATCTATGTTAGGTATGTAGACCGATTGAAGGATTCACAAACCCCAGTAATTCGAAAAGATTTTTTGGGATTCATCCCAATTCACGATCAGTCTTCAGCAAGCTTGACCAAAGTCATTTTACAACGATGTAATGAGCTAGGACTGGACATGTCCAAATGTGTTGGGCAGAGATATGATGGAGCAGGCAGCATGGCTGGTCATATTAGTGGTGTCCAAACTAAGATCAGACAACAGTATGCAAATATTAGATATGTTCGTTGTCAAGCTACTGTTTAAACCTTGCATTATCAAATAGCATGTCAATCCCTATGATAAGAAATTGTCTTGGAACTGTCAATGAAATAGCTAACTTTTTTAGAAACCATCCATATTCCAATAAAACTCTTCGAGATGCTATTATCAGTATATGCCCCAGAGAGTAGGAAAAAAATACTTCTTCGCCTCTGTAACACCCGAGTCATGGAAAGGCATGAAAGTGTTCAAACTTTCGTTGAGCTCATTAAATTCATTTGTAGAAGTTTGCAAGAGATCTCAGAGAGGACATGGAAGATTTCTTCAACAGGCTCAGCTTTATTGGCAACCATGGAGAAAAGTGATTTCCTTGTCAGCCTACTTGTTTTTGACAAAATCTTCAACCTTACTCTACCATTGTCTATGTTTCTTTATGAGAAGTCTTTTGATTTGTTATCAGCCCTGATTTATGCTAAAGAGATTTTAGTCACTCTTAAAAACCACGAAAGCATGCAAAATTTTTTTCAAGAAATATTTAATTCTGCTTCACAGCTTGCAGAGGTGGTGTTTTAAACTGAATTGAAGATTCCAAGACTCACAAAAAAGCTAACGAAACGTTCAAATCCTCCAACTACTTCTGTTGAAGAATACTACAGGTTGACTAGCTTCATTCCTTGTGTTTATAGTCTGATTCAAAATTTACATGATAGATTCGTTTCAAATGAGGATATTATACCAAGTTTCCAGATACTTCTTCCTGGTTTTGCTTCCGTTGATGACACAAGCAAGTTGGAAGTCTATCTCCATATTTCGACGATAAGATGTCACTCTCAAAACTGAAAGCTGATTATTAAATGTGGTGTGAAAGAGTTTTAACTATTAACAGTAATATTGAGGTCCTGAAAGTGTTGTAATTGTGTCCATTGTAATGGTACCTATTGTCGTACAATTAGGTACCTCCTTACTGTCTTGGCTACATTGCCAGTAACAATTGCTAGTGTAGAAAGATCCTTTTCGACACTGAAAAAAGTGAAAACTTTGCCCCGTAGTATAATGAGTAATGATAGACTGAGTGCACTTGCCATGATTTCAATTCACTCCAACATTACTGTAGAACCGGATAAGGTCATAAATATTATGGCAGGGAAAAAGTCAAGGAGATTGCTTCTGTAGCAAATAAAAAATTTCGATCTGCGATTGAGCTTGTATGTCAGTTAATTCGCTATTGGAATTTAAAATAAGTAAATTTTGGAAATTAGAATAAATGAAATTTTGGAAATTAGAATAAGTAAAATATAACTAAAACAAGTAAATTATAACTTTCCACCTTCATAGTTTATAATTATAGATATCTGTAGTAATAAATGTTTAATTTAAAATATACAGTGCCTAGTAATTTTACTTTCTTAGATTAAATATTGAGGTGCCAACAAAGTTTAACAAGTTTAAGTTGTAATATAAAATCGAAAAAAAAGAAATCGAAAAAAACCCCAAAAACAACGGTATGTAGGGGCGTAGTCGAAGTGGGGGGTTGAGGGGGGGTCACAGCTCGGCACTAATTGAAAAAGTTAACGATAGAAAGCTAAATGTTCATTACGGTTTCAAACATAAGGTTCAGCCCCCCCACCCAAAAATGAAATCCTGGCTATGTGCCTGTGCTCAGGCCTTCTGTGACTAGACTCGAGTCTACCACAGCGTCACTGTTTCCCTGGAATATTCTATGTGTACTCACAATGGGTTTCCTTTTGTTCCTCTACGCTTGACTTTTTCCTAGTCTTGTTTTTATGTAGGGTTCGATATTTGTGAATTTGATAACTCACTTTGTATCATCTTTGTGTTGTCGTTGTCTTTGCGGTAATTGATTATTTGTGTTGTAGTTTTGTGCTGCATATTGTGAAATTGTCTCGAGGGATATATAATTGGCGTTTTTCTTCTATTTTGGTAGCATACTCTTCTTATGCATCGACCGGTCTCATCATATTTCTACGTTAAACATTTTGTCCACTGTAAATCTAATACATTGCAGCATGCAATATTTATTTTTCATATACTCTGGAGGGATATTTTGTACTCATAATTTAAGGCATTAGAAAACTGCCCTATTGCATATTTCATTCGGGTCCATTCCAGGTCTCCAGCAAGTTGCACTTGTGCATTTGCTCCCGAGCTTCTACATTATGCTGGCCCTTTAGGCATTTATCTGTATATTAAAATAAATTGCTATGGATTGATTTGTATACTCTGAATTTACTCATACAGTATGCTGATTGAATAATGTAGCGAATAAATAATAAAGATTATTATTAGAATGCCTTAGAGTAATTACAAAACAGGCGAAAAATTCCAAATTTAATGCAGTTTTCTCCAATTCTTATTCTTACATAGTGCCCAAGTAGAGTTTAACCCTCTGACTGCTTATCCCGCGATTTCCACGGGCAACATGAAAGTAACAAAATTTTCTCATCCCGCGATTTTCGCGGGTATGCAATTTTTCCATCTATTTAAAAGCGCATCCCGCTTCTCCACCGTTTAACTGTCGGTAATGCATTTTCTACAATATTTAGACTTCTAGTCGTAGTTTGGTCAACAAATGGCGTTATTGTCGCCTAAATTTTCGTATTTGCATAGAGTTCACTAACTGATTTTGCAAGCGCTCCCTTTGTTATCGGTTTTTGTATTCAGAATATGGCTTGTAGGAAACGTTCAGCGAGTGATTTTTATTAGTATACATGCTTTATATTTGTATTCTATAAAGTAAACCGTAATTTAATCAAGATTTATTTTCAGAATTTTTGAATTTAAACGATTACTCTTAAAATTGATTTTTATGAAAGCCTGTTCTTATGCACGAAATTTATATTAAAAAAATCTTGTTTACAAAAATGTGCTACATATTTTAACTCTCAAATGCATATAGATTTGAAATATGTAATAAAAATATATGCAATTTTTGAAGCGACTTTGATAAAAAAAATCGAGCAGTTAGAGGGTTAAGCACTAATGGCGCAATATTCAGAAAAAGGTATGACTTGCCGACTTAATCAAATTTTTGAAATGCGAATTGGCGTAACTAGCTTCAAGTTCTAGTGGAGGGGGAGGGGTCTAACAACACCGATTGGATAAGGAGAAAGCCCCTGAACGCTTCTCTGACGTCATCTCGCTTCGTCATAACTGGTTCAACTCTCAAACAGCGAAAATCCTGACCTCGAAGTATGCGATTTTTCACTGCCAACGCAGATATTCTTTACCATTTTTTCTACAATGAGCTGCAAATGGACTAACCTTTTTCTCTAATTTATGTATTTAATACATAAATATTCTTTACTATTTAATAACCATTCTGTTGATGTTGGTCTCCAAATGTTCATTGCTAATTTGATAGCCTTACAAAAGTGGTCTCTCGGATCCAAATAATATTGAATTTATGAGATAACTTATTTAAATTCCTTATTTTTTATTTATCTGTTTATGAAAAAAACTTAACTAAACGTTGTTTCTGAGTAAAAACAAAAAGGTGCAAGGTTTCATACAAGATTTATTTTACATAAAACATTTCAAAACAAGAAACCCTATTGTGATTAAGAACTAAAGATGTGTTTTCATACTTGAACATCTCCAAATTGGCATTTAAGTGGCAATACAACACTTTACAAAATACCATCATTACAAAACAATATCAAAATAGTTTTTATCATTTAAATTACTTTAAAGTTTCAAACTTTCGTTTCTGACTCAAATTGTTTTTACTTTCTTTTTGCTGAGTTAGCATATCATTTTCTTTAAGGAACACATTTTTTAATAAAATGTTTGCAGATGTCTACATAATAAGTCTACATACATAATCATTATCGTGTTTATTTGGGCAATCATCTCAAGTTTTATTTCCCTAGTGTTAAGAATGTTAGTAGCCACGTTCACAACAAACAGCCTTTGATTACGTTTCTGCATTTGGCTTTCAAATTCAGAGTAAAGTTTGTTTATAACAAGAAAATTAAATAAAACAACAGAAACAACAATTTGAGTAGGACATCTTAGACCACCACGATCAAGGTTTCTAATTAAATTGTAACTTTGGTCTAAATTTCCATCTAAATCTAGTGTAAGGTTTTTTGTGCAATAGTCATACTTAACGAAACAATACAGAGTTTCACCAGGAGATTCCATAACAAACAGTTATTTCGACACTGGCGTAAGGTTTAAAAACACGATTTTTCGGGAGCCAACTGCTCCCTTTGTCAAGTGAAGGCAGAATGAAGAGTTCGTGAAAGTCCTAAGCTTATATACCCGTACGTTGGGAATCCCCATCTGACGCCATTGGGTGCGCATATGCTCCTTCCCTCGTAGACGTATCGATCTTCCCGTCTGTCCAACATACACTTTGTCACAGTCTCCACACGGTATTTGTAAATAGCGCCTTAATAGTAATTCATTACTTAAAGTTAAGGATCGCGTCCCTGAGGAGGAAAAATCTGGTGCTATTTACCAAATACCGTGTGGAGACTGTGACAAGGTGTATGTTGGACAGACGGGAAGATCGATACGTCTACGAGGGAAGGAGCATATGCGTGCGGTAGCTAGGGGAGACGATTCAAACCAGTTGGCTGAACATGTCTTCAGGGAGGGTCACGAACCAGATTGGCATTCGATGAAAATATTACATCAGAATGTGACGAATCTGGGGAGTAGACTTTTTCTGGAATCATGGGAAACCTACGGTTTGAGGAGTCGTGCAATAAACATCGCAAAACCTCTACCAGAACCTTACAGGATTTTTGCAAAACCTCGAGTTGGGGGTGTTCATCTGACATCGTCGGGTGCGGGGGCTTTCCCGGCGAGGGTTTCCCCAGCTGGAAATGCTCCGCACCAAATGGCGTCAGATGGGGATTCCCAACATGCGGGTATATAAGCTTAGGACTTTCACGAACTCTTCATTCTGCCTTCACTTGACAAAGGGAGCAGTTGGCTCCCGAAACGTCGTGTTTTTAAACCTTACGCCAGTGTCAAAATAACTGTTTGTTATAGTCATACTTAAGTTTTTTAAGAACAGAGTAACAACAAAATCCCCCCAAGCATGTTAAGACTGGTAAATAGAGTTCGCAGTTTGCTATAGCATCATCATCAATAATTGTAGGGGGGGAAAGGTTTTTTAGCTGATTGCAATCTATTTATATAATCAATTTATATTATAACTGAGTATTTTGGTTTCATCAAAATAAGTTAAAGGAACTACTGAAGATTTAAAAAGTATTTCTAATTTGACACGTGACTGCAATCTAAGCTTTTTTTTCCACATTCCAAAAGTTGTCTTATTGAAATATTATATTGTGAGCCCACCATTTGCTTATACTTTCCAAATCGTGCTTCCAAACAGTCAGTCTGAATTTTGCCTGGTAATATGTACTTCATTTTGCATTCAGTTATACAATATCGACAAAATTCCATTATCCCTCGAGTTGTTTGAAGCAGTGCCCTATGTGTTTCATTGGAAAGTGCACCTATTGTACATTTCATTTGTTCCCATGCTTGTAACCAGTCAAGAAATTTATTTACAAATATGTTTTTTTTCATCACATTTATCATCATTTCAAGGATTCATAAAGTCATATCTTTGATGAAACCTTTAGTAGTAGTCTTTACGTTGAAGATATCCCACCATTTACAGATTATCTTAATAAATTTTGCTGCTCCATCAAAGTGTGGTATATTCTGCAAAGGACCAACTGATAATAAACCTTCAATAACAAACTTATTAAATAGTTTTAGAACAAGTTGAACGTTCTGTCTCTCAAGGTTTGATGGTGAGGGACGTTTTAATGTTAAACCTCTAGCATATTTTACTATTTCAATACTTTCAACATCAGACAATTTCTTAAAAGTGGCAAATGATGCCGTGTTAAAAGACTGGTTTGAGGGATTTTCAAAGATAGGGTAAAAAAAAACAAGTTCCAGAATTTTTTTGATTTAACCAATTATTTATGATATTTTTAAAAAGATGAACCGAATTTATCAAAAAGAACAGAAGTCTATTTGAATTTACTGGATGAGGGTATACAAAAAATTTCTTAGGTGGTTCAATAAATAAACTCATAGCCCTTCCATTAATAGCATTGTTATCGGTAACTATACATACGACTTTTAAACCAATTCTTTCTAATCCAGTAATTGCTTTTCTTATCATATCAAACAGTGTCTCGAAATTTACTAAATTAACAGGCATTATATGAACTACTTCTTTAAATGCTGAAAGAACACTAGAAATCATGAAAACAAATGCACTAGATGCAGCATTATTTGAATCAAACGCAGCACCAATGTTTGATCCACCTTTGTAATCAAAAAACGGTTTGATATGTATTTCATCAAGCAGAAGAACAACAGTTTTTTCATACTCTTTGAGATAATTAGCTCTGCTTGAAATGTACATTAAGAAATTGTCATCCAACATTTCTCTCTGTGGTAATATACTTAAATTATTGCATACTCTCTTCAATGTATCAGGATGTGGCATTGTAATATTACCACTTTGGCGAATAAATTTATATGCATGAGGAGAGATTGTCTGCAAAATGCACGTAAAAACTAAAAATTCAGAAGAATAACCAAAATTCTTACATAGAGCAAGTAAAAGTCTTAACTGCTCTTGAACAAATTTTATATCACTTTCACTTTTTTTCTGGAGAAATAGTTTGTAATACATTAATAACTGGATCAATAACAGAATTTATATCGGAACACTGATCAGTTATTTCGTAATGTTTTTCAATATAGTTCAAAACATTTGTAACATCATGCAAGTGATTTACCATTATCGGAAAACAAAAGTTCTCAAGCTTTTTTAAAGAGTTTTTTTCAACAGATAAAGTGAGTTCTAAATTTTCATTTATCTTAACAGCATACTGTATGAATGGTTCAGGGTGAGTTTCAATATGTATCAAGCACACAATTTGTAAATCAGGAATAGTATGGATTGTCCAAAACTTTGAAATTTTAAAAATGTCTAGACATTTTACAAGATTACCGAAGTTTTTAATGTTTCGAACTTCATTATAGTCTTTCAAAGTAATTACACTGACATTTATGGCTTTCTTCAAGTCCAACATTTCCTTTTCCACCTTTCTTTTTTTTTTCTGGCTCTTTTCGCTGACTCTGTATGTTTGAAGTGTTCATGAAGGGGTAACCAGAAAAAATTGATGGTATAGAAGTCTTTTTCAACTTTTTGAATTTTAAAGGTACACATGTGACGTTTTCAGTTCGATCATCACAGTCGGTTGTTTCGATTTCGAAATCCGAAGCATTAAAATGAAGCTCATAGACCTATAGTAAATCAGAATTAAACGTAAATTTCTTGGGCATGATGTTTATGCACATGAAACACACTTATTCCATTTACTGAAAACTTTTGAATCCATAATACTTAAACATATTTTATGAGCATTATTTCATGTTTATTAAATGCATTTCCATAAAATTATTTCAAACTTGGTTATTTAACGAAGAGTTATTATAGCACTTCTGACATAATTAAAGGTGCAGCCAGTAATTTCTATTGGGGACTTGCTGGCTTCCAGAAGGTTACATTATATTGCTCGAGAGTTCGATTATTACACATTAAAAAATAAATAAAATACATAAAAAGCATGAAATAATATTTTCTCCTCTTATTTCTTCTCAAAATTTTATGACCTATGTTATTGGATCTACGGAAATATTTTATGTTTGTGAGGGGGGGTTAAAAATTTAAGGTCTGAAAGGACACTGCAACAGCCCACCCTTTGGCTGCGCACCTGCATAGTTACACAAATTACATTAAATAGAATTCACTGCTAAAATCTGAAAATTTAGGTAAATCACTTAATACGATTTGAAACTGTTCGGATAGTTTTAAAATACAAAGTAAGCTTACCCTTGAATTTTCATTCGGATAGAAATCTTTACGCTGTATAAGCTGCAGCCACTTTCGCATTAGGGCTTCATCCTTTGGAAATGAGCAAACTCCTACTTTAGGACCAGTAGGATAATTTCCTTTGCATAATGGGACACAGCATCGGATAGGCATTGCCTGTAATATGAAAACATAACATTAGCACAATTTGCTTCAATACAAAAAAAAAGTAACATCACATAGTTTCAAATAGAGGAAGAAAGGGAAAATTAGTTTGTTACAATATACAATGCAACACCATTTAAATATTTTTCATTTATATGCAAAATTTAATATAGTAATAATCGGATATTCTTATCCATCATTTATTAACACCTTCATGAAATACTAATGTGATTCCAGTAAGTGGTCGATGCCATACAAAATTCTTTGAGATATTTACAACTCCAAAATCAGTTAAATTTAATATATATTGGCTAATCCTTATTTTAAGAAGCAAATGGTTATTGTAAAAATACAATAAACTATAATGCTAAATCCTCTATAATGCCTACTTCTCGAAAAGCTCAATTACACTTACTACTTTTTGTGCATTAAAACTTTAAAATTTCATTTTTAGTTAGCCACTGGCCAGAAGGCTCATAAAGTTTAACGGCCAGTTGTTTACAACTGGAAAATGCAAGTTTTTTTTTTAAACTTGGATTTAATTGTTAATATTATGCAAAATTGTGTTTAAATTTTATGTATGACATAAATAATTTAGAAATTTTGGGATATAAATTTATTTGTTTGAAGATTTATTTTTTACTAGAAATTTCTATCTTTATGGAGTAAAAAAATGTGCATGAATTTGATTAACTTAGAAAATATACTTGTAATTTTTAAGCAAAATTTATGCAAAAGAAAATGTAGATTATCTTATACAGTTTTATGATAGCAGATAAAGTATTTACAACGTAAACATATGTATAAACAGCAGTAGAGTATTATGCACTACCATTCCGATAATTTTTTGCATATATCTAAGATAACCCTATTCTTTTACTCAACCAAATACCAATGTTGAAACATTGTCTAACACAGGGGTGGGGAACCTTTTCATGTTGGAAGGCTGCATTAACTTAGATTGGAAGATTATTTCGTTAAATCTTCTACTCTTTTTTTCAGGTTCATTTTACGTATTTTAAAATTATAATGCAAATAAAAAGGGAAGCGTTCAAGTATTACGAAGTGATATTTCGGCCATTTCAATCCTCCCTTGGTATTACATAAACTTTTTCTACGTCAAAAAATATTTACCAAAACAGTTAACAAAATTAAGCACCCGACTTCCAAAACAAAACTCGTGCAAGCCGCCTTAAGCCTACAGTTAACGCAGATTTCTATTCAAAGACAAATACTTCTGATAAGTAAAATCAAACTAATAGAAATGTTAATAGAACGTTCAATAACTTACCTTTGTTGTTGTCTCAGCACAACTTTTCCGTAAAAAATCCAATTAATTATTCCAAAATCCGCAAAAGATTACATACATATATACACGTGTAGCACACAGCGTTTTAGTTCGGCAGGAAGCCGGTGTGAGCTGTGACCTCGCGAGGTAACGTCAGCAGTTCTGGCGTTACTCTCTCAGAAGCTTTCTCTTTATCCAGTCGGTATTGGCTCTAACCCTCAACCTAATGTTTGGCAGATAGCATTAATTTATAATTCTTCGTTTTATAGAGCAGACTAAATTTTTTAAAAAAAGGCCTAAGTCATTCCTAACCACCTGCTAGTTAAGCCAATGAGGTTGCATAAAAATATGTAAAAAATTTTATTAAACATTGTATCCCGAAACCCATATACCACATTATAATATAGCTGTCTGTCCGAAAGCTCTATTTTTCTTTAAGCATTAGTTAAATGCGGATTAAATAAATCTACAACATACAGCCGATTAATTTCAAGTCGTTTGATTTGTTTTGAATTGCCTGTCGCTGATAATAACAGAAATAAGATACATAAATCTTCAGCTAGAAATCTCCAAGCAATCCGATAATTTGTTCAATTTATTTAACAATTGCAAAATTTTATATTAATTTCATCTATTTATTTAATTTACGGAATAAAATTTATCTAATCGAGCATGTTTTTATTTAAATAAGAGTTTCGTAGCATATAATGTGCACAATTTGTATCTCATGCACTAAAATATTAAGTTCCTGAGATGCAACATGTTGAAATTGTTTACCAATCTAGCACTCGTGAGATTGCTTAGATCTTTATCCTCTTCAGTAATATAATCGGGAGAAGCTGCCCCTATTACAGGGATTTTCTGTAATTCTTGATGAAAAGCAGAACCCTCAGGATTGCGAATATGAATTATTTTTTTAGTTAAAATTAACTGATTAAAACAGATTGTGTTTTGTTTTATATTTTATAATTAATTAAAGTATTTACAATTTTATGCTCTACCTAATACTGTATTTAGAGTTTATACAACACGCTCTCATAAAATTTATGTGTTCTTTTCAAGTAGTTTTGACATTTAAAAAAAGATCGACGGTTCTTTAGAAATTTTTAGCCGCCGGGGGATCTGCATGTTAAATAGTTGAACCTCGCTGAATTAAAAAATGCGTGTTTTATAATTTTATGCAGTATTAGAAATATATATTTGTACATATATATACACTGATGAATCCAGGAAGATAACGCTCCCAACGCTCTTAAGAGAAGAAAGGTTTATTTCAGATAAATTGACACTTGACAGAACTATAACACTTTATTTTGATTTATATTCACCAAACGTTTTTATATATGTATATATATATAGATACACACACACACCACCATATACTGGGGTTGTATTTGCAGCTCTAGTCTTAGCTTTACACGTTGGAGCCAAAATATATTATTAATTTCCCTCGCGAATTACACAAGACACTGCCCCAGAGTCTTCGTGCGTTAACCACTTTGATAATTGTGTTTTTCCTGATAGGGGAAAAACTATCTCGGAAAGCAAACATGCGAAGGAAAAAGGCATTGTTTCGCGTGTTCCGGTAGCTTAATTGGTATGATACTCTGGTCCATAGAGTTGTCTGTGGTTCGATTCCAGTCCACGATGATATGGTCGTTTTTTTCTTCTCATCATCTTCTCTTCAAACATCTCACCAAATTTCACGGTGGCGAGTTTTATTTATCGCTCTAAGTTGATTACATGTGAGCGTCTGAACATTCGATTAAGAAATATTGTAATTACGTATTGATATATTTCGTATTAAAATCTTTTTAACAATAATTCAAGTTCACATACAACAATTGAATTTTTAAAAAACGGAGTATTTAAAAATATGCTATTTGGGAAATCCTTAGTTGATTCTATTAAAAAGATTAGTCAACTAAAATTTTTTAAAAAACAAATTTAATGATAAAAGAAATCAAACACAATGAATAAAATTAGGGTTATTTGATTCATAAGACACTTTTATATTGTAATAACTGTAATTATTTGCATATTGTTGATTACTGTTGTCTCTTTATTGTTTAAGCAATCTTTAGTGATTGTGTTTCCTAGCAGGTCAAGCGTTATTTTGTACTTTTTTTTTCTATTAGGATTTTTATTTTTCATATATAGATCACTTTTGAGTACAGTACGACAGGCTTGTAACATGCTAAAGGTTCTTTTTTTAGTAGTTCTATTTTATTGCATGGATATGTTATTGTAATATTTCTTCTATTATTTTTGTTTCTACCTTATTTATTGGTGTTTTTTTAATGGGTTATTAGGAGACACTGGAATCTTTTTAGCTTTTGGCTAATATGACATACAAAAACACCTCATTACAGTAATTTTTCCAATTAACGGCTTTCAAGGGACGGAAAAGGAACGTCGTTAAATAGAATGTGTGTCATTCTAGGAAGCATTTGCAGGGATCGCAAAGTACCGCTGTTTAGCAGAAATTGTCGTTAACTAGAACGGAGAATTTACTGTATTTATGAATTTAGAGAGGAGTGACACATTCCATCCTTGGTCCAATTCAAAACATTTTTTTTTTGTCTTGTTAGCTTCTTTTATACCTTTCAAGTTTATTTATCCATTTCTGTTCATATAATTAATTGCAAATTTTTCTAAAAAATATATTAGATATATTTTGCGTTATACACATTATTTTAAAATAACGTACGTGTATGTTCAGTAATTATTCAGATTCATTTCACTTTTTTTTATAATTTACAAATTCTTTTTTGATGAACTGAAATCCAACGAATGAGCATAAATATACGTAAAAAAAAGACAATATACTACTTCGTTAAAAAGAGAAGTCTTCGTGTAAATTGCCGGCAGGATAAAATATTAACATCTTTTATGCTAATAGATTTATAAACAATAGAATCGATTTCATCGAACTGTATGCAAATGCTTTCGGCAAACATTTCTTGTTTTTGCCGTCGTCAAAGTACAGATAAAAAAATTACTTTATTAATTTATTAATTAAAGTTAATTGTTATCCGGTACTGAACATAACACACAATAAACGCGAAACTTGACACTATCGTTGACCAAAATCTAAATACAAAGCTCATTCTTTGAACAAAAAAAAATTATCTTTATCTCTTTAAGCACATATATAAAAAGAGTTAATAATGAACTGAAAAATGAAGATGAGAGATAACCCACACGAAATTATTCATTAGCTTTTTTTATTTGTAATATTCGTGGAGATTGAAAGAATTTAAAAAAGGGAAAAAAAAAAATCCCTGGGCTTTTGTGTTGTATGTGAGGCAGGATTTTTCATCTATTGTGTCCCGACCCCACAGGATATTTTTTTGGTGTACGTTTTAGTAAAGACTTAAAAAAAACTTCAGCAGGTCTAGAAAGAAGACTTTTGTTCTTTTTTCCGCAATTATTAATTAATAAAAAAAAGTCTTTGGGGTGGGGAGAGGGTGGGAACGCTTAAGCAGTCTTTTTTGTCTCCTACGGAGGGGAATGTAGTCTTTAATCTTTTTTTTGAGGCTGTCATATTTTCACGCCTCTACCTTATCACCGTAGTCCTTCCTTCTCTCTCTTTTCTCTCTTCTTCCTCTTCTTCTCTAACTTTGCCTATGTTTTATTTTCTAATTAAATCTCCTACACTTTTGCCTTGTCTTGGTATTGATCGCTTTAAGAATTAATTTCCAAACATGCCCATGTTTGGCATTTCTTCCTTAATTTTTTGGTGACATTTTTTGAGCCATCTGGCGAATAGAGCTCCGTCTTGCAAACAGCGCTATTTTGACGGTAGCGTCTTTTGCATGCCAGAACTATACGACGTATTCATTCAATTTGTCAGCCGGATTCTTACTCCCCAAATGCATAAGTTAACAAAAATACCGATTATAGATATGTTTAACCCCTTTCTGCACTGTTGTTAAAAAGTATGTATGCATGCATATGCAGATAAAGAAAAGAGGGAAAAAAGTATTTCAAGTCATTTTATGTATTCCTAAATGTTTGTTCGTTGAACTTGGACGGACATATTACATTTCGTTTCGATTTGCCAGTCTACAAACACTTCATTTTTACCTTGTTTGGCGAATAAGGACCATTGTTGTCTTTGGGCCATAAAATTTCCATCAACCAATCAGTCCACAGATAACACAATCTCTGTTGAAGAATTTCTAAATCACGGAATTCGATAGGCGCTGAAAACCTACAAATTTTGTTTCACAATTGATAAATGTAACGATTGATCTAGAGGAAGCAGATGAGCTAACGAAAAGTAACGTTACGACAAATAACTAATGTTTAATAAATTTTGTTGCCCTCGCGTGAGAAACAGTTTCTCCTATAATGATATAATGGCACCCGAATTGGGGGTAATTTAGCGAAAATTCGAAATATTCTATGGAAATCACTTTGCAACCATGGTAAGCGTGTGGATGTGCCTTCGCTTTCCAAAGTGTTTCACGCACTAGTTTTTTAATCCTTCGTCAAACTCATTTTTACGCGTCCTCATTTTTTCTTCATATTTTCTCTTTTTTACTTTCATCCTTCATCTTCTGCTCGGATCCCCCCCAAATACCTTTTTGGAGGATATTAATTAAAAAAAGTTGGGCTTTTAAAAAGAAGCTTTCCAAATGCCCTTGCCGACGGTTAATCATTTTTAGCGGATTTTTTAAAACTGTTTTTCACGGAAGGGGATTTTTTCTAAGTTTTTCATCGCATTTTTTTCTTCACTGCGCCAAAAAATATTAAAACTAAAGGGAATAAAAAATGCGAGAGGTTGAGATTGCGGGGCTTGTGCGAAAATATGTAAATTTATTTTCCTAGTAAACGTTGGTGGCAAAATTTAGTTGTTATTTTCAAAAATTAAACGAGTTTTTAATTAATATTCGGATTTCACCAAATACCTTTTGATTGATCGTTTGAAACAATTATTACCGGAGATAATACTGCGGATGTTTTTTAAGTATTCAGTTTCTAGAGTGAAAAGGGCGAATATATACGATTTTTGTGGGAGGTGTAAAAATTTTAATTAAATAGTATATCAAAGTATTTTATATCGTATTAGAATGCTCACCTGCACTCACACACAATTTTTATTGGGCTCATACTCTTTTATGTTTTTAGTAATTCAACGCGGATTATGAATGCCTAAAATTTATGTGATGACACGCGGCTCATCATTTTCAGTTTTTAGAAGACACTTCTATTGCAGACGGCACCCGTATGGCGTTACTGTTCAAGAACAAAGCCGAAAAAAGGAATTATCAAAATTTGAAACGTGAAAACCGATATATTATTGTCATATGCTTTGAGGATCCAAATTGATGATCATGAAGTATTATAATACCAAAGCAAAATCGAATACGCATTTTAAATTAATTGGAGGAATAACTTCATTTAAAAATGAAATTTCATTTTTGGGGCAAATAAAGAATGGATTTTAAATAAAAACTATTAAATTCTCAATTTTGATAAAACTTTAGTAAACACTTGGAACATGGGGCCAAGAAACGAAAAAAAAGTCCATTATGGTAAAAAGCAGAGACTCTATGCTATCGAATCGCGGGAAAAAAGCCAATCTGGAGATGATATTTCTTAAATACTGGGAATATAATCATTTAATTCTACTGAGCCTTTGTACACTACCCAAAAAAATTGGACATGGAATATGAAAAAAAAATCTTTAACGTTACGATGACGCTTCATGACCTTTGCTGTCTTTGATCCGTAAACTCGAGCCAAAAAAAAAAAACTTTGACGTTATTTATTTAAACTAGAGAAGGTTTTCCGTTTCCTATAGAATATCTCCTATAGAATATCTCCTCTAGAAATGATCGAAAATCATCAACACTGGGTTTAGGGTATATTTAACGCTGATTGCGGATTTGTAAAGGTTCTGAAGGTGCAATATCGGGAAACGAGTGTTTTCGGGGTTTCAAATTATAATAAGAGTCTATGAAAGGAATATGTTTTTTGAGATTTCTGTAAAGGGGACCAAAGAGGACATTAATTCTGTCTTTATACGAGAAATTAGAAGCTATTTTTTTGCATCGATTGTGATCGGGGGGGTCGGTTCCCTAAGCCTTAAGAGGTTCGGATTCCTCAGAAAAATGCATGCCCTTTGTTGTCCTTGCGTCGTAAAACAAACACAATTTTCACCTATTTTGCGGCTAACACACACAGATTAATGCTCGAGAAGCATCGGGAACATTTTCAAATTCAGTTTAAAAGAAATTAGGAGTCTAGAGAAGAAATATGTTTTCCACAATTTCTGTAAAAAAAAAACAACTCCATATGACCCTTATTCTATTTAGGGAAAGAAACAAGAAGTCATGCCACATCTAACGCATATGGACTGATTCTAATAAAGCATGGAGAACATGTTTAAATTTAATTTAAAAGAGTATGAGTCCATAGGAAGAATATGTTTCTACAATTTCTTCAGAGACAATCATAGATACTTAAATTTTACTTTTAGACAAGAAAATAGTAGCTATGCTGATTATAACGCATATGGATTAATGCTAAGAAAGCGTCGGGAACATGTTCAAATTCAACTTCGAAAAAATTGGTAGCCTATAAGGAAAACATGTTTTCTACGATTTCTATAAAGGGCGCCACAAGTGACTGGATTTTTATTTCTGAACAAGAAACTAAAAGCTATTCTGCATCCAATAAACCGAGATTAATGCTCGGGTAACGTCAAGAATGTATTTAAATTCTATTTAAAAAAAAAGTTTGGGCTTATTTTTTGAAATTGAATTTGAACATGTTTCTGACATTTCTCGAGCATTAATTAGGATATAGCATAGCATCAGTTTTCTTTCTATAGATAGAATTAGGGTCACCTACGCTGCCCTTTGCATAAATCACAAGAAAGCTATTCCTACTATAGACTCCCATTGCAAAAGCGCTAGCCACTTTCCATAGAAATTTCCCTGGGAGGGATCGAAAGTTATCAGCGGTAGAAGAGGGCATTTTTGATGGTGATTATGAATATGTGAAAGTGCGAGGTCAGGAGGTAATTTGTTGTTTAGATTTAAAATCATGGGAGAAACGTGGATTTGAAGATAAAAAAATAAGTCACTTCTCGCCATTGTACTTCCAAAATCTTCACCTATTCGCAACTAGAGGTAAGAATCCTCTTAAATAGTACTAATAAATTTTGATCACTCTCACAAGGGAACCTTGTGAACTGTCAGAATTCGATTTTTATGAATTTCGGTTTATAGGCCAATGTGACCGAGTAGATGAAAGATCCAAATTCAAATTTGACCCAGTCGACCTGGGGGTCAAACTACGGCCCACTGAAAATAGAGCTCACCCTACAATGATGCTTCGCTGCATGACAGGTGAAAAGAGTGTTTTGGCGTGCTGAGCAAGCATTAAGCGCCAAAATTTTACTGTGAGTTACTTTTATTCATGTTAGAAGTTTAGCTTTCTACGTCTTGTAGAAGTGAAGTCCTGGCGCATCGGAAAAGCTGAGGTTCCTTTGCAAATAATTTTAGAGGCACTTTCCAAAATCAATTAAAATTATTTACCGCTGCAATATTGACATATGGAACTGATTTGAATTATGAATATAGAATATTTACATTTAAAACTGATTTAAATTATGAATATGGAGTATTTACATATGAAACTGATTTGAATTAGGAATATGGAATATTTACATATGAAACTGATTTGAATTATGAACATGGAGTATTTATGTATGAAAATGAATTTATGTAGATATGAAAAAAAAAATTTTGAGTTACCTAACTGCTGGGGTTACCAGAGTTATAACTGCGCTCTTGGCTATGATGAACTTAAAACGCTTTTAATGGAAATGAAAATCAATAAAAAAATGAGAAAGCATAATAACTTTGAGCAATGACTGCAACAAATGAATGAACTGACATCACAGTCCATTTCGTGACACACTTGGTCCGTGAAATTAAAACAAATTTCTTGCACATTGAAGAATTTTTCAGACTTGGGTACCGGGTACGTTGATTTCCACCAAGCATAGATTATCATATTTCGGAATTTTGGGGAAGACAGCTGATTGTGAATGAGCGAATGCAATTTTGTGATGTTATGACTTTCTGATAAGATTATATGCTCATAATAATGCAAAAGGCAAAATCGTGTTAAGCGTTTAGCGAAATATTTCCATTGAAGAAAAAAATATACGTCGTATGACTGTATGAGTGCTATCCCTCCAGGTGGTGTAATCATCAATTTCGATTGCTCTGAAAGACTGGCTTGACTAAATTTATCATCAACTATATTTTCGTCCATTTGACCTGTCCACGAATCCATAATTAATAGAACTTTTGATGTTACGTTCGGTTTGAGTACTTCGCTGAGGAACATCTTATGTATTTCGGTAGAGGTTTTACCACTTTTGGAACATTCCAGAATAACATTAGGAGATTAAATAACTTTTCCTGTACCCGTGGATCGAATACACCCTTTGGTTCCTGATGGATGAGCAGAAATTGTGGTAATAATTGTCCAGCAGCAGAAATGATAGGTCGGATTGTTACGGAATGGGATATGGCGTGAGAAGATTGAATGGTATTCGGAGTGTGCTTTTCCCCATTAATCGACAGAGTGCGCGTAGATGCCCGTTCTTTAGTGAATCCGCTGTGGTCAGTGTTTAAAACCTCATCAAAAGAATAGTTGCTCATTGCATCTGTAACTATGTTGACGAATTCTATAGCTCTATCTTCCAAAGCCGTTGTGTGAACAGTACGTTCATGCGTAACAAACTTGGTGACTCTTCTACTTGTTATGCCACGCTCTTTTATTAAAATTTTAATAGAAAAGCATCACTTGCGCTAAAGTTTGTGAGATTTTCTCTCATTGCAATGCTCAGAAACCATAACTTTAAATCGGAATCGTGAACTGTTAATAAAGCATATTCCCGGCGTTTTTAAACTTCTCAAATACTTCGTCTTTCATCCGTAACAGTTTTTCACATCTTGTACCCTGGGAAGCAACATAATCCCGAAAGCGATAAATTTGTCGACGTGAAAGTGTGTTGTCTTTAAAGCGATGCTGTATGCTTTTCAATGAACGTAGTTTTCCTGACCCACTCCATGGAAATTCTTTTCATGTCTTCTAATGTGTAAGTTACGCGTGACGGCAAATTAGTTTGTTCATCCCATTCCTCATCATTCATTTCATTACCCTGTATTGCATCATACTTCATTTCATTTAAACAACTATCAATCATTTCGTATTTCGTCATTCATTTTGTATGTTAACCCACTTATCAAAGTTTTGGCAAATGTAAATATTTCTTTCTCAATATCCATCTTATAATCTGATACAAAATCGGCTTGCTTTGTGTATTTTTCACAAACAACGCGAAACAAGTATGTTGATATGGTGGAAAAGGAAGACATGGTGACAAATAAGGCTTGAAATTCCACGCTTTCCAACAAAAAAATTAAAAATGTCAAAAATAATGAAGTTACAGGCAAGTGATGATTGCTTCTGATTTGAAAATTGAAGGATCGCGTCTTATTTATTCAAGACTGATTTACGTACCAGGCAGCTTTTTCGAGTTCGCCAAAAATGATCTCAAAATTTGTCAGTTATGCAAAAGTAAGGTAAAAACTTCAAATATTTTTTACTTTTACACCAGTATACACAATGTATAATTATTTCAGGTACAACTAAAATGGCTATTATAAATATATGCTATATTTTATTCATATGTGTTATTTTTTTCCTACGATAACGTTTGACGCCTAATGCTTACCCAGCACGCCAAAACACTGTTTTCACCTGTCATGCAGCGAAGCGTCCTCGTATGGTAAGTTCTATTTTCAGTGGGCCGTAGCTCGACCCCCAGGTCGATTGGGCCAAATTTGATTTTGGATCTTTTATTTACTCGGTCATATTGGCCTATAAACCGAAATTCAGAAAAATCGAGCTCAGACAGTTCGCGAGGTTCCTTTGTCAGGAAGATTTCTATGGGATGTGGCTATCGCCTTTACACTGAGAGCCTGTAATAAAACATGTTTTCTACCATTTCTGCCAAGGGGATGATCATAGGTGACCTCAATACTATATTTGGTCAAGAAACTAGAATATATGCGCTGCATTTAATACGTCCAAATTATTGTTCGAGGAAAGTACCGGAAACTATGTTCAATTTCAACTTCAAAAAACAAGTCAAACATTTTTCTGAAGTTGAATTTGATCATGTTCTCGACGCTTCCTGAACCTCAATATATGTGCCTAAATGCATCTTAGCTGGTGATTTTTTGTCTAAAAATTGAATTTAGGTCACCCGTGGCCCCTTTTCCGAATATTTCGTCCATGGACTCCCACTATAGTATAAAGTCTCCGAAAAGTTATTTCCCGACATTATATTGTCAACACCTTTACAGATATTAAACAACGTCAAAAATACTCTTAATTGATGTTAATAATGTTCCATCATACCAGGGGGATTTTCTATGGGAAATAGAAGGGGATTGCACTATAAATATATATTCGAATTGTGTTTGATATTCCAATTCGGTGACTTGTCACTTTATTTCTGTGTACTTTATTTTTCCATTTTTCAAGAATGCCCTTCAGTGAAAAGAAGCAACGTGCTAAACTAAAAAAGCACCTTACTTTCTTTTTTGTTTTCACATTATTAATTATTGGCTTAATTTATTATCATCTAGAAAAAAAACAACTTTACGCTTGCTATGCAAATCTGTGCAGATCATGACTACATTCGGTTCTTACTATCTTTTACATTCGCAACCATGAAACCAAATAAACTTGTTGTGCACAAGTCAAATTTCATGGATGCTTACTACAACAAACTTCAAGGTCGTTATGCATTATCTGAGAATTCAGAAAAGCGTTTACTGTTATTATTTATTATGTATATCATTTTAAGATTTTGCACAAATTCAAGTTTTATATGAAAACAGTTCATTGATTTCAATAAATAATTTACATTTTTTTGTTATGGCAGCAAAGAAACTAAAATTGCAGTTCAATAACTAGTTCACATGCAGAATAAATAAACCTTAATAAAGAAGCTCTTAATAATTATATTCGAGAATTTTCTCTATGCTGTAATAATTTGTTTTCAACGTTCAATCAAACAGTTGATTTCCCTCTCTGTCATAATTTCAATATGCTTATGGACAAATATTATCTTAAAATAGTATATATATATGTCTTTGCTTTTTTATTTACCACTAAAGTTTTAGTGATAATAAGGTTTAGTTAATAACATGCATCTTTAAAATATTTTGATCTACCTAGTTAATAAGTGATTAAAAGTTACGCTAATTAATATAATATTTTGATAATTTATTTGCTTCAAATGTCCCTCGCTTTTTCCCCGATATGTTATATTGTATTTATACATATCATACTTTATATCGTATATTCAGATATACCACACTATATATTCCTAAATGTATTATATCGATTACATACCCCCGTAATAATATGTGTATTACGTATACAACATATGGTATACTGTGAGTAGAAACAGGTATACAATACATGTAATTAATGATTGAAGCAGGTCTCACACACACACACACACACACACACACATACACACACAAAAGAAAATATAAATGTATAACTAGCTCAGAAACCTGCGTACTCTTTATTAACTTATTTATCAACTCCTATATTTCATTTAATGGCTTAACATTTAATTGTTTTCAATTAATTAATTCCTGAAATAAAACATTTCATCACAACATTTTTAGGTCCTTATATTCTATACACTCACGCTTCATTTTTATTTTTGCATTTTAGGTAAATATGATTCCAATGTTCTTCTAAACCCATTTTGACCATAAATTCTCCGTATTTCTATTACCTCTCTATTATTATTATTATTATTATTATCATCTTATTTATGTTTATTACTTATCTAATAATGCAAATTTTTCCGATTGCAAGAGTTGTTTATTTGTATATCGACAAAGGTCATGCAATTAAGAAGGCTCGGGGTCGGTCAAGAAAAATCGGGAAAGCAGTTTAGCTAGACTGAATTTTGGAGGGATGGTCAGAGGGTGATATATATATCTCAACGTTTCTGTTTAGCTGAAACGACGTCCTACAGAAGTAGATTCAAATTCACAAACCTACAATAAACGAGAAGCGATTCGGGAGAAAGTCCCTCTTTTAATTCCTTAACGGGAATTTCCATAAGCTCAAAATACTACATAGCAACCATTACTGGAGAACCCCTTAGAGCTGATGAAAGTAGTTGCGGACGTGAGGGAGGAGACGGGGAAGTACAAGTTTTTAATTAGTCTATGATGGGTCGTATTGGGAGAGGGGTTTCTCCCTCTGAAAAAAAGGGGAGGGGAAGAAGGATAAATCTACACGAAAGGAAAAAGTGTAGCGTACAATCCTTACAGAAACGTTCACTGCAAATACATAAAGGCAAGGGGAAAAAAAAAAAACTTTAACCGTCTCAAACTTTCATTTTGGGGTGCTTCTAATCTCAAGTTTAGCGTTTAATTTTCCCAGCTATGTCAACCGAGACAAACTTGTCGTCTTCTTCCCTTTTTTAATTTCGTGCTGCTCTTATCCGTGTCACTTTATCCGAAATTATAATGCGCTCGCAGACAATCTGCATGCGGATGCGGATAAATTATGCGCTTTTTCTCTTTGTTTCCTTGCGGGTAGAGCGCAGTAGTGCCTCTCCTTCCCATTTATTCTCCGCAGAAGTCTTTTTTTACGAGATCTTAGAAACAAACGAAGTTCCCGTTGTTATTAGCATTCCTTTCTAGATGCAATTAAAACTCTCATATTTCGTGCATTTTCCCTCGTTACATCCTTCTATCATTAAAAATGGAGAACCGAATGCAAAACACGCATTAAAAAGACGATTGAATTACTAAGAGACACCATGTTTGCCTCCGTAAATGTAAAATTACGCATCGAAAAAAAGTCATTTGTAATGAACGAGAAATTTGAGCATGTTATTTCAAACTAAACAAAGAAAAAGAAAAACTACAACAAAAAATAGCTGATGCAAAGGTAATGCTAAATTTGATTATGCTAGTCGCTATGGTTTCTTTATGCTAATCATGAAAGCTAATTACGAGTAGATACGACGCAATTTAATTAAATTTGTGTTCAGACATTAACAGAGGTTGCTTCTGGATTGTGTTTTACGAGAAAACATGAATTTCATATGTCTGCATCTACTGTTCATTATGCGGCATAGCCACGTGGTTTGCAAATCGACAATTCCTTCATCTTCAATGATCGAAGCCATACTTCTAAAAAATCAGTGCCCACTTAATGGCTGACACAAGTTTCGAATTTTTGCTTTCTTCGCCATCCGTGCGTTTTTCTGCCTTCACAAAGTCCTGCTTTCGCAGCGACGTTAACGCAACGCCAATCGCCTGTATTCTGAGATATGGTATAAGAGAATCTTTTTTTTTTTTATTCTTATTTCCCAGGAATCCACTGTATTTTGAGCATATCATAAAAAAAATGCTCTCCACGTGAAGAGAAAATTTTTATTTAAAAAAAGCAAGCAATGCATTGTTATTCTAATGTTTTCCGTGAATTGAACATGGAACGTAACATATATAATGATGGTATAACATAATCTTATTTTTATTTTATACCTAATTTAATATTAATTTGTAAAAATGCTCTGTGTGTGGCGTTGTATAATCGACTCCCATCTTTTTTCTTACCCATAAACGTACCAACTTCTATAACTGTGAAATCCTTGCATTTTATTTGTTCTACGATTATACATCTCCGAATATTTCCGTTTTTGCTCATGGGTTTCTATTTTTGTTTTTATTACGAAAGAGTGCGATACTTACATTATATATGCGATTCAACAGAGAGATCAATGTTCTAAATAGTTTTATGCGTGTTTTTCCCCCTCGATGGAGCCATTGGATTTTCACGCGAGTCAAAATTCTTACTTAACGTTCTTGAATATTTGCATTATCAGTTTATATTGTTAGGGTTATAGGATGTAAAATTATGAGTAAATAGAATTTAAAACATTTTTGCGGTAGGTATGTCGCTATTTATTTTTAAAGTAGTTATTTTCATAAGCGTTTTTAATAGCATTGTATTGTAGCATTGACACTTGATTTCAGTATAACATTTCGTGATAGTAGTGAGACTTCAATTATCAACAACAGAGAAAAAAAATCGACCAGAAACAGAACTCTGCAAATTTCCTATTTGAAACGAAACGATTTTGTTCATGATAATAATAATAATAATAATAATAATAATAATAATAGTCGGACGATGCAATCTCGAAGAGAAAGATTTGCACTTTCCAAACATGCCATTCAAAAGTTCTCATAAAAATATACAATTGTTAAAGATAAGTCATTATAAAATGGCGGAAATCATTTCGTAATTTTGAGGTAAATTACGCTAGAAAGGTAGTTTTCGATATTTTTTAAGACCAAAAACAGCTAATAACTTTTGCAGCAGTCTAATTGCGCGGAGAGTTTTTAACGTGGCTCTATTTGATTTGGGGCTTTTTGTTTTCATTTCGACGGTTGCTAAGGTATTATATTCCATTGCTTAACGACAGACTAATGTAAACATAGGGAAAGGAAATCCTAACTTTTCCATTTATACCAAATGTTGTAGGTGCGCAAATATCGAAAAGGTGGTTTATCCAGTGGCGGAACCGGTAAGGGATTAAGAAACTTTCCCATCCCAGTTTCATAAAAATACGGTGGAAATCGGTTTCAACGAGCGCCGATTATATCAACCACATCTAACGACGAAGTTTTTATAAAGGTTTGATTTCTTATTTTATTTTTAATTGCTCGTTAAATTCGGGGTCCAAAAAACACTTATTCGCTAAAAGCGGTTAAATTGTGTTGTGCTTAATTATTATGTTAAGGTATTATTACCCTCCGCAGGGATAACACAATTGCCAAATATGGTCAACACAAGAAAGCCTCCGGGGCGAGATTTTTGTGAGTTTTCGTGGGGGAATTTATTATACTATAATTTTTGCCACCCACGTTTTAATTACAGCTCAAACTAGAGCTTGTGTAATTTTGGAGAAAAAGAGACGCTTATAATTATTATATCAAACAAAATCCATATCTAATCCAAATCCTATATCCGGAAACTCGCTAAATGCGGGTCCTACTGTATTTTACACCCCCTCCAAAATCCTCTCTAGATTCGCCTCTAGTTTAGCTGCACATGAATTCCTATTTTCTAAGTTCAGCGATTTATTTAATAAAAGTATTAACGTTGTAAAGCGTTTTTTTTATATATATATGTTGGATGGAGCGACATGTTTCAGACAGATGTTACTGTCCTATGTTAGGAATCAACTTCAGTAAATTCCAAGCAAACACAGTGTTTGTCAATTCATGCCACTGTTTCCTATTTGGCGAAAGCGCCCATCTATCTGTTCGCTTTAGTCGATTCCCGACGAAGGGCATAGATGTCTGTCCGAAACGCGTCGATACGTTCTACATAGTTGACGCTGTTATTTAAGGTAGTTGACGTAGTGCTACGTCAAGTTTGCGTTTAAGTTTGGTCATGTTTTTCAATTTTTGAAAGGAGAAAAGGAAATCGGGATTTTAAGGGCACCAAATTAACGTCGCATTAATTAGAATTCCGTCTATTACAATTCGAGATTTGCTATTATCTTATTAAAATCATCATACTATTTTTTCCTGGTAGACTAAGTGATGTACTGTAACATATTTCTCCGAAACGCGTTTAAATACTCACAACTTTAATGTGAAATTAAAGCTTCGAGTGTTATAGGATTTGATTTTATAGGTCATGGTTGAAAAATATTGATCACTGCATAGATATGTGATCCTGAGATACTTTAGATGAATTTAAAACCTTTTTATTGGGAAGATTATCGTTGAATATCAGTCTGCTTTCCTTTATCGATCATGCACCTCCCGCAGTTTTGCCAACTTTTCTTTATAAATAATTTACTACACCCACAATAAAAGGCAGTAGTTGAAATATTAATAATCTCTTATTTCCTTTTTTAAAAGTTTTTATTAGCCACTTTATTATTTTAACGTCTTTCTGTAATCCGATACGGAACGTAAAAACGCTTTAAAAAGCATCGCAGTTTTATTTTAAAAGAAGGACCCCCATGGTGTTTGAAAATGTCAGCCGTAAATTTCGCTCTCATAACTCCAAGCCTGAATTGCCGATAAAGCTCGGGATTTGGCCATTCACGCTAACGCGTATGCTCTGTGTTTGATTGATAGACTTAAATCTTGGATCTCAAATTCACAAATGTAATCATTAAATTTAGTGCCGAACGAAGGTAGAAGGATGTTTTTAACGGGAGGTAATGTTAAACCCTTGTGTTCTTTCTTTATACTCTTTGTAAGATACCTACTTACCTACCTCTATCCTTGTTCCTTTCGCCTTATTGATGTTTGACAAAATTTCAATGCTGTCGCTAATTTATGGCGCCTTGCATTTCTGAAAATAATTCTTTCCTTTCACCACCCTCCGCTTCTCGCCGGGATAAAATCTTTAAATATCAACGTAGAAAATGTTGAATAAAAAGCTGCGGTCCCCAACAAAAATATCCAAAGATTAGAAAAAAAATAAAGATATCCCCTCTCCATAATCGGGCCACTATCGCTTAGCCTTAAAAACTGGAGCAAGATTTATTACTCAAAGCAGAAGCCCGATATCCCCATAGGAGACATAGGCGACCCGGAACAGGAGCTTCACTAATTCAGCTGGGTCTTCTGTCGTGAATAGGGTGGCTGGAAGGTGATTTCCTTTATGCAAATCGCTGAATTTGAGGTAGAAATAATGATCGGGGTTCCATGATAATAGGTATGCAGCTGTTTCTTAGGAAGCCGGTGGAATAGATAGTTTTTGAAGTATCCTCTTACATTTCGAAGATCAATTTGGACCAAATTCAAAAGTTGCCAGCGTTGGAAATTTTAATCTTACTCGTGGCAAATTTTAGATTCGCCGCATCTTCCAATCAGAGCATCATATCTCGTTCGTGAGCTGAGAAACACCATGGAATGAAAATCTTGCTATTACAGAGGGTGTTTACACATTTTTAGAACGATTTCAATAGAGGATTAAAAAATGAAAATATTTTGTAAAAAATGGATCTGGCAACATGTTATTATTTCAAATTAAGATTATCGTCTGCTACTTTCAAATTCATTTTTCATTCAAAATGGCGCCTGTAAACAAGCTGTGGGTCGAAGGATACGTTTTTGCGCTTTCCGAAGAGAAATATTCTTATTCCATTATTAAAAAACGTTGTGAAACGCATGGTATAAAGATTTCTAAGTGCAAAATAAGCAACATTATTAATTGAAAAGGGAAAGACCGTCAATCAGAACTTCTACATAAAAAGAGGACTCCAAATGAATACCCGAACAAGGTACGTACTGTTGCAAATATTTCTAAAGTGAGATCACTGGTAACAAGAGAAAATCCCCCGACGCAGAAATCAATTGCAAACTCTTTAAGAACTTCTGTAGCAACAGTAAATAAAATAATAAACCAAGATTTATAACTTAAAAAAGCTAAAAAACATAATCTTCACCGTCTTTTGTCGAGACATGTGGCTCAACGCAAGACATGTTGCAGAATCCTGTATGAAAATTACTTATCAGAAGATAAATGGAAATACGTTGTTACCCTTGATGAAGCATGGGTTTACATAAATGAGTGTAACAAAAAAAAAGGTCCATTTACTATCACAAGCGCGGAGAAAAAAATGTCCAAACTTGGTTCCGAGAATGCAAAGAAAGCTTCAGTAAAGGCTTTATGATTGTCGCAGGTTTCTCTTACAATGGGAAATTAAAAATAAAAAAGTGGAAAAAAAGGTTAAAATCAACTCATCATATTATCAGGAGAATGTTTTGCATCCAATATTTACAGAAGAAATTCCATTTTTTTTATTCCAACAATTTTCAGAGTATAAAACTGCAATGAGGTAAAGCCAGCAGTCATACCTCGAAAACTACCACTGCATTCCTTGAAAAAATGAAAATTGATACAGGTATTGCATATATATAGAGTCTGCCTTTTCAACATATTCCTGAGAAGTCCCCTGTTGTTTCTCCTATGAACTATTGTGCCTTTGGTCCGCTGAAAAGAGCTCTCTCTAAGCGCAAACCCACTACCATTGATGGACTTTGGAAAGTTGTGGAACAGGAATGGCAAGCAGTACCTCTGGAAATGTTGCGAAAAGCCCTTCTATCGTTGAAAGTACGATGCACACTTATAGCTCAGAAACAAGGTTATCAGATGGAATATTTAAAAAAATAATCTTTACATTTTAAACATTAAAAAATGGCTCCGAAATCGTTCTAAAAATGTGTAAACACCCTTTGTAT
>QLNU02015360.1:315967627-315982142 GCA_006491805.2 Dysdera silvatica
TTTTTAGTCGTAAATTGGCCTTAAAAAAAGACCAAGCCAGTGATTGGACGCGAGCAATTAGCAACCGGATGTGCATAAACAAGAGAACGGTTATGGATTGCAGTTTAAATTATGGACCGCATTCCTTTGAGAGATAACAAAAATGCAGAATAGCTACTCTATTTACGAACTTGGAAGTCATATCGGCAGCATTCTGCCACAACCATGGAGTGTCTGTAAGCTACTAGTAACGGAAAACTCCACAAATCGTGAAATTAAAATAAGTTTTCAGATACATCGAAAATTAGACTTGCTTTCAGCTTTGTATTAAAAATGATAAACGTATTCATTTCAATTACGTTAAATGGCCCTAATATTTCTTTTGTAAAAAAGATGGTAACAAAATGTGTGGTATAATATAAATTTTAACATTTCACGCTTCTATTTAAATATTGCAGCCGATGTGTTTTTCTCCAGGATACTGTGCCATAAATAATGGTCTGAAATTCCCCAACTATGAATTCGCAAGAATCTTTTCTTTGCTTTTCTTAGGTGTTCGCATTTAATGTCAACCCCATGTTTGAATTAATATAAAATTAGAAGGTAAGCTGGAAATCCTATCCGAGTACCGAAAGTAGACACCGTCGATTAGTAAGTAGAAGGAAGAACACACTTCCATCAACGGTAGTAATGACGTTCACCTATGGTAAAATTTTTTTCCTCCGACAGCTTGGTTTCTTTTTATTCTCTTCACTATCATTTTATAAAGTAAACTTGACCTTCCAATCTTTATTTTCTATCCGCAAAAAATATAATCATCTGTCTTTCCTGAGCTTTAACAGTAAGAGTAGAATTGAAATGCCAAAGATAGATAATGATAAATAAGCACCGCGAAAAAGTAGCGAGCGATACCTGTCAATCGGTTTCAAACCTGACAAGGAATTTTACAAATAATCTATCCATTTCTTTTCAATCCCTTCCAGATCAGGTGTCTGAAGATTGTACCCATTCCCTCCACCTCACCACTACCCATCACCTCTATTATGCACGTGTCATTTTTTTTTTAAACCCGCGACTTGAATGACGAACATCGGGGACTCACCAATCAGAACCCAAAGTAGAAATTGATTTCTCCACCCCTTTGTGTATTTACCGTTGATATTACTTTTTAAACGAGGAGTTATGAAACTGATAACGATCCTGCAAAATAATTTTTTGGAATATCGCCAGTTTATTTTAAGTTTAATCGCGTTATCAACTATTTAGTGATAATATTAGCACATTGTTTTTATTAAACTTCTAGGGAACTACAAACAATTCGTAATCTGTTCTAACATTTAAACATTTTTTTTTCCCCGGCATCATATTACATTCCAAATACGATAAACGGCGAATAATGCAGTAGATGCAAAACGCGTTTGCACATAATCTATAGTGAATCGTTATTATACATATATTAGTTTATTATTTGTGTTTATATTCCTTGCCTCATCCAAGGAGAAGTTAAAAGTTATGGGTTCGACGGTCCCAAATGATTATTTCCTTTTGACGTCCGATTCGGAAAGTTAGTGAATTTATGTACCTAAGAATTAAATACTACGTAATAGCAATGTTGTAGATTGTGGTCTTTGATGTGTGTGGTAGAGCATATCGATGCGTTTTAAACAAATACCGCCAGCTTTCGGAACTCCAAGCGAACACGGATTGTTTCCATTTCATACTACAGTTGGGTATCTGACGGAAACGCCACCTATTAGCAGAAAATAGTTTGTAAGTACAGAAATGAGGGTAAAGTTGAAAAGTGGGTAGAGGCATCGGCGAGTAGAGTTTATTTCCACGCATTGCTGAAACCGGGAGAAGATATGTAGTCACTGCAAGATTGTTAGATTCTTATTAACAATCAAATTTTTGATGAATTTTATTAAATTAACATATTACATAAAAGCGGATATAAAGAAAATCGACGATAATGTCTTTTGTTTGTAATTTAAAAGAGCTTTTTGCATACTACGTTCAATTGAGGCTAATTTTAAGATTAGCTTGTTCGATAGAACTTTTCAAATACTTCTGCTTTCGAAATAATCATTCGAATTTTTATTGAATTCGACAACGCTTAATCATTATCGGGTGTGCATTTTTAACCAGGTGATTTATCTATCCCATGGAAACTTGACGTCTCAAAATATTAGTAATTTGCTCGAGTTTAGATTTAAAAAAGAAAGAAAAAGGAGAAAAATATCCCATATTAGGCGCCTAAAAAATTAGCTGACACAAAGCAGGCAAATAAATTAACGTAGAACCTAAAGCGATCAGTAACAAAAATTTACAGTAAGCGACATTATTTTTTTAGATTAGCTAAAGTAAAAAAATCGACATAATTAATCAGCAGATTGTTTTCCATCGTCGAGTTTTTTTTCATCCTTTTTGAGACAGGATAATGGTCGCCATGATGGATTAGAAACAAAGAACGTAGTTTTTTTTGGAGGTTGCTATTTTTTCTAATTCCGAAAAAATTATTTTTTCTTGCGTTAAAAATTATTCGGCCATAAACATTATGAGTTTGATTGATGACACGATTAACTCGATTGTTTCTGCTGTAAATCACGGGAAAAATTATCATTTATTTCTCTTTGTACTTGTATCCCAAAGCAATGTTACTATCCACTAAAAACGAAAGTTTAATAAGAAGAACAGATACCCAGATCAATGTTTACTCAGAAAGTGGTTAAAATAGTTATATTTGCATTTACTTAAACAATACTGCCAAATTATGCTAATTGAAATCAAGAGAAAATTTAATTCATTAGATAATGCGAATTTTAGTTAATTTTTCGAAATTTAATATAGCTAATCCAGGGATGGGCGATTACAAAATATTTTTAGTACCGAAAGAATCGCAATCGAATCTTATTTACAATCGAGTCAACAATTCATTCGTCCTTGAACTTAACAATCGAGATGTTCAATTGCAATCATGAGTCAGATGCCCAAACACACTGCGTATGCGCTTGAACATCGCTGAATAACTGCTGCACGCTTCCGTCATACACATGGCATCATTATCAATTTGGTGAGGAGACAGATTTAGCCGCATTTTCTGACATCCAGATAAAAGGATTATAGTATGCGTTTATAGAATCGTTATATAAGTTTTAGAGAGCCAATACAGTAGAATTCCGTTTTAACGAAATCCAAACGACCTGCACTTATTTTATATATTTATGTGAGTATTTAGTTTTGTCGTTGTAAATACGCAAGAACTCCATTTTTGAATTCATTGTGCATGTATAGCAACAAATTATCTACTTACTACCTCTGTACCGATTTTATATGCGAATCATAAAAAATTGTGTAAATTAGGGTATACAACATCGCATCAAGTGACTGAAAATAGACCCTCTGGTATTTTAAGCTGCATTTAATCTTAAAGTTGTTTATAAAAATATTTAAATTATTTTTGCCGTTATAAGAAATGCACGGTAAATATAGTAGACAATATATTATTTGTATTAACAAGCATGGCTGAAAAAGATGTAATTAAGATTTTGTTTTATCATTCAAAACAAACAGTGGCCAAACATTGTAAATGGGTATATAAAAATGGTAGTCGAAATTTTTAAAATTTTTTTTTATGCATATATAATCTAGTCTTGTCAGGCACGTAGCCAGGGAAGGGGGCTGAAGCCCCCCCCCCCGAAATCTAAAAAAAACAAAAACAAAACTAGTCACGACTTAAACTAGACGTTCAACTCTTCATCAATTTCCAATTTTCATCAAATCAATGTAAAGCACCTTTTTAGTTCCAAAAATTAAAAATTCTATTACTTTCTTCTAAACCTGCTGCCTGTGTAGGCAGTTTAAAGTTATTGCGTTCTCATTTTAGCAGCAGTGGAATCGCATTAATTATAATAGCAACACCTTAGTTTAGAATCGCCGCTAAGAGAGGTGTATACTTGAGATTTGATAAGACTTGAGTCTCGAATCGAATTAAAACGAAATAGAAAGATAGAAAGAAGAAAGGAAAAGAAGGTCATGAAATCCCAGGGCAGCTAGTCACTAGTTGCTTCAGATATTGAAAACAGGCTAGAGGTACTTTCTTAAAGCATACTAGTAAAGAATATCACAAAGACTGTGCAATGTTAACAGACCAATTTCTCAAAGTTTCTTCAGAAAAATGTCCAGACATCGTATCTCAATTAGATTCTCATCGAGCTAGAGAAAAAGATGAAAATAGAGCCGCTATTAGACCAGTAATAGAAACTATTTTATTTTGTGCAGAACAAGAACTACCTCTTAGAGGTGATTATGATAGCGGACCTCTCTCTTTCGAGAAACCGGAAAAAAAAGATGGAAAATTTCGAGCTCTTCTGCGGTTTAGGGCAAACTCTGGCGATGAAGATTTAAAAAGACATATTTTCAACTGTCGTAGAAACGCCACGTACAAGAGTCCAGATATTCAAAATGAAATTATACAGACATGTTCCGACGAAGTCACAGAAGAAATCGTTAATAAGGTAAACAATGCAAGTTGTTTCAGTCTGCTTGTCGATGAAACTATGGATGTTTCAAGCACTGAACAACTTTCTATCTATGTTAGGTATGTAGACCGATTGAAGGATTCACAAACCCCAGTAATTCGAGAAGATTTTTTGGGATTCATCCCAATTCAAGATCAGTCTTCAGCAAGCTTGACCAAAGTCATTTTACAACGATGTAATGAGTTAGGACTAGACATGTCCAAATGTGTTAGGCAGCGATATGATGGAGCAGCCAGCATGGCTGGTCATATTAGTGGTGTCCAAACTAAGATCAGACAACAGTGTGCAAATATTAAATATGTTCATTGTGCAAGCCATTGTTAAACCTTACATTATCAAATAGCATGTCAATCCCTATGGTAAGAAATTGTTTTGGAACTGTTAATGAAGTAGCTAACTTTTTTAGAAACCATCCGTATACAAATAAAACTTTTTAAGATGCTATTATCAGTATATCCCTCAGAGAGTAGGAAAAAAAGATTTCTTCGCCTCTGTAACATCCGAATCATTGAAAGGCATGAAAGTATTCAAACCTTTGTTAAGCTCTTTAAATGCATTTATATCAGTTTGCAGGAGATCTCAGAGAGGACATAGAAGATTTCTTCAATAGCCTCAGCTTTATTGGCAGCCATGGAGAAGAGTGATTTCCGTGTCAGCCTACTTGTTTTTGACAAAATCTTCAGCCCTACTCTATCATTGTCTGTGTTTCTTCAAAAGAAGTCTCTTGATTTGGTATCAGCCCTGAATTATGCTAAAGAGATTTTATTCACTCTTAAAAAACAACGAAAGCATGCAAAAAAGATTTTTCAAGAAATATTTAATTCTGCTTCACAGCTTGCAGAGGTGGTGTTCCAAACTGAATTGAAGATTTCAAGACTCACAAAAAAACTAACAAAACGTTCAAATCCTCCAACTACTTCTGTTGAAGAATACTACAGGGTGACTAGCTTCATTTCTTGTGTTTATAGTCTGATTCAAAATTTACATGATAGATTCGTTTCAAATGAGGATATTATACCAAGTTTCCAGATACTTCTTCCTGGTTTTACTTCCGTTGATGACACAAGCAAGTTGGAAGTCTATCTCCATATTTCGACAATAAGATGTCACTCTCAAAACTGAAAGCTGAATATTAACTGTGGTGTGAAAGAGTTTTAACTATTGACATTAACATTGAGGTCCTGAAAGTGTTAGAGCATTGTAATGGTACCTCCTTACTGTTTTGACTACATTGCCAGTAACAATTGCTAGTGTAGAAAGATCCTTTTCGACACTGAAAAGAGTAAAAACTTTGCCTCGTAGTATAATGAGTAATGACAGACTGAATGCACTTGCCATGATTTCAATTCACTCCAACATTACTGTGGAACCGGATAAGGTCATAAATATTATGGCAGGGAAAAAGTCAAGGAGATTGCTTCTGTAGCAAATAAAAACTGTCGATCTGCGATTGAGCTTGCATACTTGTTGCATACTAGCGAAATGAAATGCTATTGCGATGGAGAAAATCGAGACATCGTTAACAAGCGAAATAACTGAATAGCGAGTCAGCTAGAAGTCCATGGTTTCCACCCTTTGGAAGGAGCGGCGCCTTCTGTTTAACTAGTTAATCAGGACGAGCGAGAGAATCAAAGTGAAGCAAGTAAACAAGCAGCCGATGGTTTGTTTATACCCACTTAGCCAGTTGCATCCGAATGAACGAGAGAATCGATGGCGAATCGATTCGAATCAGTGCATTTACATTTACATAAGAAACAACGTTTGCATAATTAATTACTATTATGTTTTCATTAAAATGGTGTGATCCTCGTTTTAAAAGTCAATAATTTGGTTTTTTTTTCCTACTGAGCTTATATAATCAATCAACGAATCGTGATACTGGTTCCACAATACACGGTTACACGATGTAGCGAGTTAGGTTTAAAAACTAGTGAGAGGTTTCGATATGTTCAAATAATCGACACAATCGGTGAAAACATCTCGCAATCGCGCATCATTAATATAATCTGTTGAAAACTAAATAGTGAATGTTTAAATATTTACCGATTCCAGGAAAACCGATTTTCCACTTCTTGTAATATTTGCTCACATAATCAATAATAGGTGAAACTTACGAAACAACAGCGTAGTATTTAACAATTACCGGAATATTTGAAAATATGAATTATGTCATGGATATCCCTTCGAGATGCGAAACGTTTGATTTCTTAATTCATAATTTAAATACGATCATGTATTTAGAAGCTTGAACATTTCAGAATATTTAGCATAAAGATATGAATTTCCTCAAGCATGTTTGTCTTCGGAGTGCAATTTCAAAGGTTATTTTTTCAAAGTAAATACAATAATTTCAATTTTCAACTTAAGCATTTATGGCAATTATTCTTCCACAACATTAATCGAAGAACAAGAAAAAATTTTCAGTTTTCCTTTCTTCAAAAATGTAAAAAGCATTTACATTTTTAAGGATTTTTAATTGAATTTTTTCGACATTACATACAGAACGAGACGAGAGACTTTCTCCGTTTAAATCATTAATTTTAGAATTAATTTGTTTAGAAATATCATTATTTATAATGATATAGAAACTGTGTTGAATTTTTATTTTTAAAAGATTAAGATGAAAAAAAATTAATCACTAATCACAAATTCCATTTATTTTCTATGTCGCCAAGTGATAATGGGAAGGAAGCATATGACGTTTCTTTGCGGTAGATTTTAGGAGTTAGTTTCGAAGATCACCTTGATTTTAACTTGATCATTCTCCATTAATATCAATTTCAGCTACACCAAAAATTATTTCCATATTTAAATATTTCATAAATAAAAGGAAAACACTTTTTCTTTTAATTTGTAATCCAATTTCTAATTTCAGTGTAAACGTTCCCGAATATGTTGAAGACGCCAAAAGAGAGAAGGCACAGGAGCACTTAGAATCTCAAGCTGGTTCCTATCTCCGCAAAAATGGTTACAGTCAGGGCCGGCCTTGTGGGTGGACAGGGGGCGTCTCCCTCCCAATTGGAAAATCAAGTTCCAAGTTGGAAAATTCCGGTTAAAATCGAAAAAAAAAAAAAAAATGGATGAATAATTAATTGCGTAGTTGGAAATTCATGCAATTTCAATTGCCAACTTGGCGAAAATTTAGATTTTCCCTGGGGAAAAGGTGGAATAATTTTTTATTAACTCTTCACCCTTAGACAAATGGAATTTTTTTTGACATTGGCAAAATCGAGAGTTTCTTGGAGAAAAAGATAAGGCTTTTTTGCTTTCGTTGGTCGGAAAAATTTGCGATCGTAACTGCCCATTTTGTTAACAGTTATTTCCGTTTACACGTTCAGGTATTGTCCAGCCCAGGGCCGGCCTTATGAGGTGGAGGGGAGGAGTCACCCACACCGGAAAATCAAGTTATGCTGGGAAAATCGACTTCCAAGTTGGGGGAAAATCAAATTCAATGTTGGGAAAATCAAGTTCCGATTGCAAAAATCAAGTTCGATGTTGAGGAAATTCCAGTTAAAACACGAAAAAAGAAGGGATGAATAATTGAATTTTTTGGGAGGGTAGTTAGAATTCAGCGCAATTTCAATTGCCAGCTTGGCAAAATTTTAGATTTTCCTCGGGGAAAGTGAAAATTTATTTTTATACTTTTTAATTTTTAGACAACTGGAAAATTTTTTGACATTGGCAAAATCAAGAGTTACTTGGACAAAAAGGCCGACTTTTTTTCTTTTGTTTGTCGGAAAAATTTGGATTATAACTGCCCATTTTGTTAACAGTTATTTCCGTTTCCACGTCTGTGGTATATTGTCCAGCCAACAGGGCACCAGAACCACAGATTCGGAGATTTCGCCTCTCCTCCTTCTCATTTAACCCTCATTTTAAGTGCCACAAAGAAGAAACCAGGACGTTTTCCCGGGTGTTTCTTATATTGAATTCAATTTGCAACTGACCACTTTGTTGAGCTCTCAAACTTACTGTGAAGCTGGGGGGTCCGTCTGAAACTATATCTGTACAACGGGCAGCAGAAGTTTCAAATAGTTCCTCTCGCGTCGTAAAACGCTAAATACTTTCAATGTCTGTTACCATGGATTTTTTGTTTATTTAACAGAAAATGGTAGCTTTAAATATTTGTACCGTAAAACCCTTCTAAGGAGACCACCGTTGGTTCTGCGATAAAGCGGTCGCTCAGCGAGGTGGTCTCTGAATGGAGGTAAATTTAGCATTGGGTCTATTGGTGGGTGGGGAAGGAGAAAATCCGTCTCCAGAAAAAATGGGTGTTAAGGGAGGTGGTCGCTAAATAGAGGTGATCGTTAAGGGAGGTTTACTATACATATATAGTTTCCAACGCTTTTGTGTAGTTGGAAAATTTTGTGCTTCCCCCACCCCCAATGGAGGTAGGCTCGGGCCGCCTCTGGTTACAGTTGAATGACGAATGTATTATGTAACAGCAACGATTCTTGTTAATCGTGCTTCAATTTATGTTTCATAGATATGTGTCGTGCTAAGGATTTATCATCGTTTGGCCGCAGGCAGATTGTAGAATTCAGAAAGATCGGGCACATTCTCTCCGAGGTGGTGAATGCCGATGGTTTTTCACGGACAACAGTAGCAAGAGTTTACTTAGAATATAAAAATTCCGGACAAGCATAAGTGGAACGTGAAAACGTTGGGCATCGATAATGATGCAAGTACGAGACCAACGGCGCCTAAACAAAACGGCAATCACCCCCAAAAAAAGAAACAGTGCTTCTCAAACCACATCTCAATCCAGTACTAGATCTGTGCAGCCTGATCTAACGAATCACTTTTTCAGTTGTTTCGAGCAAGAGGCTATAAATGCATCCTGTCAGTAAGATACGCAAGCTGGTGGTGGCTGAATCTTGGTGTTGCAGTATATTTTGCTGAAGTACGCCCCATGGCATGTACCACTGGTACTACTGGAGTCTTTCGCGAAAACACCGACGTATACAGATCTCCTTGAAGACCAGTTAAATCCCTGTGACTGGTGACTGACACAGAGCTGACTCAATGAATACTCTACCGAGTTTCAACTACCTAATTGTCTACCGTGCTTGCGGACTTCAAATTCTATATAGCACTTACTGGACACCGAGCAAAACTCACTGTATGTCCTGTAGCGACATCCAACAAACAAGGCTGAATTGTAGACAACCGTGAAGTGTATATGCCTGGCTTAATATACCCGCGCCATGATTCCAATATCTTGTTGACTCGATGTCGCTAAAATTATGCTGGTGAAGGGAGGATCTACATGATATTAGTCAGATGTGTCTAATGGTTTGGTACTTCAATGTGTAATTTCAAACGAATACTTCAAATTAAAAAAAAGGCAGGATTAAAAGTTTATCGACTTAATGATAATAATCTTTGATTTTTCTATGAAATTGTTATATATTATTGTAGACTTTGAAATGCTCCATGAGTTCCACTATTCTTCTTCTAAAGGCCAGTTTTTTGCATCATGCTTTGAAGTTCTAAATGTTTAATTGCAAAACGTTGTGTAATCTGCAAATGTAAGTGATTTAAGCATACTTCACCTGTATTTTTCTGGTGTCGAAATATAGTATTGTCATTTTTAAATATGGTTTTACTCTACTAATACATATATATTTGATAACTCAGGATTCAAAGAGATGATAAATTCTGATATTTGAATAACCAAATATTTTTTCATCGTCAGTACATGCATTAAATAGTGGAAGTTCTTGAAATTGAAATGTGATTCAATATACGGTATTACTTCTGAAATTCAGGCAATTCCTTTTAATAAGCCATATGCTAGAATTTTAACAAAATCATTTAATAGGAAAAATAGATTAACAGCTCTGTATTTTTCACGTTTTTCTTTATTTCTTTCATTATCTAAGAAAATAAGTCTTGTGTCCATGGATTTGAAATATTCAAGCTATTAAGGTCCTTGGTAATGAATTTAGTATACCCAACCACACCTTTTATTTCTTCTCCAAATTCTTTCAGAGTATCTGATACAATTATATTTTTGTAGAGGTGAGGCTCTTGTTATCCCTTTGGTGTCATAAGCCACTTGTTTTTAGGATATTAGATATCCCGCTTTTGAACATTGAATTGAGAACGAAAGAGGAAACCTCCAACACTGTGCATTTTTTACTGTTATGCAAACGTCCTTTATTGTTTGTGACGTTCTTATTACTTTCAATGGCTTTTTCTTTTTGTGGCTACTTAATTATATTTTTTCAAATTATTTAGCAAAACTACGGCGTAAGGTTTGCGAAATTCGACATAATTAAGTTTGAAATGAAATTTCCTCCATCCATTTACACACCTGTTTGCTTTTATAGAAAATCTCTCTTCTCTTGGAATTTTCTTGATTGCTTAAGTGCATTTCCTAGACAGGTATTAAAGATATTTCATCATATTCTATGATATAAATGTTTTTGTCAACTTTGCCACTAAAAAACGACTTTTTAACGAGCAACTTCCATTGACTAATGTTTCTTTAGCTCTTCCTTAATAGTGTAAAATTCTTTTCACCGTTTATTTTCTGCACACAAACATTTGTTTCGAAAACTATATACAATAGTGTAAGTAAACTGTTACAATTGCATCAATTATCGTCATTACGTCAATTATTGTTACAATTCTCGTAGCTAATTTGCTGGTTTTTAAATGTGGCCATAACGTGAATTATATTAATTAGAAAGTATACATATCAATCCATTAGATGTCCAAGATTGCTGAAATTTCTCGCCAATTTAAATTTTACACCTTTGACAAAAATGATACTCTTGCTGTATGAGTATCCTGATCGGAAAGATGAAAGGATAGTGCCCATATGATTGAAATATCGAACATTTCGCAAACTAATATATAATATCAAGGTATCTTTATTTGGCAACACATATAACGTTCTAATTAATAACTGCATAGGGCCTTTCCAAATGCAAAGTTTTGGGAACATCGAATTTCTCTCGAAGAACACTGATTGGACATTCATTTTGTAATGGAAGCATCGTTATTTATGCAAAAGAAATTAGGCTAAATAAAGAGCGTCACTTTTTGTAGTTTAAATATCAAAATAATTATTAATAAATTTCCAATTGTCAAGAGCTAATTTGAATAAAAAAAAAGTTTAGCTAAACAAAAGTAAATCATGAAACTCCCTATCTTACTAAGCCACGAGGAAATAGTTGGAATCAAGAAAAGCTCCCACACGTGCAACTATATAACTATTGTAATAAAACAAGCAGTAAAACTAAACAATAATTATAGAATCATTATGAGAAACAGATATATCTACCAAACTGTGACATACGAGTTACGGTAGAAGCTATTTTTACTTCATGTCAGTTCAATTAAGTTTCTTGATTCTAGCTACACCATCACTAAAAGAGTTTAAAGTAGTGCCTTGATGAAATGAAATTATACTTTCCAAACCTTCCGCTAATCGACAAATTACTATATGAAGTAGTGTAGGCATACAGCGTAGAGCACTAATGTTTTTACATTTATTTGTTTTACAATCGAACACTTTTAACGCGAACACAAAGGGTGACAAAAAAAATCTGTTCGTGTTAACAGTAGTTCGAGTTATTCAGAAAGAATGAGATTACTAAGTTAGTTATTCCATCTCTGGTTACCATGTACATATTTTGGTCTATTATTCTATATACACTATATGCCCAAAAGTATCCGGACACTTTGGATTTTTTGTTTTTTTTTTCGAATTTCTAAAAAACTACTCTGCCAATTATTCTCTAACTTTGGAGATATATAGAAGGTGCTTGAATGCACACTTTCCAATAAAGTTTCGGTGACTTGTGCATTTAGGGGACCACCCACATATTGACAAAGTGAAAAAATATATTTGATCACCCTGTATCATAAAAAGCTGGAAATTATTTGTAACTTTCAGAAAATATTTAACCAGCTATGCTTAATGCCTGTGTGCATTTTTGTAAAATAAACATGTATATTCATGAAGATAGAAACGTTTCTTTAAGAAAACCCAAATTTTGTCACATATTTTTTGCTTATAATATCCACAATTTTCAGTCAAATTTCACGAAACTTACAGAACATTTGTCAACGTACAAGAAAAATATTATACTTAAATTAGAAATTAATATATTGAATACACGATGAGATATGAGCATTTGAAGAAAATAATTTTTTACTGCGCATGCGCGAAAGATATGAATAACTTTCTTTCATAATTTTGTAGTCAATAGTATAGGGCAACTTAAAAAAAATACCAGTGGGATATCTTGAAAATTCAGAAAGTTATCGACGATATAGTGAGCCGTATTTCTCTAATTCTCTGAAAGTAGCTAGATGATAAGGGTTTTTTCCACAAATTGTCATATTCCAAATTACCAAACACCCCTGTTCTGAAAATGAAATATTCCAGATTTATGCAAATAAGGATCAAAAGTATCTGGACACCTGCATGTTTTGCTTCTCCTTTACAGAAGTCAAAAACCTTGCTTGGTGCAGAATGACCATTGTTGTCCTTGCGCCATAAAAATACAACAAACCAACAAGAAGTCAAAAATTAGTATGAAGTGGGGCCATATTTTGCTGCAATGACGGCTACCACTCTATCTGGGAGGCTATCTACTAGTTTCTGGAATTTTTCAGTGGGAATTGCATGCCATTCTTGCAAAAGAATATTAGTCAGCTCTTGCGCCAATGTGGGCCATTTTGGCCTAGCTCGCAGTCGACGTTCTAATTCATCCCATAGGTGTTCTATGGGATTTAGGTCTAGGCTCTTATCAGGCACGTCCAATTCCTCAACATCCATGTCAGCAAACCAGCTCTATACAGCCCTTTCTGTGTGGATAGGAGCACGATCTTGTTGAAACAAGAATGAACCCACTCCAAACTGTTGTCACAATGTAGACAACATGGAACTGCCTAAAATGTCGAGATAGCCTTCCATCTTCAGAGTTCCCTTCAAAGGAATTAAAGTGCCAAGCTCGAACCATGAGAAACCACCCCAAACCATTATGCTTCCACCATCAAACTTAACTTGCGGCACAATACAGTCAAGTAAAAAGCGTTTACCCAGCATTCTCCACACCCAGACTCTACCATCTGATTGCCAAATAGTGTACCGTGATTCATTGCTCCATAACACTTCACGCCACTGCTGCAGGCTCCATGTTTTGCACACTTTGAATCATTGTAAGCGACGCTTGACATTGATTGCAGTAATGCTTGGTTTATATGCAGCTGCTCGGCCATGAAAACCAAGACTTTGCAGTTCCCGACGAACTGTCTTTGTGCTGACGTTGCATCCAGAGGCTTTTTGAAAATCCGCACGAACGGATTTTCCGTCGATTTCATGCGGTTCGCTTTCACAACTAACATCACAGAAATCTCACAAACAGATTTTCAGCAGCGGTGACAACCAATGACTTCACCACGTTCAAAATCATTTAGCTCGCCCTTTCCTCCCATTTTACTTTTCTAGCTTTGAAATTATAATTGTTAACTCGTCAGACTTCTTTTATACTTGTCTGAGAGCTAGAAATTTGACGTCACTAACAGAATCCACCACGTAGAGGGGTGTCCGAATACTTTTGATCCTTATTTGCATAAATCTGGAATATTTCATTTTCAGAACAGGGGTGTTTGGTAATTTGGAACATGGAAATTTGTGGAAAACCCCCTTATCATCTCTCTACTTTCAGAATTAGAGAAATACGGCTCACTATATCGTCGATAGCGTTCTGAATTTTCAAGATATCCCACTGGTATTTTTTTTAAGTTGACCTATACTATTGACTACAAAATTATGAAAGAAAGTTATTCATATCTTTCGCGCATGCGCAGTAAAAAATTATTTTCTTTAAATGCTTATATTTCATCTCGTATTTAATATATTAATTTCTAATAATTTAAGTATAATATTTTCCTTATATGTTGACAAATGTTCTGTAAGTTTTGTGAAATTTGACTGAAAATTGTGGATATTGTAAGAAAAACATGTATGACAAAAT
>QLNU02015360.1:316011591-316031805 GCA_006491805.2 Dysdera silvatica
CATTTCAGAGTAAGAGTTGTTTATAAGTTTCTGGAAGTGGTTGTGATGTATTAATGGCTTTCCCGTGTAGTTTGTAAGTTTCCCAAGATTCTAAGAAGAGTCTACTATTCTTGTTTGTGATGTGACGGTGTAGTATTTTTGTTGAGTCCCAGTCGGGTTCGTGTCCGTGTTGTAAAGCGTGTTCTGCCAGACGTGAGGCTATGTCTCCTTTCGCGAGTGCTTGTTTGTGTTCTTTTTTTCTTGTTTTGATCATTCTTTTTGTTTGTCCTATGTAATGTTTGTTGCAGTCTTTGCATGGTATTTGGTATATTGCGCCTGTGAGATCTTCTGGTGGAACTGGGTCTTTAACTTTTGTAAGTTGTTTGCGAAGTGTTGTGACGATAAGTATGTTTTGATAATGCTTCAGCGGATGCAGAGGAATTGTTCTAGATACAATTGGAATGTCTCTGGAATGGATAGAGGAGGGTATCGTTTTGAGATCATTGCTATTGGGTCTACAGTTTCTGAGAATGAATCGTTTAGGGTATCCATTATTTTTAAGTGCCGTGTGTATGTGTTTTGTTTCTGTGTTTGAAAGTGTTTCATTACTGCAGTGAGAATTCGCTCTAAGACTTAATGTTTTAACAACGGAAGCTTTGTGGCATGTTGGATGATGCGATTTAAAATCGAGATATCTGTCTGTATGTGTGGGTTTACGGTAAACTGAGGTGAAGATTGAGTTATCGTGAGATCTGTGTACAAGAACGTCTAGGAAAGGGAGTTTATTGTTCTGTTCTGTTTCGTATGTGAATTTTATATGTGAGTTTAAGTTATTAAGGTAATGGAAGAAGCTTTGGAGTGTATTAGTTTTAAGTACAACAAACGTGTCGTCGACGTATCTTTTCCAGAATTTAATGTTAAAATTCAGTGAAGATAAAGCAGTTTCCTCAAATGACTCCATAACCAAGTTAGCTACAACACTTGAGACCGGAGATCCCATGGCAGTGCCAAAAACTTGTCTATAGATAGAACCATTTGAGGAGAACACAGCAGAGTCCAGACAAAATTTCAACAATGTGCAGATGTCGTGAGGTGTTAGTGAAGTGCGTTCATGTAGTGTTGTGTCATTTTGGAGGCGTGTAAGTGCGGTGTCGATTGCAAGTGATGTGGGAATGCAAGTGAAGAGAGAAATTACATCGAATGAGACCATAAGGTCGTCGTCGTCAAGTTGTAGGTTATTTAAAGAGGTGCAGAAGGATTGGCTAGTAGAAACAGTGTAGTCGTTATTACCGATTATAGGAGAGAGTAGACGTGCAATATATTTTGATAGGTTATATGTAGGAGAGCTGCAAAAACTAACTATAGTTTTAAGAGGAATATTTTGTTTATGAATTTTAGGTAATCCGTAGAAGGATGGTAAGCGGCCGGAAGTGCATTTTAAAGAGTCGTAGAGATTAAATGTAAGTTTTTTAGATTTATAGAGTTTTAGAAGGAGAGAGTTCATTTTGGATTGAATTGTTTGTGTAGGGTCTTTTGTGATGCGGGTGTATGTATTTGTATCAGATAAGAGTGTAGAGACTTTATGTAAGTAGTCTGGACGATTTAAGACGACTGTAGTACGGCCTTTATCAGCTGGCAGTATGACAAGGTCCTTATCGTTCCGTAGCTCCCGGAGGGCAACCCTTTGCATAGGCGTTAGGTTGTCCCCAGGGAGTTTTGGACGCCGAAGGAGTCCTGCCACTCTGCAGCGGATATCAGCTGCAACACGTTCGTCAGTGTGAGTATTTTGTAGAGCATTTTCTATGGAAGCGAGAATCTGTGGTGTAGGAATTTTAAGTGGAGCAGGTGAGAAATTTAGGCCGAGTGATAGTACGAATTGCTGTTGTGGTGTGAGATTTTTATTTGAAAGATTTAGTATCCAGTTTTTTGTAAGAAGTTTTGACTGTTTTGAAATAGAAGGTCTAAGGTTGTTAAGTTTACGTGAATGAGTAAGACGAATATGTTCTTGGATTTTAGATTCTTGTGAGTGAGTAGCGGATTTAACTAGGAGCATGGTAAGAAAATCAAGTTTAGTATTTAGAAGGGAAGTAAGAAAGGATATTTTATTTTGAAGCTGAGCGAGTACGCGGTGACAGAGAGAAATTCTAGCAGAAAGAAATTTAAGACTTGTGTTATGTGCAATGCGATGTCCCTTGGACATCGCATCGCACTCTCTACCTGATATATCTGATCTATGTTTGTTCTGTCCGTAAAATTATTAGACAATTACACATAAATGTAGCTTTTCATAGACAATACTTCACGCATAAGACATGCTTTTAGAGAAAGAAGTATTAGTACATTCGAGATTGGTGCAAGTAAGATCGCATGTTTATACTACCCCGCATTCCGGCATACAAAGAAACCAACATATTTATTGTAATAATTTTCCATTTTTTTTCAAATTACCCATGATTATATATGTTTCATACAACAATAAAAATTTAAAAAAACAACCCGCGGAAACCACGTTTATATCGCATTAGAGATGGTAAAACGGGAACGAAGCTTACATCGCGTTCTATAGAGATATTTACCTGTTTGTATTTATTTAACCACGTAATTTCTTGCTTACTTTGCTAGTTTAAAACGGTCAGCGTTTTCTAAGTTGATTTCGCCCTTTCCATAGTCTGTCCACATAAAAGCCGAACACAGAAATTTCAAATATTTGTTTGCACGCATCAGATACAAAAGTGTGCAGGTGCCTTCGTCACATTTACAATCACTTTAAAGTTCCTTTTTGCTTTATAGTGCAAGGACAGTTAAGATTACACTCGGAGATAGTTTTCCAAAGCATTCAAATCTTTGTCACCGAAGGAATTAAGCCCGGAACACGGATTGGTAGAGAAAACGGCAAGCGCTCGATCTCACCTGGATTTAAACCCGGCCATTTTGAAATACAGCAATTTTCCTCCTTTAAAACCCTAATACATTCCTATTGACCATAATCATAGCGAATTTACTAAAATGAGGTAATATAATATAAAATAATACATACCCCCCCCCCACTTTTCAAAATTTAGGTGCAATTTATATTCGTGTAAAAGGGATTATTGTGTTTAGAAGTAATGTAGAACTCTAAAATTCCTTTAAACAATACGAACAGAATATTACATAGCATGAATAAACTCTCAGAATAACAACACATTTTTTTAATGACTTCAAAACTTACGCTTCGTCTTTGCAGGAAACAGTAACTGCTCATTTCTCGATAAATAATTTCGAAGTTCATTTATATAACCCTATTGATTGCGTCCTGATCATGAATGTACAAATTGCGCAATGGATTGCAAATTTTTTTAAATTTTATCTGCCATGCTACTTAATGCATACTTTTATGAATATCTCAGAGCAGAGACTGATTACTTTTCTTTGAATCCAAGTATTAGCGCTAATCTAAATGTAGAGTATCAGAAAAATTATTTTAAAACCTTCATAATTTTTATTTATCATTAAAGGGTAAATATGTAGCCAAATACAAGAACAAATAGTCCCTTTCATTACAATACGTGTTATAAGCGTCTGACTGTTTTAATGGAATCCTGAGGTTTAAAAGAATGTAATTGAGAAATAAAACAAAGCCTGAAGGAACTTTTCGATCCATCGGGATTAAAATTTATAAAGAAGGCATTTACAAATAAAATCTAATTTTGTATTTCATTTGCTTAAGTTAAAAATTAAAGATGGAAAAGGAAATTTAGTATGAATTACAACAAGGAGCGGATCCAGGATGCTATTAAGTGGGGGGAGGTTTCGGAGGTCCTCGCCTAGAAAATTTTTAGTTTTGGACTATTAAATAGTTTAGGTAAATGTTTTTATATTACTAGCCTTCCTTTATACCAAGGTTTTCCAACATACGGTCATGTCACAATTCGGCCCGCGAATAATATTAATTCTGCCCGCCTACAACTGTTTGAAATAAAAAAAGTTTCCCAAACAAAAATTTTAGATATTTTTTTTCAGAAATAAGGAAAAATTGTGGGGACAGGAGAGGTGAGCCTTTATATATCGAAAGTACACAAACAAATAACTGGAAAAAACTCTAAAGGGAGGCTGTTAAGTGTAAGTGAGTTTTTTCCTTTTTTTTTTAAGAAACCGCTGACCCGCGAGATCCGTGAAAATTCTTTAAGTGGCCCGCTACCCAAAAAGGTTGGACAACCCTGCTTTATACTCACCAAAATATTTAATTTACGACAATGAATTAAAGCTGGGCTTTTCTTTAATTAAACTATATGGTTTAGGGTAGATTATAGTCAAGTATGACAGAAGGATAACCTAGTAAAGGAGACATATACAATAACCAAAAACGATAATTTACAATGTAATTAATAGAACAAGTTTAAATTTAAACTATAAAAACATTGTAATTATTTTACTTTTTTTATAACAAGCAACTTTTTAAAAAACTTGAAGTTTATAGTGCAAAGTCGAGCCATCTTGGTTTCTTTGAAAATTTGTCAATTACTTTATTTACATCAATATGAATGTCTCTGTGGGTGTGTATTAAAAGTCTCTTCTGTCATCCGCGTTCGAAGCCAAGTTTGAAGGCGCTTCAACGATAAAAAACTACGTTATGCTGAAGTAACCCTTACTGAAAATGCAGTTTGAAAGGCGAATAGCTTGTAGATTCGTGGAAAAACGTCTGGATCGCATTTCTCCAAGGCTTGGAGACTTTGGTGTAAGATTTTAGTTTATTACGGTAGTAACAAACAACACATAAAATATTCTTCATCGTCTTTATTTTCCTATTTAACCCTAGGGGGGGGCAATCGCCCCCTCCACCCCTCGCTGGATCCGCCAGTGATTACATAAATTACAGTTTTGGACCATTCGTATTCCTGACGAAGGATGGACAACGTACGCCGGTTAATATAGTTGTTATTAAAATTTTGCTACACCTAAGACGTTGTACTTCTCTTCATACTACGTAAGGTTACGTCACCGTATAAATCTTATAAATGACAAACTTTGGTGTACGTATGAAGGCGTATTTTTTTCAGTATTAACGAAGGGGGAGTGGTGTAGTGAACACTATTCTTTAGATAGTTTTACTAATTAAATATTATTATGTCCGTTATACATTGTTGTGTTACACAGTGTCAAGGAGATAATCACTATCCTCTTGATCTGGAATTCTTGGTTCAGTTCAAGTCTCACCCAGAAACCTGAGAACTGTCCATATACCTTCTTAAATATAGGCGGTGCCCAGTAAGGCAGTTTTTTGTAGGTCTGTTGTCGTTATGTCAGTAATGTCCAGTTTTTCTAGGAAGTTTTTTAAATTAGGTGTGATGGCCCCCAGTGCACCTATCACAATCGAGATGACTGTTACTTGTTAATTCCATAGTCTATTAAGTTCTATTACAAGGTCACGATATTTGGAGACTTTTTCAAATCTTCCTGTTTAATTCTGCCGTCATCCGGTATTACAATATCAATCATAAACACTTGTTTCTCCTTCACCAATGTTATATCTGGTGTATTATGATTTAAATGCCTGTTTAAAGCCGAAAGTCCCACAGGATTTTTATTTAGTCGTTTTCTGTCACTTTTTTGCTTCATGTTCCCAGTAGTTATTAGATCTTATAATTTCTGCAGATATTCCAGTAAATCAGGGTAGCCACTCTGTCATGTTCTTTTCGTAGTCCGATTGGGCTTTTTCGCTACAGCCACTGATTAGGTGTTCAATTGTCTCATCTTTTACTTTGCACAGTCTGCAGTTACTGTTTTTGCTTTTGGATTTTTGATATCATCACTTTTGTTTGCAGTGCCTGTTTTTGTGCAGCAAAGATTAGGCCTCCAGCTTCTTTTTTTTGAAGTCCCCAATTGGAGCCATCTCTAGTTATGCTGACGATCGACTTTTTTCCTCAATTTCTTTCAAATATTACTCATGGAGACAGGGCCGGATTAAGGTTTCATGGGGACCTAGAAGTTTTTCCGGGCCCCTTGTAGTATAAATTAAGCCTATTTATAGTAGGACCCGTATATAACGAAGAGCTTGGGACCAACGAAAATGCTCGCTATATCCTATCGCTCGTTAAATCCGTTCTGAAGTTTAAATTTTAAACTTTGAAAAATGAATTCTATACAGGTAACATATTTTCATGCAACGTACGTACAAAAAAATTAACAAACAGTTATTTCGACACTGGCGTAAGGTTTAAAAACACGACGTTTCGGGAGCCAACTGCTCCCTTTGTCAAGTGAAGGCAGAATTCTGCCTTCACTTGACAAAGAGAGCAAGCAGTGTAGGCTCCCGAAACTTCGCGTTTTTTTTATACCTCACGCCAGTGTCGAAATAACTGTTTGTTATGGAATCTCCTTGTGAAACTCTGTATTGTTTCGTTATACAAAAAACTCTAAAATTCGTAGAAAACGTCGCGGAAATGCGTGCCGCGATAAAATTACTACCCTAGTGATAAGGTCGGATTGGCAACGATTTTAAATTTAGTCTTCACCGCATCGGGCCCCTAAAAAAACCGGGCCCAAGACATTTGTCTTGTTTGTCTATGCGATAATCCGGCCCTGCATGGAGGGGTTTGTTTTGCCAATTTGTGCGACGTTTTTGAAGTTCATTTAGTTTGAAGCACTTTTTTGAGTCTGAAACCTTTATTAGCTTTCTTGAAGCCACTTCCATTAGGAGCTTTTCATTACTTCTATTTAAATGTCCATTCAGGTCTTTTTTTTTCTCTTCGACAGTTTGTTTAATTTGTAAGAGGCCTCTTCCTCCTCCTTTTCTCAGAAGGTATGGTCTATCTACGTCACTCCGTGGATGTAAAGCGTGGTTTATAGTCAACTGTTTGCGTGTTTTTCGGTCCAAATTATCCAAGTCCATTATTGTCCAATCAATAATCTCTGCCGTGTATCTCATTACTGGTATGACCCAGCTGTTTATGGCTGTAATGGTGTTTCCGCCAATATTAGCGGGTTTCAATAGATATTGAACCCGCTATTGCTTTTGGTTTTTCTGTCTGTCTGTCTGTCTGCCCGTCCGTCCGTCCACAATAAAAAGGGTGAGTTAAGATCTGTAAATGCAATAATGATGGCTATTGTTAACATTGAAAACCTACCGAGTTACTTGAGAATTAGAGAGTTGCGAATTAGAGAGTTGCGAAGTAGAGAGTTGCAAATTGAAGAGTTGTGGATTCGTTTTAGATTAGAGTTATAGATTGGAGACTTGCGAATTAGAGAGTTCGAAATTTTACAGTTGCGAATTAGGCATTTTGAAATTAGAGAGTTGCGGATTAGAGAGTTGAGGATTAAAGAGTTGCGGATTAGAGAAATTAGGAGTTGGAATTTGGAAAGTAAACTACAACTCGACAACTAGTTATTCGTCATATTCCAACTCGCCAACTTTCAATTTTCAACTGGCAAAATTTTTGCTAGTTAGAATTTGGAAATTTTGCGAGTTAGAATTTGGATGTTTTGCGAGTTGAAAATTTACGAGTTGAAATTTGGAAAGTAAACTACAACTCTCCGATTTCCGGCTCGTTAAGTTCCAGCTCGCCGACTTTCAATTTTCAAACTCGCAAAAATTACGCGAGTTTAAATTTGAAAGATCTGCGAGTGGGAAATGGACGAGTTGGCAAATTGGAAAGTAAACCACAACTCGCCAACTTCCGACTCGTCACATTCCTATTTGCCAACTTTCAATTTTCAATTCGCAAAAATTATGCGAGTTGGAATCTGGAAGTTTTGTGAGTGGGACAATTGGCGATTTGACATTTGGAAAGTAAACTACAACTCACCAACTTCCAACTCGTCACTGTCCAATTTGCCAACTTTAAATTTTCAACTCGCCAAAATTTATTGAAAAAAGCAAAACAATAACAGATTCAACGTTAATTGAAACCCGCTAAATTTAAATATCGACCTTAGTTGATTTTCTTTCACTTGCTTGTTGTTATTATTATTATTATTAGTAGTAGTAGTATTATCATGGTCTGTTACAATGTGAATACTAAATATCGTTATTATTAGGTTTAAAAAAGTAATGGCAATAATAGTGTGCAAGTATTGACATTTTGCTTCATTCCAAACATTCGATATTGTCATTACGTTTTGAAAATAGGCCCTGCGGTGGTACAGTGTGGTAACGCATTCGCCTAGTGCGCCGTTAACTCGGGTTCGACTCCCAACAGTGCAAAGAACGCTTACTCAGAGATCTCATAAAACCGCACTTCTAATTGTAGTCAAGGGTTTGGTTCCCTAGGCCTTAAAAGGTTCAGATTCCTTTATCCATTGTAGTCCTTGAGCCGTAAAACCACAAACAAAGAAAACAAATAACTTAGAAAAATAGGTGGCAACAGCAGTGCATAAATATTAATATATTGCCACATTCCAAACATAAAATAGTATTGTATTTTAGGAAAAAAAGAGTACTAATAGTAATCTAGTAAAGGTTTCTTTCGTTGCCATAGTGACATATTCTTTTTATGTAATGTTTCTTCCGTTGCCATGGTAACGTATTCCTATATATATATATATCGGGGGTTAAAAAATAAATCAGCATTCTTAGCATTTTAGAATTAATTGAACTTTAACGTTATTGTTAGTGTTAGCTTCGGAATTAGTGGTAGAATTCGCATCAGAAATAGTATGATTTTGATAATGCTTATTTTCTCGCTGTAATGTTTGTAAAGATAAATTTATGTTTAAATATAAGTTAATAATTAATGTTTAATTTTAATGCTTGCGATTATAAGTTTTTTTTATTATTGTCGTCATTATGAATAAATATCGTGTGTTTGATATGCGATGCTTCTTCCTTTTTTTGAAGAATACTTACGTGCTGTATAGTGCCAGAAGATGCATCATTTATTTTTAATTAACAATTAGCAAATATATAGATGTGATTTCGATTCGGACGATGCATCAAAAAGAACGTGCTACCTATAACTGCACCCACTTCTTTCGGATTTCCCATATATTGGTGAACTGGATCCCCATAAATCATTATAAGCGGTAATACCGATAAAAAAATTTCTGTGGAAGCAAGTATCATTTTGTAATTTTGTAATTAATATATATATATACAAAATCGTTTATAACGACGCCGGTTATAACGACCAACCGCATATAACGACGGAATTTTTACAAGAAGTTTGGTTTGCTATTCTACTCCATACTAAATATATCGGTTATAACGACATCGTATATAACGACGAAACTAACGACGGCGATTTTGTAGTCTACGTAGATTCTAAGTAGGGAAATTCGTATCGGATATAACGACGCGACTTGACAGTCATAAGTCGGAACAATGTGGGTTAGTTATCAAAATTTAAGCGTTATTCTAATCTTGTTTATTTACAAATGTCCGAGAAAGTTTTATTACTGTTAAACCTAAATATTAAAGATAATAAACTAAAATAAAATGATTTATTAATTGAATATTACGAGGGTCATATTCTTTAGAGGCCTATTCTATTTTTGAAGCGTGGGGCCCACAAAACTCTTAAACCGGCACTGTTCGGAAGTCATTAGTATAATATAATAAATATTATTCATTAGATTTGCTTTCTATATTATATACTTTAGTATTTTCTAGAATTTTTTCAATTTAAAAAAATAAAAAGTACTATGTTTTTAGTGGCTAACAGAAATTAAGTTCATTGACGGCATATATATTTACTTAAATTTGAAACCAAAACTTAAAAATTTGCTATCAAAATAATTTTATAAAACCTAGAGTACTCATGCTATGATTTTAAAAATATATCGGTTATAACAACCGAATTTGCACGGTTCCTTGGAGGACGTTATAACCGATTTTCACTGTATATATATAAAATAATAATTCAATTTTCTGATGAGATGCCTCTTTCGGAATCCACTCGCCATCCTCATTTATTTGAGCCCTGGTATAAAACAGAAGAAAAATCGGGATTGGATTTTTTTTTCTCTTTCCAACTGCTTTAGCATATAATAGACACTTAATGGCGGAGTGAGAATGTAAACATTGGCTCTCGCAGCACTTTTGAAAAAAAAAAAAGAGGTAAATCCTTCTGTTGTTATGATTTGAGTTTAAGCATATTAAATCGAAGTCTTATAGTAATAATTTTATATAAAATTTTTGGAAAATAAAATATAAAATCGATTGATATGGACATTTTCTTCTATCTACGCAGTAATAATAAATCAAAACAGTAGGTGTTTCCTCCATAAAAAAAAAGAGTTAAAATCCTAAAACTAACTGAAATGAAGACCTAACCTAGTAAAAAGAACACTAAAACTGAAGTTGAGCTCTAGACTTGGCTAAAAAAGTTTTTGAAAACGTAAAGATATAAAAGATACCAGAACAGCATAAAAGTGACCAAGTTTGTAGACTTCTGAAAAAATCTGAAAAGTTTGGGGAAAATCAAATTTTGGAAAATATTTGTGAGTAATCAAAGTTGTTAATTTTTTATTATAACTCTAGAAAATATAGTGACATGCCAAAGGATTATAACCGATCCAAAAGGTACAAGAAAAAATAAATAAAGGAAATCAACACGATAACGAAATGGCAGATGGTATTGAAGATCGTGATTCTCTTGTTTTAGATGAAATAAGAAAACTGAAAGAGGAAATTAGACAAAGAGAAGAAAATAGAGAGAGAAAAATAATGAACTTTTGGAAAAGATGGGAGGAATTTTCGAAATAATAAATGAGATTACTCAATAAGAGTTAACTAGAGAACAAGAAAATAAAGAAATAGTGGAAAAAATGGAGGGAACTCTTGAATTAGTTAAGGAAATAAAAAAATCATTCAAAGATATATCAAAAGAGTTCGGAAGATTAATGGAGGAGAACAAAAAGATGAGAAGTGAAATTATGAGTATTAATACAGATATTCAGAAAATAAATGAAGATAATGAAACTATGACCAACGACACTAATAAAAGAATAGATGATTTAAATAGTGAAAACTTTTTACTTCATATGAAGATCAATGATGTGGAACAATACTCGAGAAGGATTAATCTGATATTGAATGGAATTCCAGTGACTGAAAATGAAAATTTGGAGAGTTATATTAAAGTTATTGGAGAAAAGCTCAAAATTCAACTCAAGGAGAATGATATACAAGTGATGCATAGACTTAGGGGTAAAGGTGATAACATAATTATTCGATTTAGAGAAACTGAAAAAAGAAATGAATTTTGGAGGAAAAGAAAGAATGAAGAATTTTCAACTAATATCTTAGGACTGGAAATAAACAAAAGGATGTATATTAATGAACATTTAATCAATCATAATAAGCATGTGTTAAATGAGGCAATTAAATTTAAGAAACAAAATAATTGGAGACATGTATGGACCAAAAATGGGAGGGTAATGTTGAGAGGGAGAGGGGAGATTCAGAAATTGTTCGAGTGTATTCAGTGAAAGACCTCGACAGTATTTACTGAAATATTAATAATAGTATATATAAAAATGATAATAAACTAAAAAATAATAACAAAACTAAAACAAAAACAGAATATAAAAATCGTAATCAAAAACAGATGCTAATAAAATCATAAAAACTTTGAAATAAAAAATTTATATATATGAATAAAATGGAACAAATCAAAAAAAAACATTAACTACTGTCCTAGATATTATTGAAACATGTAAAATAAAGGATTCAATAACATATATAGAAGGATATATTGAACATTCTATCTATAGAATAAATAAAAGAGGAGGTGGTATTTAGATATATATCTCAGAGAAAGTTAAAGATATGGAATATTTAGAGGAATTGGAATATATGGATGAAAATATAGAGATATTAGGAATGATAATACATAGTATAGTATGTATAGTAATTTACAGACCACCAGTGGGTCACGTAGCTCAATTCCTTGAAATAATAGAAAAACAATTCTAAAAGTATTAAAATTCAAAAGAAAGGTTTGCATATTGGGGGATTATATAGAAAAAGAAAATTTTAATAAAACACAATTACTCAATCTAATGGAATCGTGGGTATTTTAGAATATAGTGAATGAGCCAACGAGAATTGACCAACATACAGAAAGTATAATAAATTTATGTTTTACTAATGTTAATAATATAATATACAAAATAATAAAAGAACTAATAAGTGATCATTTACCAATTTTATTTACAATCCAAAAGGAAGGAGATAGAGCTGAACAGGGTAATAAGATTGAAATAAGGAATTTTTCTCGATTAAATATAGACAGATTCAAAGATAATATAAAAAATATTGAATGGGATAGGATTTAGATAATGACTTGGATAGCAATGATATGTATGACAAATATATTTGTATAATAAAAGAGGAATATGATAAAAATTTAAATAATTAAAGATAAAAAAAAGAAAAAGTGATAAACCGTGGTTCGATAAAAATATAGGTTGGCGTATCAAAACAAAAAATAAAGCTTTTAGGAAATTTTTAAACATAAGAAATAGAACAGATTGGATTGACTTTAAGATAAAAAGAAACAATATAACGAATTTGATAATAAAAAAAAAGAAACAATATCATATTGAAAAGTTTCTAAATAAAAATGTGAAACAACAATGGAACAATATCAATGAAATTATAGGAAAAAAGAAAATGAAAAATACTATTAAACTAAAAATTGACAGCAGTGAAGTAGAGAATGAAAGAGAAAATGTTGAGGAATTTAATATTTTTTTTTGCTAATATAGCGGAAAATATGATAAAAGTTAAAGACAAGAATTGCATATGATAATGATAATGGGAATCACATAGTAAATACTATGTACTTTGAAGAGATTGCTCGCTCAGAAATAGAGAAAGAAAGAAAAATAATAAAAGAAAACAAAGAGGTAGTTTTGGTGATATATATCCTAAAATAATAAAACAATGTAAAGATGAATTTATGTATCCATTACACATTATATATAATAAAATAATAGAGTCAGCAAAAATACCCCAAAATTGAAAATATCCAGGATAATCCCCGTTTTCAAAAAGGTAAAAAAATGATATTATTAACTATAGACCAATATCTATACTGCTATACTATTTTTTTCTAAGATAGTAGAAAAAATTATATAAAATCGATTAATTGATTATTTGGAAAAAATAAGATTCTATCTCAAAATCAATTTGGCTTCCTAAAAGGAAAATCAACAGATGATATTTTATTAAAAACAATTGGAACGATTCAAAATAAAATAGAAAAGAACGAATATGTAATGGAGTTGTTCTTTGATCTGTCTAGAGCGTTTGATGTTTTAGATAGAAGAAGATCAATAAATAAACTGGAAAATTATGGAATACGAGGGATGGTACTGAATTTATGTAGGGATTATTTAACGGATAGATTTCAAATAGTTGATGTGGGAAAAATCAGTTCTAAACAACTCAGAAATTCATACGGGGTACCGCAGGGTTCCACTCTGGGCCCATTACTTTTTTGATCTGTATAAATGATATTGCAATAGAAGTTGAAGAGGTAGATATGTATGCTGATTATACACGTTTATTGATAAGTGATAAAACTTTAGAAGGGCTATCTGTTAAAGCTGAAGAAAAAGTAAATATTTTATATAATTGGTTCTTAAAAAATCAACTATTTGTAAATACAAAGAAAACAAAGTATATCATTTTCCGAAATATTAATAAAAATATAGACTCGATTATGAATTATGAATTAAGTATAAATACTGAAGAAATTAAACGTACAGAAGATTGAAAATTTGTGGGTTTGTTAATTGATGATAAATTAGCCTGGAACAAACACAGTAGAAATAATATGTAAAAAAATACGCCGGGGAGTTGGAATAATTACAAGAATTATAGACATGATACCGGAGAACATTTCAATAAAACTATATAATGCCCTGGTGAATAGTCATCTAATATAGGGAAATTCGGTTTGGAGTAATATGGGAATTACAAAAAATAAAATTATACAGACCATTATAGATAGAGCAATTTTAAATATAGCGAGTAAATCTAACAAACAAAAATCGGAAATAGGAAATAAATATAAAATACTAAATGTTGCTGAAACTCATGAATTTAATATCTTAAAGGTAATATATGAATGGAAACAAATGGGCAAACATATAAATACAATAAATTTTAAAGTAAGGGAAAATATCAGAAATACAAGGCTACAAGATACATACGAACGCATTAAGGTAAGGACAGGAATGGGTGAGAAAAATATCAATTTTTATGGCCTTAAATATTGGAATTGTTTGCCTGAGCCAATAAAATAAATTAACAATATCTATAAATTCAAATCACAACTGAAAATGCATATATTAGCACGCACTAATTAAATGCGGGTGTAACCTTGGGAATGCATGTGTTAATAAATTTCATTTTGATGCATTTTCCACCATGCCGTGCATGTCTCTATTACGTTTTCTTAATAGTTGAATGATTTGTACTTCGTCATAAACCATGATTATACGTGCATGGAAAATAAACTTATTTCTATGTTAAATGGATTCTTCAGAATATCTTAATTGGATTCAAAAACCGGTGGAAACCCTCGACTGCATCTATAAGTCAAAATAATTGGATTTTTGTTCTATTTTTTAAAAAACTTTAAATAATCAAGTTTCATAATTAAAGCAAAATTTTTTCGAAAATTTAATTTAATTACTTCAAATCCTTCATCCAAGTCATTTTTATATTATTGTTAGCGTAGAAAATGTTTTACAGTATTCTAAATTAAATATAAAAAATAATTGTTGTCAAGTTAATTTTATTTTCTGTAGGCAATAAATGGTGCTAAATTGAATACACACGAAAATGCATTTTTAATATTCTAATATTCGTTGTTATAAGAAATATATCGACTATTAAATTTTTCTACACTTCTTCTTTTTAGAGTACTTTTTTTGACAGAAGTCATATGCTTCCAAGTATTCTCTTTATATTGAAACTGTAAAATTCCAAATTTATGAATCGGAAATGGGGAAATATACTTTTCCCTTCAAAATAAAATTCCATATCCCCACTCATTTTTATTTTAAAATTTCTCTTTCTTTTATACAACTCAAAATTATTAAGCCGAAGTCGCCTTAGTTTAATCGTCGATTGGATTTCAGAATTCTCAGTTACGACTTCCGTCCCATTCAAAATTTCTAAGGGATAAATGCGTGAAATTTGACAGAATCTGAAGCGAACGGATCCCATAAGCTTTATTTCCAGGAACATGAGCAAGAAACTTTCGAATAAAAATTCTCTGTAGCTATAAAATTCAACTGCAACGTAACGTAGGATGACATGTATTTTCAACCTCAATCCATTTTACTTCTTTTTTATTCTTAGAGAGATCAAAGAACCATATTTCCGCGTGTTATGGATTTTAATAAGTTTCTTTAGCAGTTCAGTTCCCATCAAGAAGCCTGCACTTTAAACAAACGATTTCTATACCGCGATCTACTCTCCAGGCACCTAGAGGAAAATATAAATTTAACGTTGATACACAATTTTAAATAATAGACTGACTCTTTAAATCCATTATGTAAGCTTCTCTTTCTGCGCTTAAATTTTGAAAATACTACAGATTTACAAAAGGGAAGTTAAACAACCAATAAACTAATAGTAAGTATCGAAATGAGACAAGTACGTCCCAAAGATTAAATGTCGTGTGTGTAAGAGAACAGTGGCCCAACATTTGAAAAATTAGTAGGTGGGGAGGCTCAAGTACCTTCAAAGAAGATCATGTGATGCAGCGGTAGAAAAAATAGTGTTTTGATATCAAATGGTGTGGAGGGGCTTGAACCCCCCACTTCCCTACGCCTCTGTAAGGGATATCTCTAAAGCACTCACAATGAAATCAAAATATTGCTCACTCACACACAATACAAAGAATTTGCTTGTTTAAATCAAATAATAAATGCTGTTTGTGAAGTAAAAATTAACGTATGCCTGAACTCCATATAAAATCCGTCTAATATATATATATATATATATATATATATATATATATATATATATATATATATATGGCCTGCAAAAGGGTTGCTGGTATCTAACTGGAAGGAGACCCACACGCTGAACGTATGTGACGATGTGTGGAACCGGCCAGGCCAGTAACCTAGTGTCCTACCCCGCCTTCAAGTGGTGCAGGCTGAGCTTTCTATTTATGTGGCAAATTAATATTTGCTGCACGGATAGAAAGGCGGAAGGGGAGGGCTAATTCACCAACCCGTCTAGCCAGCGTGGTGAAATTATGGCTAATTCCTCCATTATGTTGACACACCAGAAACCATGGCCCCTAGTCTCCAGGTGCTGGAGTGCTCCTGATCAAGGCAGCGGTCAGTGTGGCATGAAAGCAGGGGGTGCTAAGAATCACTGGAATGGCCCAGGCTGCCGTTTGTTATTGACCTTGGCAACGTATAATGGACGATCCCTTGCTTCTGAAGCAAAACTTCAGGAATTGGAAGAAGAACTTGACAAGATCAAATGGGACATTGTAGGACTCAGTGAAGTTAGAAGAAAAGGTGAAGAGTTGGTGGAACTTAAAAGCGGACATTTGTTTTATTATAGAGGAACGGAAACTGGAAGAACAAGTGGTGTTGGCTTCTTAATCAACAAAAGAATTAAAGACTGTCTTCTGGAAGTTGAAAGTACATCAGATCGAGCAGCGAGGCTTGTTGTTCAACTAACCCAGCGATACCAACTTCAAATAGTACAGGTATATGCACCAACATCAAGCCATACCGACGAAGAGGTTGAAGAATTTTATGAAGAAATCAAACAGTTACACACCAAAGGGAAACAACATATCAAGCTCATCATGGGGGATTTCAATGCAAGAATTGGACAACAGGAACAAGGAGAGACATCGGTTGGTAAATACGGATATGGGGAAAGGAATGAACGTGGCGATCAACTCATCGAATTTGCAGAAGCTGAAAATCTTAGCATCATGAATTCATTTTTTAAGAAGAAACCGCAAAGAAAATGGACATGGAAACACCCAAATGGGGGAACTAGCGAAATTGACTATATCCTGGCAAACAAGAAATCAATTATTGAAGATTGCAGTGTACTGAACAGATTTAATACTGGAAGTGATCATCGAATGGTGAGATGTAAAGTGCACTTAAATACTAAATTAGAACGACAGAAGCTCATTAGGAAACAAGTAAGTAAGAGGGTGGATTTAATGAAACTGAAAGTAAATACCGAGGCATTCAAGTTGGAATTAAAAAATCGCTTTTCTGCACTGGAAGGACTTATTGATGAAAGTGATATCTCAGAAGCAAATGAAAACATTGTTAAGACAATAGTTGAAACTGCTGGGGAAATTGGTGGTGTAACCTGTAAAAAGCACAATAGCAAATTATCTGAGAAGACGAAACAGCTCATGAAAAGGCGAAGAGATATGAAGGTGGACAATCGAAATACCAGTTCCAGGATTGAGTACATAGAACTTTGTAAAACTCTGCGCAAAAGCATGAAAGAAGACATAAGAAAATTCAACTGTGAGCTAGTAAGGAAAGCCATTGAAAATAACAAGAGCCTTAGGGTTGTTAAAGGAAGTTTATCTGTTGGGAAGAAACACATCATTGCATTAAAAGGAGAGGATGGCACCGTAACAAGAAATAGGGAAGAAATACTTAGAAGAGTTGAAGAATTCTACAAAAAACTATATGAAAGTAACAGTGGATTAAACGAAGACGCCGAAATAGTCGAAGGAACAGCTCCTAAAATCTTAAAAGAAGAAGTTTCATTTGCAATAAAAAATATGAAGAAAGGAAGAGCCCCTGGTGATGATGGTATTACATTAGATATCCTAAAAGAAGCTGGAGAATATGTAGAAGACATACTTGCAAAATTCTTTACCAAATGTCTTAACAGCGGTAACATACCAAACCAATGGGATTCTGCAACAGTAATTCTTTTGCATAAAAAAGGTGATAAAGAGGATTTGAAAAATTACCGACCAATTAGCTTGTTACCTGCTATTTATAAAATCTTCACAAAAGTTCTAACACATCGCCTGCAGAAAAAATTAGATGCAGCTCAACCAAGAGAACAAGCTGGATTTCGAAGTGGATTCAGTACAGTGGACCATATTCAAGTATTAAGAGAATTAATTGAAAGAACACATGAATATGAACTTCCATTGTGTGTTGCATTTATTGACTATGAGAAGGCCTTTGACTCTATAAAAACATCAGCAGTCATCAACTCTTTAAGATCAACAGACATTGAGGATGTGTACATTGACATGGTGAAACGTGTGTATAAAAATGCAAGTGCAAAATTTCGGTTACATAAAGATACCAAAACTATCAAACTTGGCAAAGGGGTGAGGCAGGGAGATACCATTTCTCCAAAACTTTTTACTTCTGCTTTACAGATGATTTTTCAGCTGATAAATTGGAATAACAAGGGAATAAAAATAAATGGTGAATATTTAAATCATCTGCGGTTTGCTGATGACATTGTTATTTTTTCAACGGACCCATTAGAACTCCAAGACATGGTACAAGAGCTCTCAACTAGAAGTGAAGAAGTTGGACTCAAGATGAACCTACAAAAAACTAAGATCATGTTCAATAATTTTGTAGAGGAAACAAAAATACAAGTTGACAACACTGAGCTAGAAATTGCTGATTCATATATTTACCTTGGCCAGCTGATTTCAATGGATGGCAACATTATGAAAGAACTCAACAGACGTATTAAACTTGGCTGGAGTGCATTTGGAAGAAACAGTTTTATCCTGAAGGGGAAATTGCCTTTGTGTCTAAAAAGAAAGGTCTTCAACCAGTGTGTATTGCCAGTCCTCTCTTATGGATCAGAGACATGGAGTCTAACAGTTGGAGCAATACGAAAGTTACAGACAACACAAAGGAGCATGGAGAGGTGCATGCTTGGAATAACTAGGAGAGATCGGAAAAGGAACACTTGGGTGAGAGAGCAAACTAGAGTAGAGGACATCATTGTTAAAGTAAAAGGGCTGAAATGGCGATGGGCTGGGCATATTGCAAGAAGAACTGATCAACGATGGACAACAGAAATTCTGAACTGGATTCCAAGAGACCACCGAAGACCTAGAAAACGTCCTCAAACTAGATGGGTGGATGAAATAAGAAAACAGGTTGGGGTGACGTGGAAGCGAATTGCTCAGGATAGACTTGTGTGGAAAGCATTTGGAGAGACCTTCATCCAGCAGTGGATAGATAATGGTTGAATATGATGATGATGATGATATATATATATATATATATACATACTGAAAGACCACGCCAGCGCATGTCATGGACAATAGATATGAACACCTACATCATGCGCACCTACTATACGATTACAAAGCTAGAAACAGACATGACAAATTACAGACCCACACTTCACGCCAAATTCGCACAACAGTACCCACACCTGGACATCAGTATAGAAAGGATAACAACCCAACGCAGGAACATAATAACCAGAAATCTCTTAGCAGAGCCCATACTACAAAGGTTAAGAGATGAAGTCGCCAATGACCTGGCAAACACTTCAACCAGTGTGGCCAACCCTGAAGCACCAGCTATTGGCGCAAGAGAACCGCTCCAACCAAGCATAGAAGAAGAAGAGAGGAGGGACGTGGAGAAAATGGAAGAAGGTTTCCAATGTGCCCTGGCGGAATATGAAGGCTCGGATGCCGCAACAAGGCCAAGAATACCACGCCAACCGGCATCTTGGAAACTCTGCAAAGCAACCAAGATCCTCAATGAACATACTCTACCACTACACCTACAGAACCACAACTCCCTACAGGAAATACACACCGCCATATACTGTGCAGCAGTAGCGGCATCACGCGCCAATGGGTACGAAGTAAGGAACGAAGGCCGAAGTAACAGAGGAAACAAAGCCCAACCACCATGGCAAGTGAGACTGCAAAAAAGAATAGAAGAGCTCCGCAGCAGCATAGGGCGAATAACCCAGTACATGCAGGGAAATAGGGGTAAGAAATTAGTGAGGAAAGTGAAGATGGCCCTTAAGAGAAATAGGATTCATACAAGACACGAAGAGCCCAATAAACACATCAGCGAATATCTGGATACCCTCAAACAAAAACTGGGTGTATACGCCAGAAGACTCCGAAGATACAAAGACTATACCAACAAAAAACAACAGAACATGCAATTCCAAGCAAACCAGAAGGCCTTCTACAGGAAGCTTCGAGAGACCCCAGCGAACAAAGACAAGTACGAAGCCCCAAAGCCAGCAGAAATAGAGACCTTCTGGAAGACACTATGGTC
>QLNU02015360.1:316031905-316049924 GCA_006491805.2 Dysdera silvatica
TGCTCAACCGCAGCCTGAATTTAGTCAACTATCGTTTCTCGATAACGACTCGATTCAACAAAAATCGATTTTCTTCTGATATAAAGTGGATTTTGGAGCTAAATGACCGAAAATTGCGGCCACTGCTGCTTCCCCATCCCCGCTTTTTATAAAAATAACAAAAAAATATCTTCTTAATTCCGATAAAGCTACCCCGACCGACGTAATTATGATCACCAATCGATCAAATAGAATTTCTTCGATACTGATTTTTATTGAACAGCAAAACTGTTCATCCATTTCGTATCATTCAACCTGTCCACGTTTGCTACTGATTTCACAAATTGTTCGTTTCATGTTTTTACATTTTCGGTTAACAACAGCTCTGATTTGGAATGACAAAATGCTAAACGGTGGTCGGGTGGTTAAAAAAATCATACATAATGAGCTAAAAGGATAGTCAATACGTAAGGCTAGAAATGCAGTGTAAAATTAATCTTCGACGTAGTTTTGTAATTATCAATGGTGAAAAAATTCTACTTTGCAATTAATATATTAATTAAAAGCTATAGTTATCTTAAAACATTCAAATTGTGCGTAACTTCATTATATTGGACATAAAAATCACTTTTACAATGAATCTTAAAGAAAGGTCCATAAAACTAAATTTTTTTCAGATTTGTTTCATATCTGTGTGTCATTCTTAGTTTCAAACTTTCCTTTCAAGTTGTTTTATTTGCTTTGTAAAAGAATCAAACGCTGGAATTACTGTGTCGTAAAAACAAAAAAATTGTGCAGATTTTAATCTTTTATTTTATAGAAAAGCAAGAATTTAACAGTTTAGTATCATAACTGCGCACCTCGAATTTACAAATAAACTTTTTCAAAAGGTAAGAAAAAAAAAGAAAAGAAATAGAGGAGATAGTAAGTTAGTTATGATTGCATTAACTACACTTTTCTAATCCAGGATGAATTATACAAGCATAGTGGCATAGGGTGCAAAGTTGGGAAATCCGCGCGCATTTATGTTTCTCTGTTATTGAACTCATTTTATTCTCGATTTTGCACTTTAATTATTGCGAATACCTTGAAAAGCTTATATTCCATTTTTGGAAAGTACAGTTTTAAGATGTCCTGCGCATACATTGAACAATAATTCTTTGTCATTTATTTCTATTACTATTAATTGGAATGGGAATTTAAAAGCGCACAAAATTCAGTAAAAACTAAGTATATTGGTATTATTAAATTAGTACCAGTTTTGTGACGTAATAGGTTAAATTTAATCACATAAGTCCATACACAGGAAAAGAACGTATCTTAAACCAAATTCGAACGAGCCAATGCGGGGGTTGGAAGAAGCGAGGAAATATATATGAAAACGGAGGGGAAAAAAGGATAAAGCAAATAAAATAAAATACGGAAGAAAGAAGGCAGAAAGGGCGTGAAATACTGCTCGCAATAAAGGGACGAAATCGCGGGTCGGAGTTTTGTCTGCACGAACAATTTTGCAACCCATAATTGCCTGCCATAACTCAGTCCAAATAGCACAACCTTTAATTCAAATAGGACGTAAATCTCTTACTTCAACCTTCTTTCACAACTTCTTGAAGATCGAAAGAATGGTAAAGGGGACTGAGAAAAATCCAGAAATATTTTCTCATTTCAGACTATATGGAAATAGAATATGGGTTTAACTTGCCTAGATTTAATTGAATTGATAAAGTTATTACAACATAATAGGTATTTTTGTGAGGGTTATAATATATTTATAGAAGTATAGGAGAAATGACGTTTGCGAGTGTACTTTTCTTCTCGCTTTAAAAACATTATACTAAGTATAGGATAGTGACAAGTTTAATGTGTATACTTAAAAGGAATTTAATTTATTACCTATTTTTTACCCACAGATAAATGTTAAGGTAAAAAATTCTGAATAAATGCACACATTGAGTATACCTGGAGTTTTTCTTCACTGAATATGACTGAGAGCCATTTGCCGCCAATCGCATATGCTTGCGTACCCAATTATATTCTATTCGTCCTGTGCCATGATTTCAACGGTGGTTTCCTAGCCATTTTTCGGTAAACCAGTGTGCATAATTCCTTAATTCTTTAGTGAACAGTATCCTTTGAAATTTGACCTTCACTTTTACTTTTTATTTACCTTAAAGACATTCTCTTGGATGACACCATTCTGATAACCTTTTCATTGTCGTGTATAGAGGTCGAACGCAGCCTTCTATGACCATGTACGTTCCATAGAAGGGACCTATGTACGTATATCCGGCAGTAGGCACACTATTGTTGGAAACTTACATATGATAATGGTGATACACACACACACACACACACACACACACGTGTCCTATATTATGCCTTGGGAATGTTAAATATGTACTTTGTTTATATCAGAGTACATGCTTGATAATATACCTCAAGTAAAAGTGTAAGTCATTTGATTTTAGGAAGAAACCCTGGCAACTATTCTGAAATTACGCGCGTATATTTTATAAAACAAATTACATTTGATTTTAATAAACAAATTTATACGCACTTTATATTATGTAGCTAATAGACTGGTTTCCACAAATTAAGGAAAAATCACAGAACCATCAATAACTCGTTCAAAAATAAACCAATCGGTTCGAAATTTGAGTATGTTGTTAATAAAAGGTGCTGAACGAAACTACAACATACAAAATAGTGGCGTTGCAATCGGAACACGTCATCTGGTAGTAGCATAAAACTGCATGTATAGGAATAAGACCGCAGTTTACGTTATGATAGCGAAATAAGAAATCTGGTGTAGCCAATTCGTTACAATGACTTCGAGGCAGCGTTTACCGGAAGAACTGCGATGGAGGGCCATTCGGAGATTAGAGGCAGGTTAAACTCAGACCGAGGTGGTCAGGTGGCTAAACGTGAGTTCCTCTATAGTGCATAGACTTCGGCAACAGTTTCTAACCATAAATTCGACATCCAGAAGGTTCAATCAAGGATGACCAAAGGTCACATCCAGCGCCGATGACCGATATTTGCAGTTACGCGCACGAAGGAATGGAATATCAACCCCATCCCAACTTAGGTCTTCCCTTCCTGTAGCTACCGGAAGTGCAGTGTTAACGTCTGCTGTGCACAGAAAGGTTCACGAAGATTACTTGTACGCTAACCGACCAGCCATTTGTGTGCTTCTTACCTCGCATCACAGGAGGGAGGATTTGAAGTGGGCACGTCAACATGTCCACTGGACTGCAGATCAATGGAGAGCTGTGCTCTTCACGGATGAGTCCAGGTTTAGCTTACAAAGCAATAGCAGACGTCCTTTGATTTGGAGAGAACTTGGAACTGGTTACCATCCTTTAAACATCCGTAAAAGACATTCATGCTGAGGAGGCAGTAACTGTGTTTAGGGTGTTATCTCTTTGGGTGGACGCACAGACCTCCATGTCTTCCTACGTGGAATCGTGACTGCTCAAGTCCATAGAGATGACATCCTTGATGCTATATATGTGCCCTTATGCCGGTGCAATAGGTGATAATTTCATCCTTCAAGACAATAACACTACTTAACACGGGGATCGTATCATGCAAAATTATCTTCAGCAGCAAACAATTCACCACATGAAGTGACAAGCTCGATCTCCGGAAGAGATTTACATCGTGCATGTTTGGGATGCTTTAGGGAGACTTGTTTGCTCTCAATCCTCCTTCTCAGACTCTCGACACGCTTAAAGCAGTTTTGCAAGGACAATAGCTTTCACTTCCTGTTGACTTCATATACCGCATAATTAACAGTATCACACATCGCTATAAGTGCTGTATTTCTGCTCCGAGTAGTCACACTCCACATTGGAAATGCTTTTCTTATACCAAACCAACATATCCGATTTGTAAATTTCATAAACGCGTAAATGTGCTAATTTCTAAATCACCACAATTGTCTAGTAATGTATTTTCATGTCGTTTTACAGCTTATACTGTGCTGTATATTTTGGCTCAGTTTCATCGAAATCAACATACAGTTTTTTGAGTTTTCCCTATTTTTGTATTTTTTCCTTAATTTAAAACCAGTATCGGTTATATCAATTGCAGTTCTATTATTATATATATTATTTTGCTTGTATATATATATAAACTTTATAATCTACAAAACGTGATATGATACTTTAAATAACATGAACGCTACATCAAAAATAGCATAAATACCTGCCAGAATGAGTCTAAGAATACTATACCAGAGGCAGTACTCTTCTATCTACTTAGTCACTTCTTAGAAATAATTTCAAAATGAATGTTTGCACAGTTGTCAAATCTAAGGGTTAGATAACATAAAAAAGAATTAAAATAAATTGCATTGCCTGTTGCGTTTTGTAATGCTAAAAAGGCAACGAAAACAGCACTTATAAAAATTACAGAATTCAGTAAATTTAGTGGCCATTCAATAATATCATCATAGTAAAATTTCAGTATTCAATGTAATTTCAGTATTCAGTGTAATTTCAGTATTCAATGTAATTTCAGTATTCAATGTAATTTCAGTATTCAATGAAATTTCAGCTAATAAACAGCAACTAAATTAAGCTAACTCCAAAACTAAATCCCATCGTGCACAAAAATCCGATATATCCAAAACCAAAAAGACATAATAGACAAAAATTTATGTGCGCAACGCGTAAATTTTTTCATTCATCAAAAATAAATCTTTCAAACTGCTTAAGTTATCGGTATAATAGCGACACACAGCACTAACCAAATAGAAGCAAAGGTTAGGAACGTAAAACAAAAACAATTTATTCGCTATTTCTTGTGATTGCTGAAATTGGCGACTTGATTTATAATTGGCGCAATTTCCTATATTAAGATTTCACAGCTCCTACGTAGGGCTGGTAACTTCCAATTTTCCCCGGTGGTGCTCCACGAACATAAGGGGCCCCTAGGTCCGAGGGAGCACTCTTGGTTCAAAAGCAAGAAGTTTAGTTTGAAAAATAAAATTTTCAAACCTCGCAACACCGATTAAGGAAGTTTGCCTAAGGAGTGTTCCAATTTTTGCTACGAAGACAGGGCAGGCGATATGGGAGGAAAGGTGCTTTGTACAAGGGCCCCCGTCTGGCCAACAAGAAGGCCCGGTACTAAAAGGAACAAACCCTGTGCAAATTATACGTTAGCAAGAGTCCGTAGACGGATGCCTTACCAACTGCGCTACTGGGACGCCCCCCCACCTTGCAGTTTAAAATTACTCCGCGTACTTTCCTACAAATCCCCTCCCCTACATATGGGATTCGTACCGGATCCGCCAATGCCCTCCACCTGCCAATCATAAACTTTTATGCTCCGAAGATACTTCTATTTTCGCTCGTTTTACAGTTCAAAAAATTCACGTCATTCCTACAGGTAAATAATAACAGTTTGATAATAAAGAAGTTCAAACAACAATGTCAATCAATCAACGTTTATTGGCGTAGTGATACCAACGCCGATGGTATGGCGTGATTAGATGGTGAAACGTTCGAAAGAAAATAAATATTTCTGCCTTCGGTGGGACCTGAACCCACGACCTTCCACTTGCCGGGCGGAGGCTCTACCCACTGAGCTACGAAGGACAATATATAATCTCTTTACGAACGTATATATATTGTTGCCAGTTATTTCGCAGAATGGTGTAGTACATAGACTACTATTTAAACCAAATTGCAAAGAGACTGGTATTAAATTGATCGAAATGCACGTTGCAGCATATGTATTTTATATTAAATACAGCCAAACTTTCAAATACAAGTTTCACTGGCTCGAAATTGTTAACTTCTACCTTCCAGAGATGCACAGCTAATAAGATACCAATTTCTTGATAATACAGCCCAGATGCAGTGTATTGGACAACTAAGTGCATTATGGGAGTAAATTTTCTTTTTCATTCAATTATGATTTGTAATTTGTGTATAGTCACAACTCTATGGATAATCATTTCCGACCCCCCATGTAATGGCCATTATGGTCCATTTTGCACAAGGGTCACAATCATATACTTCTGAACTGATGTTTTCGGAACACCCTATATAATCAAAGTATTTTGACTTCCAACTGCAGTCGGGTTTTATAGAGTTCTCGTGGGAATTATTTATGGCAGGAAAAAAATTTTAGTGTGCATATTCTTTCTGAGCATTCGTAAGTTAATGAAGTGAATTCCAAGCGTATGGATGCGAAAATTATTGAAGAATTCCAGAAATTTTTCTCTTCGTAATCGGAATGGAAGCGGAATTCCTTCACTCGTTCTTTTTCTGTTTGATTTCCTTTTGCTGATTTTTAATTCTTCGTTCTGGTGAATTTTCATAAGCTTATTTTTTCCAATCATTTTCATTTCCGTTTTCGTACGCATTTTTATTTGAGTAGCTCTTTAAGGCTGCCTTACTTTGGAAATAAGCCTATAAATTATATAAGTCGTTTTGAATAACACCATACTCCCAGACCCTCATAACGCCACTCCACATCCATTAATTTGTTACAACGCAGTTTTTACAGTATATTCCACTTCTAATTGAAGGTAAAATAATTATTCTAAATAATAACAAATTTCTCAAGAATGAAATAAGCGTTCAATTATCCAATGTGAGTTCTGTACGCACATACTGTTAATGTCATAATGACCTCGCATGGCTCTTAATTTTTGAGCTATGGATAACAAGACGTTAAGTGAGGTTTGAGTATAAATATTTAACGATAAAACATTAAGTACACAATCTGGATATACCCTTTGTGTAAGAAAAATAGTAATTCCTTCACAAAAATTACACTAATAAAGCCAAGGCCGTAGCTAGGATTTAATTTCGTGGCGAGGGTTGAAAATTTTTTACAAAATAACATTGAATAAAATTATGTTACCTTCATCGTAAAGAAGAAATATAGATACATTATACAAAAATAAATGAGGAAATACCAATTTTGTCTTCAGACATAATTGTAATTTTTTGCTTGTAGTTTTGCCATCAAGATTTAATTTTTTATAATATCCTTCTTAAAAGAATGATTTCTGTCTTTTTTCCTTTAAAGTATTTCTAAATTAGTGGTCGACGAAAATGGTCAGACTTTTGATAATTATTCAAGGTTTGAGGGTTTCTTTCTCCCCTTTTTACAAGGTTGACAAGTAAATACAGATATACGTATTTTTGCGGTCCTATTACAAATTTAGTTTCGTGGGGACCTGTCCCTAAGATCCCCCTCTGGTCACGGGCGTGACTAGCGTGAATTGACAACTATAATTGTATAACAGAATTAGCGAATACAAAACATATTTCTCACGGGTATATATAAATCTCAAATTACCGAATGGGTGCTTTTCGAGATTACAAATTTATATTCTTGTGAGATTGTAATACTGTAATTTCTTTTGTTGTTAATCGAATCGTCATCAATCTCATTATTTCATCAAAAAGTAGGTTTTAAATTAAAGTTTATCTTAGACACCACTGATATTATAAAATTACATTAAAATCTTTTAGTAATAAAGAAGTGCCGACTTCAATTTAATGAAAACAATACTGTTAAATTCGCGAGTAATTAAATTTGAAAGCATTTTCTTTAAAATGAAGTGATAATTGAGCCACTTTGAAAAGTATATGTAAATTATAATTGTTATTTTATATTTATTTTAGATATATAACTATTTTTATTGTAATTTAAAAATGTACTTTGTTTTGATAATTCGAACTCAAAAATATCAGTTTATTGAGATTCGGGTGCTTGTTAGTTTGCTGCTGTATCTATTGAAAAAAAAAAACGTATTTTGAGAGGTAGTCGACAAGTGTTGATATTTTTTTTAATTGTGTTTTCGATCGGGGTTGGGAATAGTGAGCCGCCGAAGGCAGCTTGGATAAATGTTAATATGTTTATTCAAAATCTTTGAAAATGAGGAAAAGTTCTATTACAGCAATAAAAAAATGTTTTATTTAATTTCTCAATAACTGCAAAATTGGATAGAGTCTAGAGTCTACCAATTAAAAATCTTACCATACAATAAAATTAAATAGATAGTGCTGATAATTGGAGTTATATTTAAATATTTGAAATATAACGAATTTCTACGGTAGCATTATAAAATACTTTAAATATTTTTCTTTTAGGTGGATTTTTAGTTCTGATTTAGGTGGTAGTTCGTATTTTTCTTTTTAAATTCACATATCTTGGAAAACTTTTTCTATTTAGAAATCCTTAAAAATTACCTTTGTTCGGTTCGTTTACATTGAAAGAGAATCCTTTGATCTTATACGAATACAATTGCGGAAAAGAATAATCTCTTTCAAAAAGAGTGTGCAAGCGACCATCCAATACAAATGTCACAACAAGATTACAGCAAAAATATTAGATGTTGTGTGAAAATTATTAAAATGCTATTATCTCTAAATGCAAAGGTATCGGTAAAAAGATTGATACTTAAAAATTATATTTAAAAATTTATGTGGCTAGTTCGAAGCAAAATATGTAGATACAAGTTCTGTGAATATTATATAACTTAACAACGCTGAAAGTGTCAGAGAAGAAGCTATATCTGTGTTTGTGGATTAAATATGATTTTACTTTAAAATGTTTGAAATTTATTTAATGGGATTGTAAATTATCCTATAGTAGATATTTATATAATTCATTTCAATGCGCGGAATCAATTTTAGGGAATCTTTAGCTAATAGTAGCAAGCAATACTCAAAGGCAATAAGCGGTGACGTTAAAAGACATCAATAATAAAAATTTCCGTTAACCTTTTAAAATAAAGAGATCATATTTATTCTGGCAACTGACTTTTTTCGATTGTAGTATTTCTGATGTATATATTTTTCTTTCCTCTAGTTCACATTTCTTAGACTTCTAAGGTTTCTTTGGTATCATTTATGGTGATCAGAAAGGTTCTCATTTTATTAGCTAAAATAGGAGAATATACGTACTACTACTTCCACACTATTGTCTGATCCCACTACGCCTCGTAGTAGACCGGCTGATCAGTCCACTGACTGTTGCTTGCTCATTGCGCGCACGAATTTCAGCCGAACGTATCGCGGGAAATCACTAGGCGAGTCCGACTGCGCAATCAGGAACCACCGCCGACAAGCTCCGGTCATTTCACTGGGAGAGTCTGGACCACCCACCATACAGTCCGGACCTCGCCCCTAGTGATTTCCACGTTTTCGGTCCGCTGAAGAAGTTCCTGGCAGGACAGCGATTCACGTGCAACGATGAAGCCAAGACAGCAGTCCGACGGTGGTTCCACAGTCAGCCGGACGAATTCTACCACAGGGGCATCTCAAATTTAGTGCTGCGATGGGACAAATGTCTGAACCGGTGTGGGGACTATGTGGAAAAATAGTGTAAGGTACGTAGAATAGTACGTATATTTGTAATTACCTGTATGTACCTTATTTTGGCTAATAAAAAATAGGAGCAAAGACTTTCTGATTCGCCCTCGTATTATATATAACCAATTCATTATATAATATGATTGCTTATAGAAAAGTATAGGTTTCTATTTTGCATTTATTTTATATTTATATATTGGGCTTTAATGTTAAAAATGTTACGAACATGACCAAATTTATATTTCATTCTGACTGTGACATTTAACTACCGTTCGCAGTTTCATTAATAAATTGTACTGCAAGAATCATTTTGGTTATGCAAAGTTTGTTCAAAAAGTTTTCAAACTTCAGATTGTAAGCTAAAGTTTAAACTCACATCGAAATCCTGCAGATGTCATATGACAGCTGAGTTCTTGTTCCAACCAAAAATAAAGACTAGGCACGACGTTCTTTCTTGTAAACTTTTTGTTTAGTAAGGCTTCGTCTGAGAATGCTTGAAGTGCGGTTCCCGATTTTACAAAATGGCTGACCATCGCAAGGAGCGCTTAATTTTCAGTGGAATTTAACTTAGAAAAGAGAAAGAAGTCTGCAGGAGCAAGGTACAATGAATAAATTGGCTGAGATATCAGTGAAGCGGGTTTTTCAAAACAAAACAAAAAGTCACAAATTAATAGCGACGCATAAGCAGGTGTATTATTGTGGTGAAGCATCCATGAATTTCTTTTAAAAGCCTAAAGCCGATTGCTTAGAACACTTTCCCGCAATCGCCAAGGAAATCATAGTAAAATTCATTGTGTTTTCTGTTTTTTCCTGTTTTCTTGTTTTCTTGTTCCGTTTTTTCAATGTCGAAATCCCTGCAAAACAGATTCATTAGAATAATTGATAAAAGAAATATACATTTAAGTTTGGCAATTTTTGAAAAAATAGACTGAGTGATTAAAAAAAATTCGATATTTAAACAACCATACACTGTACAAAAAGAATATTTTTTTATTAATTTGCAATGTTTTGGCTACATAACCTTTCTGTAGTTTCAAAAATGCATGAAATTTTAATGCTAATAAAAAAGGAAATGTACACACTACTCGAGACAAAAATATGGAAATTCTAAATATCAAGACAAAAATATGGAAATTTTCTTGCTAGTACTTGGTCTAACCACCCTTGGCTGTGATAACTGCTTGGATTCTACGAGGCATGGACTTCACTAACTGCTGGCAATCATCACCTGTGATTGCACACCAAACATCATGAATTGTTCATTGTCATTTCATTTGAAAATTTTTTGCCGAACGTGCAAGATATCGTCATACTTCATTCTGGTTTTTCGTTTCGAAGCGAGCGGATGCATGATTTCTTGGCTGCTCAATGCCCGGGTCAGCCGCCATTTGTAATTTACAAAGACATCGACTTCGAGATTTCGTTTCACACCGACATTGCATCTTTTTGCATCGGCATTTATTGCTTTCATCAGTGACTATTTTTAGCATTAAATTAATTTTTGGATTGTCCATTACACAGGACAATCATTATTTATTCTAAATTTCTTCATTTTTCCGAGACCATAGCCTCATTCGCGACTTCACACTGGACTAGCATCTCTACGATTGGTAAATCGTTTTATCTTTGTCTCTCAAGTGTACCTAACCTTCTGCACAGCACTACCCCCCACTTCCAACGGTACCTTACCTTTTAAGATGTCCCCCTCGCCTTACTACCCTAATCTCTTCTTCAAATCTGCCTAATGTACAAAAGACTAAACCTGCTTGATCATACTGTAGGGCAGCTTAATGACTGCTTTGGCCGAATCTACAACGAGATCAAGGCATCTGATGGCAGCATCGACACCCATAATAAGAGCGATCTTGTGCTCTCAAACAATCTGACTACCTCCCTTTGTTCGAACGTTGCTGACGACTTCACCAGGGAAGAATTACTTAGAGCCTGCCGACTGGCACGTTTTGTAGCAGACGATAACGGGATTGTTAGCATCCCTAAAGATGAAATTGCGGAATCTCTAAAAATTCTGTACTGAGCCAGTTTTAGAAAATGATGAGGGTCCCCGACCTGCAAAATTTTGACATAATAGGGACTGTTGACATTCTTCTTAAGGAAATAAAGACTTCCAACACAATAGGCACACGTGGAACCATATACCATCACATTTGGAGGAAATTTGACCTGACTCGGAGCACAGGATGGATGGAATTTCTCTTCCTTGGGACGCACTACATTTTGTTTACCATCATTAAACAGACGAAATCTAATTTCTTCTCTGAAAATAACCTTTTTCCAATCTTCTATGCTCCAGGTTTCATGTTCTTTATTAACGATTAGTTATTTTTAGCGACGAAAGCAAATTTTGTCTATTTAATGATGGTAAACAAAAGTAGTGCGTCACAAAGAAGAGAAATTCCATTCATCCTGTGTTTCAAGTCCGGTCAAATTTCTTCCAAATGTGATGGTATATGGTTTTATGTGTGCCTATGGTATTGGAAGTTTTTGTTTCCTTAATGGGAATGTAAACAGTCCCTTTTATGTCGAAATTTTGGCAAATCACCTCATTCCAAGTGCAAATTACTATTTTCCACATGGCAATTGCACTTACCAACAAGATGGAGCACCATGTCATACAGACAAGAATACTATGGCATGGTTACAGGAGCACGATATCACTGTTCTCAAGTGGCTAGGCAATAGTCCCGACTTTAATCCAATTGTAAACAATTGGGAAAAAACGAAAAGGGCTATTGCTAAAGTGAAATCAGCTGCAATCGATGATTTAAGGAAAACAATTCATGATGTTTGGTGTGCAATCACAGGTGATGATTGTCAGCAGTTAGTGGAGTCCATGCTTCGTAGAATCCAAGCAGTTATCACAGCTAAGTGCGGTAAGACCAAGTACTACAAGAAAATTTCCATATTTTTGTCTCGACTTTTAAAATTTCCACATTTTTGTCTCGATTTTTAAAATTTCCACATTTTTGTCTCGATTTTTAAAATTCCCATATTTTTGTCTCGAATATATATTTCCTTTTTCATTAGCATTAAAATTTCATCCATTTTTGAAACTACAGAAATATTATGTAACCAAAACATTGCAAATTAATAAAAAAAAATATTCTTTTTGTACGGTGTATGGTTGTTTAAATATCTAATTTTTTTTAATCACTCAGTCTGTTTCTTCAAAAATTCCAAATTTTCTCTCGAAGTGTACGTCGTTTTCACAGAACTCACAGAACCAGCTTGGTGCAGATTTGTTCTTCAATTTCTTTACTGCTTCAGTGGAGGTAAACTGAAGTGCCCTCGGTTTCTGTTTTTGGGCAGATTTATATGCGAGGCAATAGCGTAGTAATTCAAAACTCATGGGGGCTTTAAAGAAGATTATGTAATGCGGCCTTAGAGAAAATAATGTGTTTTGATATCCAATGTGGGGCTTGAGACCCCTGAGCCCCCTTTTCTACGCCTATATAGCTAAGAAGTCAAAATGTATTTTGGCGAACACTTCTTTTGCGAATCATGATTTCAGCTTGTAGTAAAGAATAAATCTTAGACCCAGGTATGGCAAGCGTTCAACTAGATTTTCCTTTAATATTTTTTTCTGTAGAGTTTGTGGTTTCTTCTAATGCTTGATTGGTGGACCGCTTTCCTCCTGTTGAATTTTCTCACCTTCTACAGCAAAATTATTTTCATCGTCCAAATACCTTTTTAAAGTTATTTTGGTACTCTATATTCTCATTTATTATGTTTAAACTTATCTCTTCATTGCATTAAACTGCCACAGCTCGTTTCATAATCTCGGTAGTCTACTGCCCATATTTCACACCTTTTGGCATTTTTCTGGAACGAAACCGCAATTTTTAAAAACATAATTAATAACATGTATTCATTTTTATACTTGCTAGAACAATACTGCCGGAGAAACTGGTTCATTCATGAAAAAGCGAGATGGCCCAATGATGGAAAATTCGCTATATTGATTTTTTTAGAAGACACAAACGAAATGACGATTTCGATTAAAATATAAAACATCGGATTTAGTACTTCAAATTGTGCTCTTTACTTTCGTTAATGTGTTAAACTGTTAAGTGACATGTTACGCCTACCACACTCATACAAAATCCTAACTAAAGGTTATAAAAATAACACAAAAATATTACCTGAATTTTTAGTTCGCAAGAAAATAACCTCAACTTGTTTACGACTCTATACATAATGAGTGGGAAGGAAAGGAAGAGTTACAACTTTTTCTGCATACGTACAAACTCTGATAGGTGAAATATAAAAGTGGTTCATCCATGGAACCGATCCATCGATGGAAACCTTCCCCTATATATATCAACATATTAATAGTCATTTATAGGGAAAAGGGAGAAACATATAAGAAAGACGCAAACATTTGTCGGAAGGCATGGATTTCCTTTTGGAGGAATAGCTGGGAATCTATACAGAAACAATCCCTTACTTATGGCCCACGTGGAGGGCCTCGCTTGATAACCTTCTCACACCTGGGTGTAAAAAAAAATTTTCATCAACGATTTTTCATCCATTTTAGCAAGCAATTCATTTCAATTCAGTCATGTTTCAATCCACTGATTTTGCTTAAAAAAATAGTTTATCGCTCCATGTGATGTTCTTATTCCGCAAAATAATTCGTTGCTCCATGTGATTTTTTGGTGGATCAGCTCACTGGTATGTCGACAAGTTTTTATTGTTACTATTATTATTATGATTACTATCTCAGTTAATGTAATTATTTTACTAGTAGTATTAATAATATTGTCACTATTATTTTTATTATCATTATTACTCTTAGTGTCACTGTCGCTTTGTTTGCTTCTTTTCTATGTTTCTCCCTTTTCCCCTGTATAGAAATATTAATGCGTTGATATCAGGGTTGATTTTCTGCCGGCAGAAACTAGTTTTTGCCGTGCCAGTGGCAGAAACTGATTATGACCGGTTTTAGCAGGCATAAATTGGGAGAAATTGGCAGAAACTAATAAAAATACTTAAATCAGTATTGTATCAGATCATGAAAACGATATGGATGATATATAAAGGTGCTGTTCAAGTTATAAATAATCGGATGATTAATAAAGACGTAAAAAGACTTGTTGCAGCTTTTAAAATCTATTGCTATTGCCCTGTATAAGATTCGGAAAGATGACTTTTCTATTCCAGATGCTTATGAAATTTGGTTGACCCTCATGGATGATTATAATCTCATGGAAATGAATCAAAAAAGGGTAAAAAGTAAACTTAATCAGGCAATAACTCAACATCATATGCCAGTTTATATGCTTCATCCAAAGTACATGTGATCTAAATTGTCACATGAGCAGGAAGAAAACACTATGAAATTCTTTAATGTCACTAACCCAAATTTTGTGCTTTACATTATAGCTTTTTGAGCAAAATCAGCTCCTTTTCCTGAAACATACTACTCCAATAAAATCTTAGAAAATGTCCCAGTTCCTATATGGTGGTCTAGTTTAAAGGAAACAACTATAAATGATGATTTTGTAACTTTTGTCTACGCAGTGATGGTATTGCCTGCAATACTGATGGGCTTGGAAGAATATTTCTATCAAGCTTTTCGTCTATTCCTAATAAATTAAGAAATTGTTTGAATTAGGAAATAGCAGCAAAACTAATCTTTTGCTATAGATTACTTCATTGGAAAGATCAGCCTGAACTTAAATGCTAGTGAATTTGCTTTGATGTAACCTTTGAATAAATACTATACACATTGTAACTACACCTATTTTACTTTAAAATGCATCCCCTTTTACAATTTAGGATATTTTGATAAGTTTTTAATGCACGAAATAATTATTGTTTGGGTTTCTGCTGGTATTGCCCCTTCTGGTGCAGAAACTAGTTTCTGCCACGCCGGTTTTAATTGGTTATAACCAGTGATTACCGCCTTGGGAAGAATTCAAGTATTAGGTAAGCACATTAGAGGGAGAGGATTGCCGTTGTACTTATTTTCCTATGTTAGCCAATGTTAATTTTTGCTTACTATGTGGGGAAAGTGATTTAAATGGCCAAAATATTGCTTATGTAATACTTGAACGCTGCCTTGGCAGAAACTTGACAACCTCGGTTGATATACATATACGTGTGTGTGTGCGTGCTTGTGTATACATATTTTCTCTTCCCAGTAAATCATATACATAGCATATAAGCATATATATTGTTGTTGCTATACATACATACACACACACACACACACACAATGTTGCAAAAAAAATTGCGCCTCGGTGGTTTTACACACTTTTCTCTCATGCTTTTATGTGATTTTTAAATTAACATATGTTTACACTTACGAATACCCGCTGCAAGTCGCGCGTGTTCAATTATATAGTAAATATACGCGTTTGTTTACTATCTTTCCCTCAACGAATAAATTTATTTAAAATATATCCTATATATACTTGTCTTATATGTATTTTATAGAAGTTTGTTTTTAAACTATCCTTAAATATTTCGAATGATACTTTCCATAAACAGGAATTCAGTTAACGGATAAAACTAAAAAATGCATTTTCTTTTTTACTATGGGATCGAGAAGTCTAATTTGTCAGCTAGATCTCCAAGTCAAACTGAACGAAAAATTTTGCCCAAGAGATGTAATGCTCAAATGTGTCGCAGAGTTTGTTATAAATTTTTTTGTTCTCGATGTAAATAGACGGCAGAAAAGTTTAGCTGACACAGCTTAAGAAAAAGTCCCCGTGAGAAGGTAGCTAGTGCAATTTTTATTATCAACATCGACTAAAATTTGGCGAGCTCCCGGTTGTCTTCTATAAAAGTCACCAGATGCAGTTACACTGAGCCAATAACTTCCTGATATATCTAAAGATCTTGAAATTTAGTGCACTAAGAAAAGAACACAGTCCTTCTCTACACATACTAAGTCATCCCAGCTTTTTTTTATAGATCGTGATAGAAAGTATACGTTGAGGCAAAGGAATATTTGGACCCGGAGAAGGCTATAAATCCGGATTGAAATTTTCCCATTTTTCTCTAGAAATTGGGGCGGGAAAAAGTGAATTTATATCTCCTGAAGTATAGAGGTTTAAAGTTTCTATTTTTCTATGCTTCATATAGAAGTCGTCTTTTTTTTTTACTTTTGTAAGAAATACTACGACTAGATTTATAAACAATTCCACGGTAACATCAAGGCACAGAAAACCATGTAAAACACACATATCATTATATTATATTATCATCAAGTAGTGAACTCAGATATATGAAGTATTTAACTTCTAAAAATTTCCATTTAGCACATAACAATCAACATAGAGTTTTCAAAATTAAAAGAGGGGGCACAAGCACATATTTTATACATGAACGTATATTAAAACATATATAAAATCGAAATTTATTGAGGGGATTAGGCTCCACAAACCTATTTAAATCATAAATACAGATAATTTTATTACGAACGCGCTAAAAAACATTTCATCCGACTTGCATATACACGCCACATGTGTATAATTTTCAATGTGCGTGTACTTTTAACACGCGTATATACGACGTGTGTATAAACGTAGAGTTATATAGACTTATGGGGCCCAAGCTCCCACCAATAAATTTCGATTTTACATATATTGTAAAATACACACATGTATGAAATATTTGCTTGTGCCACCCTCGCCTTTATAATTTTGAAAATTCTAGGTTAATGGCTGTGTTAAAAAAATAGTTACATTGGTTTTAATAATAAGCATATATATATATAAAATCACCATCATATTCAACCATTATCTATCCACTGCTGGATGAAGGTCTCTCCAAATGCTTTCCACACAAGTCTATAATGAGCCATTCGTTTCCACGTCACCCCAACCTCTTTTCTTATTTCATCCACCCATCTAGTTTGAGGACGTTTTCTAGGTCTTCGGTGGTCTCTTGGAATCCAGTTGAGAATTTGCGTTGTCCATCGTTGATCAGTTCTTCTTGCGATATGCCCAGCCCATCGCCATTTCAGTCTTTTTACTTTAACAATAATATCCTCTACTCTAGTTTGCTCTCTCACCCAAGTGTTTCTTTTTCGATCTCTCCTAGTTATTCCAAGCATGCACCTCTCCATGCTCCTTTGGGTTGTCTGTAACTTTCGTATTGCTGCAATTGTTAGGCTATATGCCTCTGATCCATAAGAGAGGACCGGCAAGATACACTGGTTGAAGACCTTTCTTTTTAGACACAAAGGTAATTTTCCCTTCAAGATAATACTACTTCCGGTTTTGAGCTTTTACTTATCCAGGGGATAATATACAAGACACTCCGGGCTAAACGGAGGACCCTAGTTAGAATCTGGGATTATATTCTAAAATTGCTAGCTCTGGTTTGAGCTGTAATTAAAACGTGGCAAAAATTACCGTATAATAATACCACTAAATTCCGATGCCAGTTTAACACGTCTGTTGAGTTCTTTCATAATGTTGCCTTCCATTGAAATCAGTTGTCCAAGGTAAATATATGAATCAGCAACTTATAGCTCAACTTTGTCAACTTGTATTTTTGTTTTGTTTACGAAACTGTTGAACATGATTTTAGTTTTTTTCAAGTTCATCTTGAGTCTTGATATCTATATCTATCTATATCTATCTATATATATATATATATATATAGTACCAAGATCTCAGGCATGAAGTACGAGATATATGGGGTATGGAAAAGATCTTCATCATCCC
>QLNU02015360.1:316054091-316089405 GCA_006491805.2 Dysdera silvatica
TAATGCACCATTTGAACTCCTTTTTCTTCCATTGCTATGTTCCTTTCATTTTTTATCTGTTTTTCTCCCTTTTATTCAAGATTTTGTGATTCGAACGAACCGAACGAGTCATCTGATTAGAGCTCTTTTTTCGAAGAGCAAAACTTGGCCAATAATAAAAAAATGTGTATTTAGGTCAGATTAATTGTGAATTCATTCATATCGTCAATTTTAAAAGGCTCAAAAATGTCCACGAAATAAATTGTTTTAATTCATGCGAAAGTGAAAAACAAATAATATTATATAGGTGTTGATTATAAATACCGAATTTTACTGAGAAGTTTAATACTTAAATTTTCTATCAACTACTGAAACTGCTGAAAGAAGTTTTTCTGCATTAACAATAATCAAGGCACATCTTGGAGCCACACGAAGATAAATTCGCTTGAACAACTTGGCTGTTTTGTCAATGGATAAAAGCATTCTTATGAATATTAAAAAGTAATTGGAAAAATTCTTTTATGAAAATGTAATGCTCGAATTCGCACAAAAGGTAAAAAAGAGTAAATTTCATGTACAAATAAAGTATTCAAAAGTAAAATGTTAAAATCTTTTACTTTACTAGCCAACGCGCGACGGAGGCCCGTGAAGGGGGTCTTGGAAAGGGCCGCTTTTTTGCAAGGTTCCGATTAATAACCATCTTGAGGTCAGCAAGATTAGAGGAGATACTTTATACAGTGTTTGGATTACGCAGGGATCACCACAAGGAGGCGCTCTATGTCACCCTTCTTGCTCAAATCCTCATAATTATTTGTTAATATATTAATAATACCATATACCGAAAGTATAAAAAAGCAAATTCTATTTCTTCACAATTGAAAAGTTCTTTGTACTTTGCATTCTTTAAAACAGTTCTTGATGTAGGGAGATAACCTAGGTATTGGGCCCGAACTTCGCATACGCACAAATACACACATGTGCCTGATTGTGGTCCAAAAAGCTTCGTTTTTTCAAATTCAAGAAAGCTTTTTCAAATTCTTGGGGGTACGCGAGGGCGAGTGATCTCTGAAGGTGGTCCGCGGTCTAGGAAAGTTAAAGAACCACTGTTCTAGAGCGATGTTTCTCAAAGTGTGGTCCGCAGGATCTTCACCAAATTTCATAACAAAAAAATCAACTAAAAATTGCCGGCGTCAATACAATTTAGGTTCGGGTGAGATTTAAGGAATTTCTCATAAATATTACTTGTTATAAAACTTATCTTTCGGCATTTCGTGAAAGGTTTGAATCCTCTGAATACACCCATGCTGTCTACATTGCTTATTATTATTATTTAAGTTAATGATGTCATTTTCATTGTAAATTTGACAAAATAAGATCATAACTGACACTCTCCTTATCAAATAGTGTTACTCTAAAAATTATTTTGTTCGTTTGTTTGGATTTTTATGGCGCAAGAGCATCTGGGATATATTGCGCCAAACATGGTAGAATCAAAGATTCAAAACATTATTTTGTTTCAGGTGAGTTTGGTAACCAACCCATATTTTAAGAACATGGTCGGATATTTTAGAGATTTTCTGCCAAAAGTTAGTGCTTTTTTAAAGTAAAAAACCCAAAAAGCTTAAAAAATTTACCACAAAACGAGCTAAGATTAACTACAAATTATATTTCAATGGATGAATAAGTCTCTCCTACCGGAGCTCTTTATACGTAAATAAGCCTGCCAATAAATCATATAAATCGAGGGTTATTTATAATATCTTTCGTTGGGAGAGGCAGGGAGAGGGACCAGTATGGCGGTGGCTAAGTAGGGCTTAATATTATTAACCATAGTTGGCAACCTTAATTTCAGGCAATATACTTTTTTATTGGGGGGAGAAACCCCAAACCCGGTGGTCCGCGATCTATAAAGGAATGCTTAAAGTGGTCCATGAGAGATCAAAGTTTGAGAAACACTGTTCTAGAGGGTTGGTATGACTAGGTCACTTTGACCAAGGTAGGGCGATTTCACTGCTTCACTTCCATCATACCCCTAAATTCAGACTATGAGGTAAGTGAAAGGCTGTTCATTTTGGTATATGTTCTACGCAGAACGGTTTCGCGCTGGATCACTTCAACGTTTAAGTGTAAACGTGAATCTCAATGCGAAGAAGTTGTTGAATTTAGAAAAAAAGTTAGAAATTCTAAAAGATGTGGATTATGTAAAGTTACATAAAATAGAATTTGTCGTAAAATTTGGAATTGAAAAGAGTACTTTATCGACAATTTTAAAAAATCAAGAAAAAATCGAAGCTGCTTGTGTAGTTAATCAGTTTGAGTCATAGGCGTAGCCAGGGGGCGGTTTTGGGGGTTGTAACCCCCCATTGCAATGAAATTTTGTATATTTAACATAGGAATATATGAGTTGTAGCTCTGTAACCCCTCCCTTATAAACTTTCTGCGTACACCACTGGTTTGAATACATAATGGTATGTGCACATAATGAAACAAGGGGATTTTTGAATCATCTGCTCTACACAATATGGTCTTTAAAGGTACGTAAACTTTTCTACAAAATATGTATATGATATAATAATTATAATAATGGTTATAAAATATATATTATGGCAAAAATATATAATAAGAAATGGAATAAACTTTGTAACATGATTGATCCCATCCTTTCTGGACCAACGCAAAATACTATTGACGACAAGGCATTCTTTTTTTTTGTCCCCCACTTGGGGTTCGCGTTAACGAGGTTTGACTGTACGCCATAAAGCGTTTGATTCCAGTAGTGTAGCGATTTGTAAAGTATGGGGAGACTCGAGTGGAATTGTGGGGGAGCTCAAGCGGCTTTAAAGAAGGTTATGTGATGAGAGAGAAATGTGCGAAAATAACGTGTTTTGATATCTAGTGAGGGCTTGAGTCTCCGAGCCCCATTTTCTATGCCACTGTTTGATTCTTATACTGTTTCGAAGCTCCTGGTTTGATTCCCGTAATAAAATCGCCTGACTGAGGTTTGGGTTCTTCGTTAAACTGTGGGTCTTTTTTGTTTGAGGCTAAAAACCCCACCCAAGGACAGATCTATATCTGCTATTATGAAAACCCAGAAAGGTAGACCAAAGTCATAAATAGACTGCGCCAGTAAATTCTTTTCTCACGAGTCGTTATTAATCAGAACACATTTTAAAAATAAATAAATTAATTAATTAGTAAGAGTTAAAAATTAAAGTTGAGAGAATGGTATTAACGTTTTTTAATTATGCCTTTTTCAGAAAAAAAAGCTTAATCAAAATCGTGAATTTTTTTATGCGTAAATACTGTATAGAGTACACTGACTGAGTAAAATTGATATTATAACATATAGAAAGGCTTGTTTGATTTGTTTGAAAATTTGCATACAAGAACATTACATCAAACTTTGTAAAGAATTAATATTTCGTTGCAATTCCGCAGACTCTGTAGCTGCTACAAGACAAAGCCTAACGTACTGGAGACAGACATTTCATGGATTTCTTTCGAGCGATTGCTTTTGGTGAAAAAATCTTGTTTGCAAAAGAACGGTTAAGTTGTTCATAATGCTTATAATTCGTGCTCGCAAGGAATATAACTGGCTAACAGACGATAAGAGAGGACGAATAATTAGCCTTTACAAGGCTGGGTCGTTAATTCAATGTGTAAGGGCACATGTCGACCAGGATAATACTACGGCTCATCCATGTGTCTAAAAATGGCTGAGAGACGGCACCCATGGCCGTAAAGTATAAAATGGGCATGGAAGGTTTCTAGTCAACGTGAATACAATGAACATACGTAGAAAAAATCTAGTCAACGTGATAAACGTCTCATTCTTCGACAAGTCCTGCTTACTCCAGCTACTCCATCTGTAATTAGATGAGCGGCGATAGTAATAATGCTGAACGGCATACAGCTCAAACACAAGTCGTTGTGATCTGGGAATCGATCAGATATGATAGCCGGTTCAGTTTGGTATGCACTTCAAAGCAATTTCAGAGCTTGGGAGTATGCTGATGACATCTTGGAACCTGCCGCTTCGCTCTTCATAACTGGTGTGGGAAATGCCTTTTTTCAACATGATAACTCTTGACTGCATACGGGAAACATCTCACGACAATGTTTACGAGGTACAAACGTGACTGTCGAATCCCCAGATATATCTCTAATAACAAATGTCTGGGACATCATTAAACGCCATCTATATACAAAATCACTGCAGCCAATAACAAATCTCTTTTCAACAGGTTGAATAAGCCTGGCGTACAGTACCCCAAGGCTCTAGGTACCTGTACGAATTAATGCCGCAGCGAGTAGCGAATTGCATCGCTAACAATGGAGGAGCCATTCCATACTGGTTTGGTCAAGTGGCAGTTTTTAAATATCTTATATGTGTCGTTTAGCTTTAGAAATATTATTAATATATCCAGAGTATTACCTAACCAGTCTTATCCATAGGTTTTAGCGAACTTTGTGCCCTTCTTTGTGTTGAAACTGCAATTTTACTCAGTGTGTACACAGTCGAACCCACTTATAACATCAGTCAATGGATCAGCAAAATTTCGATACTGCAAACGATAAAAACTAGTCATTTTAAAATTTTGGTATACAGTATCACATTTTGTAAATAGCATTATTAGTCCATATACTATGTACTTTTAATTTAAACCACGTGTTCAGATATGACAATGTATAGCTGAACTACCGTTCTTTATTATTTATTACCGCAATCTTGTCTTTCAATAATAAAGCTTTTGGTTTCGTAGTCATTTTGAAAGTTAAGAACAAAAATAATGTAGAACAATGGTGCATGTACAATGCCAGGAAAGAATAGATGTTTCTTACTGTAGGCGTTTTGTTGTTGAAAGACATGGGCGAATTCATTTCATTTTCATTCAAAAGCAGGGGAGTGAGCGTGATTAGTGCAAGGGATAAACAAAGAAAAAGAGAGAAATCAAAAGGGAGTTTCAAGGCCATTTAAAGTGTTTGGCCAGAATGAGTTATTGAAAGTTAGAAGGTCGTATATTGTTATCGAATAAATGGGATGAGAAATTTTAAACTTTTTCAAGAAGAAAGAAAAGCTGCAAAACAGACGAGAAAATTCCGATACCCGTATACAAGAAGTATAAAATAACCCCATTACGATATATAAGAGTGATTAGTTTTGACGATATATTCGGATTGTGTGAAAATGTTATGACAGTATTCTTATGGGGCTCGTGAGGGAAACTGCAAGTCATGACTTTTCTTTCTCAGAGTAACGCGTTACGAAAACGCTTGACCGCTGCTAAAGCACATTATTTTATCAGGGGGTTGTATGTCTAAATATGTGGAGGCGGATTATCTCTTACGAGCTCAAACTAAGGTGCTAAAGTATTTTGCATAAGGTACCTTAGCTTAAATTATTGGTAAACGGTTAGCTTTTTTCCATAATAATAATAATAATACAGGGGGGGAAGTAAAATAGAAAAGAGAGTTTGTCAGTGGATTAGGTTTGTTAATAGGAGGATAGGTAAAGTAGAAGTGATAGTCATAATATGTGTGATTGGTGTTACTTAAAAGCTAGGTAGAGATAAAAAAGAAAGTTCAATTCTCCAATGGGAGAAGACAGAAGTTTATTCTTTTCATTTTTGAAAAGTTTTGGCAAATATTGGACTCGTGAGGGAACTTTAAAATTATGACACTATAACCGAGTTGTCATAACCGTGTTCGAATGCATATATAACAATCAATAAGCATACTCGCAAACTAACATAAGCATTTATGAATTTTCTCAGTAGGATGCTGGTTAGCTCATTAAGTATTTTGCAATGTAGTCTCGTATATTTGGTTAGCTGAACTCATTCAACATTCAAAAATTATCATTTAAAAGAAAAATTTTAATTAATAATGAAAATATAATAATGTATTATCAGTGTTTATCATTATGAGGAAATCGGTCCGTCTTTTAGCACTAAACAAAATATTAAGCTGAAAGGACACCAAAACGTATTTTCAATCCCGTTAATAAGTTACGACTAATTAAGACGCGGTTCTGGCATAAATTATGACAACCACTCTCCCCGAAACAAAAAACGACGTCCAATGAGGGAGGGCACCACTTTAAAAAATTCGTTAACCCAATCGGGCTCCGCACTTACCTCACTCTCTCCCATGCTAAAGCGCACCAATCAGAAGGCAGCATCCTGCTCATTAGTTCTCGTTAGTATTTTGTGACGTCACTCGATGTTGTGGGGGAGAAGGTGGGTTAGAACAGTCCAGAAAATTAACATGGCCGACCGTTGCGCCGAGGTGTCATGGCGGAAGGCGTCCGGTGCGAGAGATGAGAATCGTCGTCATGGAAACGGTGACATCACAGCATCCCGAAATGGCCGCAAGAGGCGCGCGTTGGAGTTCACTAACATCATTTGATCAATCCGTGCAGCTAACAAAACATTCGTTTACATAAGTAAATATTGCAAATAGAATTAGTTTCATAGTGTATCTGTCTTTTCTTCTTTTATTCTACACGGTTTTTAACCTCTTCTCGCAGTAAAATTATATCACATTGATGCTATAATTGCCATATAACAATGCAATGTTTACTATGAATGGGAATTGAATATAGTATCTGTCAACAGTCTATAAACTAAAGTACATTTTGCCGTTTTGAACACTAAAGGTAGTTGCACTTTACATATACCTATCTTTACCGTAACCAGTCAAATGACAGGCTATGAAGTAAAGGTCCTATTTTCCCGTAGCTGATACGTTGTAGAACTAGGCTAGTAACCCAAAAGCATTTCGTTTGATTTTCAACCTTTCTTTCCTAGACTTAAACCTATTAATTATGAAAAAATCATATATTCAAAAAAATTTTAAATAGGAATATTACTGCAATGATATGAATTTTAAACTAATGAAGGAACCTCAAGGGCGGACACGGGGGGGTAGTCACAGGGGTCATGACCCCCAAAAATATATTTTTTCACTGTAAAAATTCCAACTTTCATGATAAATGAAGGGTGTTATTCCAAGACCATGGCAAATTCTGTCCTTGACCCCCCCCCAAAAAAAAAACCGGAAGTCTGTGTCCGCTCTTGGGGAACCTATCAACCTGCCGGCTGAATTAGGAATAGGGATTGTGGGAATTTTATCGGGTTTTAAACCTTCGTTCTAACCATTTAATTCTTTTTCTGTAAAACTTAAATTTCGAAAACGATGAGGGTTCAGAGTTTACGATTTGGCGACAAGTAGTGGACGAACGTCATACCTTCAGCGATCAATTTTTTTACGCACCGATTTCGGATTTATGCTATTGGTCCATTTCTTCCTTATTTGAGGATAAAATACTAGTTTTGGCACGTTATCTTTCATTATAAAGGGTTGGGTCTAACACGTCACTGTTTTTCACAGACTATAAAGCCAGCGTATATTACATTGATGTGATTAGTATAAAATTTGAAAAATATTTTTCAACATTTCAACAAATTGGTAGGTAATATCCATAATGAATTTGATCAAAATATTGAAATCGGCTTTAGATTTAGTAATCAAGAAATATGATATACAGCCATCGAAAATAACAAAAGAGGATAGGTATCAAAAAATAAAACTCTTTTGGCTAATATTGAGCAGTTGACATTCAATAACATTGAAATATAAGTTAGTTTAGATTTTGAGGAGGACCCTCTTGAAGATACAAGTTTTGAGTTTGGCGAACTGGACGATGATGATCCTGATTCCGATTGGAATTATTGTTACGGCACGTTTAAAAAAGATCCGATTAATAATATCCCTTGGATAAGATGAAAAAAACATCGTCGAATTTTACGATACTTGAAAAAAAAATAAATTTCATCAAACCAAAAACAGATATCAGTTAGTCAAAAATAGCAAAGATATATCAAGATTTAGGAAATATATATTTCGGAAAATGGTTAGAATTCGGAAAAATTAGTAATTATCCGGAAGCATATGATACCAAAATTCTTTAATTCAAGAGAACGCAATTTGCCAGTCCATGATATAGATTTGAGAAGGTGGGCTTGTTTGAAAGCCAAGGAAATTGGGTTGACAAATTTCAAAGCTTCGAATTTCGTCATACATTATTTTTAAAAAAATTCAAAAATTGTTTCAAGAAAAATAACAAAATTTCCAACTGTATCGGGCACAATAAATAAACAAAGACTCGCAAATAGTGGTGTAGAGTTCGTGTTAGAAGCTAGAGACTCATTGCGATATATTAATTCAGAACAAATTTTTAATGCGGATCAAAGTGGATTAAATTATTGTAGCTCTAATAAAAGGACATTATCTGAAAAAGGTGAAATACAAACTTCTGCATTGGTATGTTCAAAATACGCTACTACACATTCATATACGATCATGCCTAGCATATTAATGAGCTGTGAATTAAAAGGAAAAATATTCCTTTGCTTGAGAGGAACTAGTGGAAAATTTCGACCAGATGTTGAGAAAAGGTTATTCCGCTCTACAAATTTATATATTACCTGTTTAAAGTCGAGACAAATGTGTAAAATAAAAGTGAGGAAATGGGTTATAAATTGTTTAAACCCTGTTTTGGTACCACCCTATTGTGTTCTTCTCGTCCCTTGGACAGGTTTTACTAATCCTGTCTTCACAAAATTGTACGAGATTGAGAATTCCACCATAAACAACTGCTTTAATCCAACCGTTAGACGCTTATTTTTTTCGTCAACAGAAATTATTTGTTAAGAAAATTACAAATCGTATCGCCACAGATAAGTTAAATATTGATGTAAAAAATAAAAACGAAATAATAAAAATCATAGTTTTGTATATGATCAGTTGCAGTCACCTAATTATCAGTCTACGATACAATATGTTTGGTTTAAACGTAATATCAGTGACTTCAATCCCAGAAATTTCTCGAATGTGCAAGAAGTGTCCTTTACTTTACAAAATGACAATTGTGATTTTTCAGATCGCGATAGATATTCATTTTTAAAATGTACGCACTGTCGTAAGATAATATTTAGAGGTTGCACACTTTGCACTTCTCTATATATATATATAGGATATATATATATATGTTAAAAAACAAGATTTCCAACGATTATTATTTTTATTTTCTTATTTTCAAATCCATTCAACAAAACTGAACTGCAAACAAGACTTTTATGGAACAACTTAATAACATTCATGTTATTTATATTAGTTAGATTTGTAGGATGCAGCTCCTGCTTCAGTTCGTTTGGTGACGACTTTTCTGTGGTGCCCAACAATCTTCAACAGGAATTGTTTCTGTTATTCATCCCTGACTGACTCGTTGAATTTCTTTATTTGAGCAATACCCCTTTCTGCAACATCATTTACAACTTTAAGGGCATTGATGAATCTTCTTAGCCCATCCCTGCAATATTTTTCCGTTTCGTTGACCCCAAATAATAGAGAAAATATCTTTGTATGGCTGGTAACAAAACTGATCAAGTGTTTCCCTTGAAAAACTAGTTTTTTTTACATCTATTCGTTACATTTCGTTTTTGTGAATTTAAGGAATGTCTTATCTTCTTGCAATACACTCTTCATTGTCATCACATCTTGCCAAGCGATATCAAATAGTTCCATAAGACTACCTTTTCAAATCTGCCACTTCGTATTCGCTGCTTTTTTATTTCTTGATTTCTCTGTACTCAGATTTTAGTCTTCCTTGTATAACTTCTGAACACAGGCTATAATCATCTCCTCCGTCATTACAGGGATGTTTGCTTTCTTCCACAGTTAATGAAGTTTGATACTTGTGGACTTTGCAGCATCAGAGAGCGTTTCCTTCATCTCTTTGTGGTGCTAGATGAAGACTACTAGCACTTGTTCTCTAGAGGGTAACCGAGCCCCAGAAATTCACCACTTGGTATTTTTTCAAGTAAACAAATTCACTTTCTAGTATTCATTTTCACAACTTTAAAAAGAGAAAAAAATTAGTGCATTACAATTTCCGAAAAAAGTGGAGTGAAGATATGCTACATGTCCCTGGCAAAAACCGCTGAACCCGACAAAAGTGTGCAACCCGTATATATTATTCGATTTGTCTAAAATTTGGCATACAGATCACTTAGAAGAATAGAACCAAGGGGATGAGCAAATTGACATGAAAGTAGCAACTTCGGAAAAATGAAACACCCTAATGTGTATACATACACTTAAAGTAATGCAAAATAAGCATATACAAAAGGAATGAGAAACTGGGGTATATTTTGAAGTAAGAAAAACTCATTGTCTGATAATATATTAAGCAGAAGAAATTCATATTAAAGTATTATGCAAAAACTATAATTTTGAGATTTGTTTGATATTGAGTTTCATTATCAATTTTAATTTTTATCGTATAATTATTTATTATTTACGTATACATTTTTTCAGCAGTATGTAAATTAATATTAAACAAGAAAACAACATATTAAAAAAATTGTAAAAGTGCCTACGAACGTCCCAATTTTCCAATTCATTCTACACTCACAAACTTTAAAATAAATTCAAAATAAATATATAATGATAGACTGAACATGCTTAAACTATTTTTTACTATATTTAAGAAAAATCACAAACACTTTTTTAAAAAATACCGTTTTACAGATCTCCGTTGGCATAAGTGTTAAAATTTCAGATCTAGAGAGAAATTGATTGTTGTAATTTCGGATTACAATAGTCTAAATGTTCTATTTTTCCTATCTTAATAAATCTAACAAATTATTTTATAAGAACTCAAAACTACAATATTCATAAACATCTGGAATAAGGGGTTTGTCTCTCTCTCTCTCTAAAAAGCCAAAATAGATGTATTTTGAACCTTGTATGAACTAGTATTATAAAAAGGTATATAAGTTACTTGGTTTAAACCCTTCTTCGATTTAAATTTATTGTTGTTAACAATATTTCGTTCTCACTAATGTTGATATAAATTAAGCGAACTAAAGTGAAATATAGGAACCCAAAAAAGTCGATCGTAAGAAAACAAATTTTAGTGTATTTTATTGAATTATTATTGGAAAAAATAGCCATTAAATATCTGAAATATTTTAAAACATATTTTTTTACAGAAATTTTTATGTGCATACATATCGCTATTATTAATATCACTTACACAATCGTTTCTATTTATCTTTCCAAATTACATCTACACTTTTTAATTATCAGCTCCTTATTTTCTGAAACACGTAAATTATTTTGAACAAGAGACCTTCGGCATAAAAAATCAACAAACACCGGAGTTTATTACTTCCCATATTATGATTTTAAAAATGCACGTGTCCCAAACCCAAGGATGAGCTGCATAATTACCGGTATATGAAAACTATTTCATGGCTTTAGCCAAATGGGAATATAAATATATTGTCAGCATGTGAACACGATATGATATAAAAATTGTAATTATAATTTCATTTGTACATCATTTATAAGTAATTTAATGCAATATTTACGAAATTCCGAATGACATGTTGGAGAAGAGGTGTATAGTGTTTACTGTTTACCAGACGGAGAAACTTCAGTATGGAGTATGTCCACTCCGAACTTCGATGCAGTCTCTCACAACGTCGGGGCTTACTTAGAATTGATTCAAGAGTTTCTAAGGCCAAATTGGCCTACGTTTCTTTCTGATCAAGAATGAGGTTTTACTTTTTTTTCTGGAAGGAAGCTCTGAGCACCAGTGCATCACCGTAGTGTAACGTTTCTCAACCTTCGGGTCCTAGCATCAATTATGCCGAACCACGAAAGATTCTCCTGGAATTTGTCATTTTAATTTTCTAAGCATTTTCAATAAATAAATATTTCATAATGGAAATATTCTGGAAATAATATTAGTGACTGTGTCATATATTCAGACTCAGAACCGCCTAAATAATATCTGTGTAGCAAACGTTAGTGACCAATCCGCGTATTTTTGAAAATATTCAATTTTTAGACATCCAAATCTTTCAACATGGCAATAAAAATCAGCATAAATTAATTTCATGATGTTCAGCTGAGATAACCACAAAATACCACAAGCTTTCATTAGTCCAGTGATTGGTAACTAATTTGAATATAATTTTATATGTGTTGGCATAATAAATCGTATACATATGTAGCCTATACTAATACTCTTTATAATATATCATAATTGATTATTAATATTTATGTTAGTTTAATGTATGAAACTTAAAATAAACTGGAAAGAAATTTACTACTTACGAATAAAATTGGTTAGACCGTCCTCGTCTTCTTAAAACGGGAATTACCCGGTCGTGGTCTCGAAGATTGAGAAGCACTCACCAGTGCATCCTGTAATGCTCGATACACGGAAAGCCAGGAACCTTCACCGTTTATGCTATTAATATCTTAATCTCCAGCAACATCGCACCGCCTTCATACGGAAGTGGTGTTGTCATTCGTTAATAGAGTTCTTGCCTATGGCGCCACGAAATATGCGAACATGACGTAGAACTTCGCTGTAATGTCGTTCAGCAATCATAGTCCCATTTTCCAGCACCTGTAGCTAAAACCGCACGCATAGCTTCATTCACAGCTATTGCTGCGCAGAATCCTTGCAGGCCGTTGCCTGTGAATCGCACTCCATCCTTGCGCCATAAAAAATGCAACCAACCAGCACCTGTAGCCCATTAATCATGATTACTTCCAATCCTATAACGTCGTACTTTCACATGTTTGTTCCTTTCCTTCACATTCCCGGAATGGCCAGTGGCGGATTAAGTGACTGGCGGACCTGGCGGCCGCCAGGGGCCCCCAATCTCTAAAGGGCCTCCGAGCGCGAGAGATTCCTAGTTAAAAACTACCACAACACAAAAAGCGAAAGATGCACTACTTAATATTATTCACGTATTTTACGTATATAAGTACAAAACGTTCTTTTTTTAAATTAAAGTTAATTAAAAATCATATTAGTTCAAACATGCTCTGGCGCACCTACCTTGGGGGCCCGCGCACCCCTTGGGCTAACAAAGTGGAAAATTATTACGCCAACAGAAATTCTTTTTCTTTTTTTGAAAGTAGTAAAATTGAAAGTAGTGACGATCCCAGCAACATTTCCCTGAACTCTTGTGACATTGATGAGACTGCTGTTGAGGAAAGCAACAGCAGTGAGTTGGGGCTGTCTTCAAACGCTTTCCAGAAGGTAAAGGTAGCCAAAACAGTTGAAATAGAAATTCTGACTGCAGATATTTTTAATTATGTCAAGAAATCTAACCTCACCGATGAAAATAGGATAACAATGTTTAAAAGTCTTTGGTAACCATATGCAAATTGCAATTTTCCCACGACCGTCACAAGTGCTGTATAAAGTCAAGGAAAATCTCACCACAGTCGGAAGTTCTGTCCATCTGAACTGAGTAAGCATAACTTGCCCCAAATTAGAAGACAGTGCCTATAGCAAATTTTGTGTGTTCTCTTTTCACCCCATGAAGTCTGTTTAAGATCAACACAAGCCACAGATCTACTTGTTTCAAAAGAATTTAATAATTGGAAGAAAATGCCATTGAAGAAGTTCAGATAACATTAGAACTTTTCTCTATCATAAGAATTCAATTCACAAAGCCGATGAGTTTTTAAAGGTCGCAAAAGGAAAAAAGGCTTCCGTAGATCAAGTAGTGGACAGAGGGCAAGCAAAAGCAAGTTTTGCACAATAGGCTTATTTTTAAACCTATTCCTAAAACAGAGATCTTTTGTGGAAAACGAGGGCTAGCCTTTGTAAAATTGTACAAACAAAATCCGCCATTTCTAATTATTTGAGTATCTTGCACTGTAGAATTAGTAGTAATTTAATAATGACAAATGAACACAAAAAACAACCGTAACTGATATGGTCTTTGGCCATTTTTTCCATCAAAAATTCCTTGAACTACTGGGTCCCCTCCTTGGGAATATTTCGTGTGCGCCATTGCAAAGATGAGTGCAGAACGATTAAATGCTACTGTTATAACTAGATCCCGTAATATATTCAATTACATATTTTAGCTGTTTTTAGTGTTTTTGAATATAAATGCACAAAAACCATGAATTTCCAGAATAAATGCATATTTTAAGGGTTTTAGTAATTTTAAGAATTTTATTATTCTCTCATCTGAAAAATTTCACCACAATACTAAAGTTGAACTTTCTTCTTACTTCTTATCTGAGTGGAAAGGCAATGGAATTCGTAAATGTACACGTTTAATTATGTCCTAGGACGCCAAAATGTTGTCGTAGCTGAATTATAGCCACCATCCATGTTAGGAAAACCAAAGGTGAGCATTACTGTGTTTGACTGGAAATTGATTGAAGGTCAAATTAAAACAAACACTTATTCTAAAATTCCACATCATTTTTCCTCAGCGATAAACTATCCGTAATAGACAACCCGCAAAAATGTATGTGCTGTTCAATTTTTTTGTAGCTCTGAAAAGGACCCTTTTGGCCATTAAAATTACATACATCATTACATGATAGATGATAAAGCTTAACTGTGTAGAATAACGAGAGATACATTGTGATATACAGTCATAGAATTTACGATGTACAAAATATTTAATTTAATGTATATCGAATTTTTCTACTCATCGGTTAATAATAAATCTATTTGTTTTAAAACATGGGATATAAGATTTTTAAGCGTTAAAATTTTTTTAAGTACATCTTTATTCCTTTTAAGTGGATGTTTTTCAGTTTAAGTGGATATTTTGAGGCTCAGTGCATATTTTGCTGGTTTCTTAGTGCATATAATCCGGGCTCTAGTCATAACTGTAGTTTCACCATGTATCTTAGGCGCCCATATGAGTACTTCTAGGGGGGGGGGACTGAGAAAAATTATTACTTTCTTCTCAAGGCTGTCAAAAATTTTAGTGAATGTACAAGATACTAAAATGCTACAAAAATAATTGATACTGCTTGACAATTAGTAATGAGCTAAAAAGTACCTTATTTTAAAATGTGACTGTAAAACTTTTGAAAGTAAATGCATAGCAGAATCGGGCAAATCAACTTTTTGAACAACTAGGGGGGGGGCTCGAGCCCCCTCTGCCCCCATATGGGCGCCCATGCCATGCCATGTATAATTAAATAAACAAATTTAGAATTAAATGAAATAAAATCGTAATGGCGGAAACCCTGTTCTCAACAACGCCATTTTTCTCATAAGAAGTTGAGAAGAACGACTTTGATTTAACCTCTGGGCACATGCCTTAATACTTATCCTGTGTGTGTACACACACACGTACTTGAGCGCTAGAATGCTGAAAGGTTATTGGACGTCATTGGATCGTTGTTTAAAAAATATTTCCGTTCGAAAACCGGAGCATCTGGATAAATCTTCGAGGAGGAGAGGATGTTTATGTCCTGCTCCGACTGTATTAATTTTTCTAAAACTCCCGTCGAACTATTATTAATATCATCATTTTAAAGAGATAATCCTTATTGTTGAATAAATAAAACTTAGAAATAAAAAAAAAGGGGGAAAGAGAGTATTTGTCTATTATGGGGTGAATGATCAATGGGATTATTGGTGAATTATTATTATTAATGATTATTATTGAAGTGTGTATTAGTAAGTATTTATCAGTAAGAATATATCGCTCGGATATATATACCAGGACGTAAAGAGTCCAATCGAATTGTAAGTACTATTTATTCTATTTTTGAAGAATTTATGAAAAATAATAATTATATAGATGAATGATGGTAAAAAATTTATGTTTGGAAGCCCGATATAATATCTCAAGTGATATTAAAAAGTTATAAATGATAAAGGAAGTTTGCAAGAACATTTTCAAGGAATATCAATATATGTTATTAAAACATGAGAAATAATAAGAACGTAAGAAACTGATAAATAAATAATCAGAAGTGTTGATAAATAAATAGCCAGAAGTGCTATTGAATAATAGTTCGAAGTGTACAAAGAGAGTGGAACTTTTCCTAATGTAGATATTATTTCGAAAATATTTTTAACAATGCCAATATCAAATGCAACAGGTGAAAGATCTTTGTCAGTTTTAAAACGCTTTCAAACTATTTAAGGAGTACGATAGGAGAAGACAGATTGAACAACATGGCCATATTATACCTAGAACAAAAAATTTTGGACGAAATAGATACTGCAAAAATAATTGATGAATCTGTCAAAGAAAAGAAAAATCAAGACACAAATTTATATACAAAACATTTTTTAAGCACTGAGGTAATTTATTACTATTAAATTTTTTGAATAAATATCTGATTTTTCTTGAAACGTTGAGTTTATTATTAGCTACATATTGCCGGTTTAAGCAACGCACTAAAAATTTACTACTGAAATCTTCCCGAAAAAGTCCTCAGTTCCTTACACAATTTTTTTTGTTTTGTTTTAGGGCTTGGGTCTCAAAGCCTCGAAATTTTTACCGCCAGGGGCCCCCCAATAGGTTTAATCCGCCTCTGTCGTACGCAGTACCATTTTCACGCCAGATCAACTGACTTCTAAAATGTGAGAAACAACTGAAACAACTATCAGTTGTGAAGAGTGCATTGGCCTATTGATGGCTTGTTTAATTTCTGTAGATACGACACCACTAAAAACGCGAACTACGTTGAACTCTGGATAGAGCAGTGTCTCTTAACCGCCGGGCCGCGAGAGGTGGTTTTTTTTTTTTTTTTTTTTGAGATTATAATTTTAGTTTTGTAAGCAGTTTTCCTGAATAAATATTTTATAATAAGAATATTCTGAGAAGAAGAAGAATATCTGTGAATACGTCGAAAAGCTCAAACCTAGAACGCATAAATAACATTTGTGTGGCAAATATTAGTGACCAAGCCTTGTATTTTTAAACATAGAAGTGTTTATGAAATAATCAGAAATTGTCAACCATCGACATCTTTTAACATTCGGGCATAGAAATCTTTCAGCATATTAAAGAAAATAAGCAGAAATTAATTTAATGATGTTGGCCTGAGAAAACTACAATATGACTATATACTACACGAGTTTTTTAGTCCTGTGGTTGATAACTACTTCGAATGTAATTTTATATTTCGCAACATGCCACATCATGCACATGTAAGTGGATTAGTACTCTTTATAATTATGCAAGAAATAATTATTGATACTTATATTAGTTTAATGTGTGAACTATAAACAAGTAGAAAAAGGTATTTATGAATAAATTTGTTGTGCCTTCGTCTTATAAAAGAAAAGGGATTTATCGGACTGCGGTCTCACGAAACTGAAGAACCACTGGGATAGAGGGGGACAAACTAGGTAGTACTTTATAAAACGCGGGTATAAAAAAAATTAAGATTTACAAACTATATACCTTTGCACACACATATATTCCTTCATGTTGCGGACGTCTTGGCACAGTTTTTTCCGGAATATCTGCGTTCCTTTACTAGAACGTAGGTGAGTCGCAAGCTGATCACCGTTGTGAGGAGATTACGTTTCGCTGGTATAACCACAAAATTTTGTCTCCATGCGTCGTAGTAAAGGAGGTCGACTTCTTTACATGCGTCTGAAACACATTCCATGCTTTAAATTCTATTCAGTGTATTTGAAGATGCCACTATTAAACACTTGATATCATGCAAATATTTATCGTCATTTTCTTGGCTTTCAAAAATGTTCCAAAGTAGTTGAATCGGGTTTACGGCTTCTTTTATGATCGGAAGAGGCGCGAAACGCATGATCATTAGCTTGACCAACAAATTATTTTTTGTGGGTTGTTTTTTTCAATTTAGATCTAATTTGACAATTTAGCAAGGCTCTTAGTGATGTTAAGTTAGGATCGATATTATAATTCTACATGGAAAAATCGATGTCGGTGTGACCTATCTTATTGTGGGGGGTGGGGGTACAGCGAAAGCAAGACGCTGGTCTCAATGGCATTAACCTGAATATTTAAGCTCACCGGTCTGAGTTCGATTCTCAAGAATCTTGATCATTTGTAAGTGTGTCTTGGTTTGGAGTTTTATATTTAGATAGTTACAAATATTTAGTTATATGTTACGCACATTCCATTGGTTTGACACACTGCTTAGAGTCTAGATACTACATAACGCTCGATTTCAAACTCGGATATCATTAACTCTGCGGCTTTCTTCCAGTTTCCCAATAATTGTTCTCATAAAAATCATTTGGATGATACCTTTGAGACACATAATGAAAATTTAACGTTCGTGGCTGTAATTTTTCAGTCGAAGATTTTCCTTCAAACACACAGATCACCTACCGCACATCCTTTTACCTCTCGTTTTTTCAGTTTGAGTGCTACTACGTGACCCCAGGGCGCAAGATTAAAAGAATTTCATGTGCATCAGCTTGTCCCTAAACGTCCACAGTTATACCAATTGCTACATTTTTTTAGTCTGATTTTGTTCATGCAGCTTTTAGAAGTAGTATTCGTCCTCAAGTTTTGGAGTATAAATCTATTATACACTGTATATATTTAATGATCATTAATTTGAAACCATGCTTTCATTTGCAGAAAGCAGATGGATTAGATTTAACTTACCAATAAGTCAAACATTTAAATATATGGACTAAAATTAGTATTATTATAAAATTTAAAAGAACGGACATGAAAAAATTACCTCATTAATATTAAGTAATTTTACATAAAACATAATTTTGAGTACTAAATTCTTAGATTTCGGTTGGATTTTGTCTTATGAATTCAAATTTTACGTATTTCTGTTCGACCTGAAGATTTAATTCTAGAAATCTAAGCGAATAATTTTGTTCATAATGCTTCTAAAAATTTTAATTTTCAGATTTTGATATCTTTGGAGTAAACAATTATAACTTGATGAAAACCTAATTTCACCTGAAGGAATTTTAAAGAATTAATTTTAAATATTTTAAAACTTATAACAACTGTGCAAAAAAGCAATATGTAGATTTTTTTCCTTATAATGCAACGATATATATTCTATTTCGAGACAGAAATTTCTCCCTAAATTTGAAAGTAATCGGTAATTAAGTAGTCTTGCGGAATAAACGCTCCTCTTATTTTGCATTGAAGAGCATTTACGTGATTTTCTGAAAACATTTTTATGTCTGTTTTCTACTTTATCTTCGTTAATGTTATTATTTCAGTAGTTTTATTTTTATGAGCTCTTCAAATTTCAGTATAAAATAAAAATAGAAAAATAATTTCATTTTTTTACAAAATGCATAATTAACTGTATCCTTAGATGATGGCGGGGTTACTATAACCGCATGAATTGGAAAAAAAACGTAGTATTTATTGTATTAAACAAGCCTTTAAAATTCCCTTTTAGCATTTTTCTTAGAATAAAATACCTGTTTCAAATGCACAAAAAAAAATAAAGCTATGGATATGAAATTGGCGTTTAGTAGAATTATTTTGCATTTGCAATTAACATTTTATGTGTATACAGTTGTTTTTCTTAGTTGCTGAGGTTAAGGTATGGGTCCTCACCTTAAATTCATATTTTGGAATATACATAAATGGAATATTCTAAAGTATATCTCAAAGATAATATTTTGAACATTATTTTAAAACTGCAAAGTCCTAAAACTTGAAACATTATAGCTGAAATAGATCGCGCATCTCTATATTTACAAAAATTTGTGAAATTTAACTTAATTAAAAAAGATACAAATGATAAAATATTAATCGAAGTAAGTAAAAATATACAATTTAAATATTAATAATAAACCATGAAATCTTATTTATTATATAATTTTATCAATATTTCAATAGCATAGGGATAAATGCAACCAATGGAAAGATAGCGATGTTTACTTAAAATATTTTATCTTGAGTTTTCTACTATTTTAGGGGAAAATTCTCTCCCCCCCCCCTTAATATTATTCTTTTATAATATAAGTAGCAAGAATATTATTAATAACAATAATAATATCCGAATGCAGCGGACGTTGCCACTGGATAGCATTTCAGTGTATACTGAATTTATAGCAACACTACAAAAATTTGAACAAACTCCGAAAGATTCGCTATACACGGGCCAAATCACAGGAATGTCTAGAACAATCCGAAAGACACCTGGTAGAATGTGGGATTCTTTGTGAATACGATAACAATATTAATTCTAAATTACTAATGGGATAACATTTCATATTATTTCACTTTTAGCAAGCAATTAGTTTTAGCTTAGTTGCTTCACTTATCTAATTCTTTTCTTCTTTATTCAGGCTTTTTATATATTTACATAAATTTAAAATTTATTTCTCCTTCCTTGGTTTATTAAAGCTGTTATTTAAGTATTTGATACCTGGCAGGCTTTTATATCATTTTTTTTTTCAAATGAACAATCTTGCCGTAGTAAAGTGTTTTCATTTTCTTAACAGGTTTATAAAATTTTAATTCACAGTTTTGTTTTCTTGCCTTTTAGCTTTCAATGGGTTAAAATAAAGAGTATTGTACATGCATTTGTAAATTTTTGATTAGGTTTTAAAATATTGATAAAATGCGTTATTGCTAAAGTGCTTGTCCTTAAAAACACTTCAAGAATTTAAAAAATAACAAATGAGAGATTTAGAGCAGCAATCCGAAACGACTATAATGCCTTTTAATTTAAAAACATTTTAAATATTTAAATACGAAATTGAACACTATGATTAAGTATTAATCAGAAATCTGGAAGCAATTGTTAGATGTCAAAGCATGGAGGTCGAATTTCATTCGAGATATTTTGCCATAGGCGCTAAACAAAATTTCCAGGAAGAGAGCGAGAGAGAGACAGAGAGAGAGAATGTGTGTGATGATGCCACCCCATCCCATTTAAACTTTTAAACTCGGGTTTCTAATTGACAACATGAGATGCTGTTCAAAAATAATAACATAAAAAGGGTACAATAGTGTTAAAAGAAATCTAGAATTCATTTTATTGTGCTACACGAAAAACTCACAATTTTATATACTTATTTCCCATTTCCTTTGAAATCATAAAATGTTAAAAAAAAAAGTTTGTTCTTGTTTTGACAATCGCTATTATTTTCTAGTACTATATATATATCGGGTAAAATTATGTTCCTAAACAAAAGTGTATCAGAAAACAAAAGAAAATTGCATTAATAATTTTAAACCTCTGGGAGGGGTAGGGGTTATATATACCATTTTCGTCTCTTGAAGCAAAATCGTGTTTTCTTATCTAATTTGCTTAAAAAGGATTTAAATATCTATATACTTAATGATAACATTACTTTAGGACGTTATAAATGGATTATATTACAAAGCGGATCCACACAATAAATAAAACGCTTTATATATATGCAAATCTCAAAAAATACTGATAGGAAAATATGAAAATATGTATTATCCTTTTAGTAAAGCTTTTTTCGCACAAGATTTCATTCATTCTTAGGAAAGTTTTACAGTTATTCTTTTTAATTGCCATTCCCAGAACTAAACTCTTCCTCACTTTGTCGACGGCCCCATAACTATACGCATACATAGATCCACTACTTCAGAAACCTTAATCGTTGGAATTTAAAAACCCTAGAGCTTCTCGGTTTTCCTCTATCTTCTTCAACTGAAAAAAGTAAAGGAAAACCACTTTTTTCTAAGAGTAATAAACTGTTCGTTCTCTTTTTTTTTGCGAAGTATTTTTTTCTTCTGAGTAAATTCGAATTCGATCGCAGACATCAAAAGAGATAGAATTCGGTTTAAAAAAAGAGGGGGAAGATAGAAAGAGAACTCCGTTCATCCATGCTAACACGAGTGTCTAAACCGCAGGCATTGTAATAGTGAGTGTGGGTAGTTCAACTCTGCGCAGTTCGGTCCAACGTGGACGAAACAAAATTGATTCTAAACTCCTTTAAATGAAAATAAATAGATTCAGTACTAGGGAATATAAAAATTAGTAGTAAGTATGAATATCGCTTTTCCGTCACAGTATGTCCAGTTTCAAATATCGCATTTTAAAATATTTGATCTTGATAAGCATGAAAGATGTGTGTTTTTTATTAATATACAAATACACGTTTTTATTTCATAAATCATGACATTTAAATTATTTTATTCAAAAAAACCTTCTGCTCAAAATGTTCTGTTAACTAAACAAAACTGATAAATAAGTTTAAATATATATCAAATAAAAAAAAAACATTTTTAAGCGTAGTTGAAATTTTGTTAAACAAATTTCAACGTATTTTGGATGGACCTTGGCCGTCCCTCGTCAGGAATACACACTAGTCTTAGTCTGGTATGTATGCTGAAGAGAGAAGGCCGAAGTCCATCCGAAACACGTTGAAAGTTTTTTAATAAAATTTCAACTACGCTTAAAAACATTGTTTTTCTATTTGTTATTTATTCTTCGTAGTTCTAGGTCATCAGATTAAATTTCAATAGGTACTAACATTTGTAATATTCGATCAAATAAGGAAACTAAGTGTAAAGATAAAATTATATAGACATTTAAAGTTACAGATATTTAATTACCTTCAATGGATTTAGAAGTCTTGACATGCCACAAAAAATTACATGATAACCATCATTCATTAGATTTCATTTATGCAACGCACTCGCGTTTCTAACCCATTATCATTTAAACAACACTAGAAGTACATAAACGATAATATAAGATAAGCAAAGGTCTATTTTGACTGGGAGTTTAACATATAAGGTGGTCCTGAACTCTACCGACAAAATAAGAGGGGTTGTTGGGAACACCAAATAAGGCATGTTTGTCCATATCCCCGTGTCCGCAAAGGGTCCGGTTTGGCTGTAGAGCGTAACCACTGTTTACGTCTATCACGTTGCTACGTAGCCAATTGCACGAATTAAATACAATTTTTGATACATAATTTAAGTGATTGAGCTAATAATACAGTAGAGACAAAGAAATCCGGAATTCAGTTTCCTGATCTGTGTTACTATGTAGTGAAAATAAGCCTAAAAATGCCTTTTTTAACACACTAGAAAAGAGTTGGGAACTGCCAAGTATGTGTAACAGGTGAAGAACATCGAAATAAGAAATGTTTTGTTCAGTGAATTTTTTTCCAAAAATTAGCCGTTCGGGCACTACAGTGAATTTAGTATTTGCATCCACCACATTCAAGGTTTCCACAAATGGCTACAATGCGCCATTTCAAAGATTTTTAAAATTATTTAATGTCAACGGACGTCGGGCTCTCTCTGGCGACTTGTTAAAATCAGTTAAATTCGCCAGAATTGTATGTGTAGAATCCATGGTCGCAACTGAATCTGGTACAAGATGTAAGGTCACGTGTGTTGTCCGTTCGTTGGTGCTCTCTACTGATCGATAACAGAAAGACGTAAGTGGTATGAGGAAAATTGGGTGCGTGATTGGACTGTGTGATGAACTGATATTGAATAATAGGAAATTAAATTAAAAGAGAAATTACAAAAGAAAATTGACGTGGAGAAAACGTGACCACGCCGGATGGATATTGGCCGTAATAGATAAATCGTTCACCAGGTGCTCGGTGTTTTGATGAATGAGAAAAAGTTCGAAATATTTATAAAAATAATTTTTTCAAAGCACTTAAAAGTCAATTGCATACATGATTTATAATATAATTGCACCATGATATTATAATTGCACCATAATTTATAATATATTATGGTGTGGTGCCGTATTTCATGAATGAGTCCATCAGACAACTGAAATTTCGTGTTTACAGCTAATTTCGTTTAGTGCACATCTTCACAAGCGTTGTATATCAAAACAGGAAATAAATAATATGTTCGAAATCATGATAATTATTTTATAAAAAAATAAGCATATGGGGATATCCTAAAGTACTTTTAGGAAAAATGGTAGCCATTTAAATTTCAAACGCGCCATCGCTTTCAACGTTTCGATAGCAATTAGAATTTACCCAAAAATTGAAATTACAAGAGTTGTTATAATGATGAACTCAGATATAATGAACCTCAAGGGATAGAAAGTTTTGGTTTGTTGTATATGGGGGTTCGTTATAAGCCAATTTCGCCATAGCGAGGTTTGACTGTATATATAAAATTAGGAGTTTCATAAGTATTTGAAAAATAACTAAATATATACATATATATACAGTGGGGGCGAAAGTATGTTTACACTGGAATGTTAACACTTCCCACCCGTATAGCAAAAAAAATATTAACAGTAGAATTTTTCAAATTTAATGGAATAAGTACAAACATATGTCTTTATTTCTTGAAAATTACAAACTTGTAACACAAATTGGTTTCATATATTTAAACAACATTTGAACCCTCTCCAGAATATGAAGAGCAAAATTAAGTTTACAAATAAATAAAACATCAAAAACAGTAAAATTAAAAGCAAATTTCTGTGTCCATGTAATTTGCATAATCAACGATTCATTAGAGCGTGTGATTCATGGGCTGATAAAGGGTAGAGTGAAAATGGTGAAAACACGGGAACTATCGGTGATTGAAAGAACAGCCTTAACTAAAGACAGAGTGGATGGCAAATTATCCTACAGACAGTTAGGAGAAAAGTATGAAATAAGTGCAATGGGAGCTCAGAAAATAGTGAAAAGATATGAAACCAATGGACACGTTGTAAGCACCCAAAGGACAGGTCGAAAACCAAAGTTCACAGAAAGGGAGCGCAAGACGATTATGAGAATCATAAACAAAAATCCATTTACATCAAGAAGGGAAATTCAAGAAACATTTCAAGATCAATTCAAAAAGACAATATCACGGAGACAAATTTCAAGGGTGTTAAACAAGGTGGGATATAAAGAAAGAACTGAACGTAAGAAATTTCACATCTCTTCAAAAAATAAAAAAAGTCGTTTGGAATTTGCAATTCAACATGCTGATAAGCCACTCCACTGATAAGCTCACTTTTGAACTATTAAAACAACAGAAGAAAATAGTGTTTAGAAAAGATGGAACAGCGTTTAATGTCAAGAATTTGCAGCCAACAATCAAACACCCATCATCAGTTATGGTTTGGGGTTGTTTTGCCAACAATGCAACAGGAAATCTGGTATTCATTGATGGCCTTATGAACTCCCACAAGTATAAGGAGATTTTGGAATCAAATTTAACTCTATCCAAGGTGAAGTTGGGATTGAAAAGGGGTTGGTCTTTCCAACAAGACAACGAACCTAAACATAAATCTCGTATTTTAGTTGTTTATTTTGCCTCCAAGAAGATAAAGGTGCTCGAATGGAATCTCAGTCACCTGATTTGAACCCCATTGAGCATCTTTGAGGGATTTTAGACAACCGTGTGCCATTATCATGTGGCATAAACATCCCTGCATTCAAGACGGCATTGCAGGAAGCTTGGAGCAGCATCCCACCAAATGTTATGACTAACTTAATCCACAGCATGCCTCAACGGCTCCGTGAAGTCATTCGGGCCAAGGAGACCCTACCAAGTACTACACTTTTACTTTTTTTATGTTTTATTTATTTGTAAGCTTAATTTTGCTCTTCAAATTCTGGAGGGGGTTCAAATCTTGTTTAAATACATAAAACGAAGTTGCGTTACATGTCCGTAAGTTTCAAGAAATAAAAACATATGATTTGTACTTATTCCATTAAATTTGAAAAATTCTACTGTTAATAGTTTTTTTGTTATACGGGTGAGAAGTGTCAACATTCCAGTGTATACTTTCGCCCCCACTGTATATATACAGTGGCGGAAAAAAGTATTTGAACAATGCTTTATTTCACAATAATTTTATTATTAGTGACTGAAATTTAACGAAATTTTAATAAAACACATATTTCACATTTGCTAACACAATATGTCAATCAGTGTGGTCATACACTTAGCAACGACGTGTTAAATTCAAAATATGCAAATTTTCAATGGGAAAAATGTATTTGAACAACAAATGACAAACGCTGTTACGAGGAATTCTGACAGAGAAGAAGAAGAAGAAGAAATGTAATATGCGTTTAATTTAGTTATTCCTTTAGTACTGCACTTTCAGTCGCAAACTGGACGTTTAAAAAATGTCTGGAAAGAAAATCGAGTTATATCTAGTTAAGCCTGATAAAACTGTTAATTTAAAGGAGAATGGTTGCACTTTCCGTAAAATAGCGAGTACTTTAAAATTAAATATATCAACCGTTTATTATCAAATATGGTCAACACAAGAAAGCCTCCGGGGCGAGATTTTTGTGAGTTTTTCGTGGGGGAATTTATTATACAATAATTTTTGCCACCCACGTATTAATTAGCTCAAACTAGAGCTTATTTGTTTTGGAGAAAAAGAGACGCTTTCCCCATCCTGGATTCGAACCAGGGTCCCTCCGTTTAGCCCGGAGTGTCTTGGACCGCTAGACGAATGAGGACAGGAAACAACGCTCTCTTTCTCCGTATGTAAAGATGTTAAGGTATTATTACCCTCCGCAGGGATAACACAATTGCCAAATATGGTCAACACAAGAAAGCCTCCGGGGCGAGAATTTTGTGAGTTTTCGTGGGGGAATTTATTATACTATAATTTTTGCCACCCACGTATTAATTACAGCTCAAACTAGAGCTTATGTAATTTTGGAGAAAAAGAGACGCTTTCCCCATCCTGGATTCGAACCAGGGTCCCTCCGTTTGTAGACGAAAAAAAATATTGTAATAAATTGCCCCGAAAACTTTACAAAAATCGCCCCGGAGAAACTTCCCTTGTGTTACGACCATATTTGGCAATTGTGTTATCCCTGCGGAGGGTAATAATACCTTAACACCTTTACATACGGAGAAAGAGAGCGTTGTTTCCTGTCCTCATTCGTCTAGCGGTCCAAGACACTCCGGGCTAAACGGAGGGACCCTGGTTCGAATCCAGGATGGGGAAAGCGTCTCTTTTTCTCCAAAATTACACAAGCTCTAGTTTGAGCTGTAATTAATACGTGGGTGGCAGAAATTATTGTATAACCTTTTATTATGTCATGCAAAAATTCACATCAACTGGTGAAATCGAAAATCAGAAGAAAATGGGTCGACCCAAAGTTATTCGACCAAGAATTTGAAGGAAAATTGAAAGGTTAGTTAAAAAATAATCCTTTTATAAGTAGTGTAGAAATATCAGATGATATTGAGTCATGTTCGGATACTCATGTTATATCTCGAACTGTACGAAATGACTTACACAGATTAGGTTATAAAGGCAGAAGCGCAAGGAAAAGGGCTTATGTTAGTGAAAACAATAGAAAGAAAAGGCTTCAATTTGCAAAAGAACTTGTAGATAAACCTTTAGACTTTTGGAAAACTTTATTATTCAGTGATGAAAGTAAATTCTGTTTATTTGGATCTGATCGCAACAGACTGTTCGGAGGAAAAACAAGGCGGCCTTATGTCTTCAAAATGTTGTCCCAACTGTAAAACACAGCGGCGGTAGCATTATGGTTCGGGATTGTATGACCTGGAGCAGAACTGGCAATTGTAATTGATGCAATTTTGAATGCCCAAAACTATGTGGACATATTGTGAGATAACTTATCTCCAAGTGCATCAAAGTTGGGCATAAAGGATAACTTCTTGTTCCAACAAGACAACGACCCGAAACACACGACCAGAGTTACAAAAGAATATTTGTTATATAAAGTTCCCGTCATTAATTACACCTCCTCAATCTCCGGACCTTAATTCAATTGAAAACTTGTATGTTTTGGACCAAGAACTAAGAAAACACAAGTTTTCAAATAAAAATGAATCCAAAAACATTCTTTTGGAAACATGGGAAAATCTCTCATCAGATCTAACAAAAAAGTTAATAGAATCAATGCCAAGAAGGCTATAAGCTGTTACAAATAATAATAATGATATTTTTACAAAGTATTAAATTGTGTTATGATAATTTTTGGTATAATTTTGAGTTATAAAATGTTCAAATACTTTTTTCCCCATAAAAAATTGTGTATTTTAGTATTTCTATGTGGCCATTAAATGTAGGGCCACTATTTTTTATTTATTGTATTAACTAATGTAAAATATGTGTTTTGTCGAAATTTCGTTAAATTTCATTTATTCACAATAAAGTTATTGTGAAATAAAACATTGTTCAAATACTTTTTTCCGCCACTTTATATAAAAAATTTTCCTCGCCCATTCTTGGCGGAAACAGGCTTTGGGACGGGCAGAGCGCCATGTTCCCAAGCCTCTTTTTACATCACTTCTTAATGTGCCATGTCTAGAAACTTCCTGACAATGTGACACGTGTTTAGGATTGTGGCTTTTTGTATTTCAATGTAGGTGTTTGGGTCAATGTTGAGTATCTCCAAATTCGTCGCAAGCGTTTTTGGTACTATCCCTGTTGCTGAGATGACTAACGGGATGATGAGGATCTTTTCCATACCCCATATATCTCGTACTTCATGTCTGAGATCTTGGTACTTGGTGATTTTCGTTGTGTAGGTTGTCTGTATGTTATTGGTGTTGGGTACTGCTATGTCGATTAAGTACGTGGTCTTATTCGATTTATCGACGAGGGTTATGTCAGGACGGTTATGTGGGACTGTCTTGTCTGTTATGATTGCTCTATCCCAGTAAAGCTTGTGTGTTTCGTTCTCATGCACGGTCTCTGGCTCATATTTGTAGTACGGGCATTTTTCTGTCAGAAAGCCAGCATTCGCTGCCAATTTCTGGTGGACTATTTTCGCTACTTGATCGTGTCTATGTTTGTAGTCTGACTGCGCAAGGATCTTGCATCCTGCCATCACGTGTTGGATTGTCTCCGATGCCGCATGACAGTGTCTGCATTTGTCGCTTTCTATGTCTTTTCTCTGGATGAATTTCTGATTGTTCCTTGTTGCGATCACTTGGTCTTGGATGGCTAGCATGAATCCTTCTGTCTCTGGCTGGAGAGTGCCTTTGGCCAGCCAAGAATTTGATGCCTTTTTGTCAACGTGTGGTTGTTGCAGGTCATTGTAGTGCCTGCCATGTAATGGTTTTCCGGCCCAAGTTCTCAGTTTCTGTTCGTTGGCTGTTTCGAGGACACGCTCTTCGGTACTACACAGGTTTAGTGGCGTGTAATTTGCATCTGCTTGTATTATGGCTTGGATGAGTGGCGATCGGGGACTCTTCAACTGGAAGTATTGCCTCATGCTCTGGATCTGCTTGTCATGTAAGTCTTTGAGGTCCGCTTGTCCGCGTCCTCCTTCTTCCCGGGGTAGTGTTTGCCGTTCAATTGCCGTTGCAGGGTGTAGTTGTCCGGCTCTTCTCTGGATGGTTCTCATTTTCCGCTGGAGTTGTTCTAGTTCAGTGTTGGACCATTTGATGATCCCGAAGGAGTAGGTGAGCACTGGTACCGCATATGCGTTAATTGCTTGCGTGGTGTTCTTCCCGCTCAGTTTCGTCTTCACAATGCTTCTAAGTCTTTCTTGGAATGCTTGCGTGAGCTGGACTTTGACTTTCTTGTGCTCCTGCTGCCGTTTTTGCATTATCCCTAGGTATTTGTAGGTTTCGCCCTCGTCCAAGGTCTTCAGTAGTCTCCCGTCTTCGAGTTCGATGCCTGGTAAATCTTCTTTGCTATTCTTCTGTATTTTGCACTTATCGAGGCTGATTCTATTTTACTGTCTGGCGTGTTTAGCTGTAACCGGGTTCTCCATTGTTTCATGCTGCTCTGTAGGAATCGGATGATTGAGGGATGCACTTTGTATATGCTGAGTATTTCAAGGAGCCACGAGTGCGGAACAGAGTCGAAAGCCTTCTTGTAGTCTATGTATGCGGTGTTGAGTTTTCGCTTTTGTTTTCTTGCTTGTTCCAGGATAACTGAGTCGATGGTAAGCTGCTCTTTACATCCCAGAGTCCCTTTCTGGCATCCCTTTTGTTCTTCCGCACTCCCGGCCCTGCGGTGGCGCAGTGTGGTAACGCGTTCTCCTATTGCGCGGCTAATCCGGGTTCGACTCCCAGCAGTGCAAAAAGAACGCTTACTCAGAGATCTCATAAAGATCGCACTGCTCACTGTAGTCCGGGGTTTGGTTCCCTAGGCCTTAAGAGGTTCGGATTCCTCGGAAAACAGTAGGTCCCGGCGCAGCATGACCACTGTAGTCTTTGAGCCGTAAAACCAAAAAGAAAGCGAAAGTGAAAAATTGTTCTTGTGTCATTAAGTTGTTGCTTTCGCTGTGCCGGCTTATTTTTTCAGAGATGCACCCTGTGAGTATCTTGTACAGGGTGTTCAGGCACGTAATGGGTCGGTATTTCGCTGGGTTACTGGTATCCTGGTCCTTCGGTAGGAGGTAAGTTATTCCCTTGCAGAGGAATTCAGGCATTTTGCTGGGGTCTTCAATTATCGCCGTAAGTTCCTTGGCTAATGGGCCATGGGCGCTGGTAAATTTCTTGTACCAGAAGTTGTGTATGCCGTCAATACCGGGTGCTTTCCAGTTGTGCGTACGTTGGATTACCTGCTGGAGTTCCTCTATCGTGATGCCCGTGTACTCCATCTCCTCTATTCCTCTCGTAGCCTCCATTTCTTGCTGAATCCAGGGGGCGCTTTTGTGCTGTACTTCATTGGACCATAGTGTCTTCCAGAAGGTCTCTATTTCTGCTGGCTTTGGGGCTTCGTACTTGTCTTGGTTCGCTGATGTCTCTTGAAGCTTCCTGTAGAAGGCCTTCTGGTTTGTTTGGAATTGCTTGTTCTGTTGTTTTCTGTTGGTATAGTCTTTGTGTCTCCGGAATCTTCTGGCGTATACATTCAGTTTTTGTTTGTGGGTATTTAGATATTCGGCGATGTGTTTATTGGGTTCTTCGTGCGCTGCATGTATCCTATTTCTCTTGAAGGCCATCTTAACTTTCTTCACTAATTTCTTACTTCTGTTTCCCTACGCGTACTGAGTTATTCGCCTTATGCTGCTTCGGAGCCCTTCTATTCTTTTGGAAGTCTCACTTGCCATGGTGGTTGGGTTTTGCTTCCTCTGTTATTTCGGTCTTCGTTGCGTACTTCATACCCATTGACGCGTGATGCCGCTACAGTTGCACAGTATATGGCAGTATGTATTTCCCGTAGGAAGTTGTGGTTCTGTAGGTATACTGGCAGGATATGCTCGTTAAGGATCTTAGTTGCTTTGCAGAGCTTCCAGGATGCTGGTTGACATGGTATTCTTGGTCTTCCTGCTGCATCCGAGCCTTCATATTCCGCCAGAGAACATTGGAAATCTTCTTTATTTTCTCCACGTCCCTCCTCTCTTCATCTTCCATGCTCGGTTGGGGCAGTTCTCTTACGCTAGTTGGTGCTTCTGCGTTGACCTCACTGGTTGGAGTGTTTGCTAGATTATTGGAAACGTCATCTGTTAACTTTTATAGTAGGGGCTCAGCTAAGAGGTTTCTGATTATTACATTCCTGCGCTGGACCGTTATTCTTCCTATACTGATATCCAGGTGTGGATATTGTTATGCGAATTTGGCGTGAAATGTGGGCCTATAGTTTGTCAGGTCAGTTACTAGCTTCGTAATGGTGTAGTAGGTGTGAAGGTGTTCATATCTATTGTCCATGACATGCGCTGGCGTGGTCTTTTACCCTGGTGGTTGTACCTATATTAGGCTGCAAAGCACTTTGGGCTGTGTTGGTTCTAGTAGCCGTACAGTTGGAGGCGCCGCTACAACCGCCGACACCTCCAAGGAGAGACTGTTGCATATTTTTCGAACTGGCCCCTCTGCTTAAAACTCGAACGCGGTTCTGATTTAAGAGCGCGACAACCGATGCTCCATTCATATTTTCATTATGGTTCATATCATCAGAGTCTGAGATAGCCTTTTTCATGCAGCCGGGGTACCGGGGTGGCATACCAATGACATTCGGGATACTGTTGTGGCCTCAGCTGGCTAGAAATCCGGTTTTGAGTAGCCCAATGGTATTTTGTTTTGGTTATTAGTACTTTTTCTGATCATTACATGGAGCCAGAGGTGCATTATTGCTGATTTATTTATTTCTCTTGCTTTTTGAGATTTTTAAAGTTTTCAAGTTGCACTAGGCAGAAGCTATTGTGCTTTGTATTGACTAATTTTTTAAACTCTTTCAATTTTTTTGTCCGTCTCTAGCAAACACCTTCTGGTTAGCAGGCGGGCGCTTATACACTGTATATATATATCCGAATATAAGCTTCCGCATTGCTCCAACAGTTAGATTCTACGTCTTTGATCCGTAGGAGAGAACTGGCAATACACATTGGTTGAAGACCTTTCTTTTTAGACATAAAGGCAATTTTCCATTTTTGTACACACACACACACACACACACACACATATATATATATCATCATCATCATATTCAACCATTATCTATCCACTGCTGGATGAAGGTCTCTCCAAATGCTTTCCACACAAGTCTATTCTGGGCCATTCCTTTCCACGTCACCCCGACGTCTTTTCTTATTTCATCCACCATGGATTTGAGGACGTTTTCTAGGTCTTCGGTGGTCTCTTGGAATCCAGTTCAGAATTTCTGTTGTCCATCGTTGATCAGTTCTTCTTGCAATATGCCCAGCCCATCGCCATTTCAGTCCTTTTACTTTAACAATGATGTCCTCTACTCTAGTTTGCTCTCTCACCCAAGTGTTTCTTTTTCGATCTCTCCTAGTTATTCCAAGCATGCACCTCTCCATGCTCCTTTGCGTTGTCTGTAACTTTCGTATTGCTCCAACTGTTAGACTCCATGTCTCTGATCCATAAGAGAGGACTGGCAATACACACTGGTTGAAGACCTTTCTTTTTAGACACAAAGGCAATTTCCCCTTCAGGATAAAACTGTTTCTTCCAAATGCACTCCAGCCAAGTTTAATACGTCTGTTGAGTTCTTTCATAATGTTGCCATCCATTGAAATCAGCTGGCCAAGGTAAATATATGAATCAGCAATTTCTAGCTCAGTGTTGTCAACTTGTATTTTTGTTTCCTCTACAAAATTATTGAACATGATCTTAGTTTTTTGTAGGTTCATCTTGAGTCCAACTTCTTCACTTCTAGTTGAGAGCTCCTGTACCATGTCTTGGAGTTCTAATGGGTTCGTTGAAAAAATAACAATGTCATCAGCAAACCGCAAATGATTTAAATATTCACCATTTATTTTTATTCCCTTGTTATTCCAATTTATCTGCTGAAAAATCATCTGTAAAGCTGAAGTAAAAAGTTTTGGAGAAATGGTATCTCCCTGCCTCACACCTTTACCAATTTTGATAGTTTTGGTATCTTTATGTAACCGAAATTTTGCACTTGCATTTTTATACACACGTTTCACCATGTCAATGTACACATCCTCGATGTCTGTTGATCTTAAAGAGTTGATGACTGCTGATGTTTTAATAGAGTCAAAGGCCTTCTCATAGTCAATAAATGCCACACACAATGGAAGTTCATATTCATGTGTTCTTTCAATTAATTCTCTTAATACTTGAATATGGTCCACTGTACTGAATCCACTTCGAAATCCAGCTTGTTCTCTTGGTTGAGCTGCATCTAATTTTTTCTGCAGGCGATGTGTTAGCACTTTTGTGAAGATTTTATAAATAGCAGGTAACAAGCTAATTGGTCGGTAATTTTTCAAATCCTCTTTATCACCTTTTTTATGCAAAAGAATTACTGTTGCAGAATCCCATTGGTTTGGTATGTTACCGCTGTTAAGACATTTGGTAAAGAATTTTGCAAGTATGTCTTCTACATATTCTCCAGCTTCTTTTAGGATATCTAATGTAATACCATCATCACCAGGGGCTCTTCCTTTCTTCATATTTTTTATTGCAAATGAAACTTCTTCTTTTAAGATTTTAGGAGCTGTTCCTTCGACTATTTCAGTGTCTTCGTTTAATTCACTGTTACTTTCGTATAGATTTTTGTAGAATTCTTCAACTCTTCTAAGTATTTCTTCCCTATTTCTTGTTACGGTGCCATCCTCTCCTTTTAATGCAATGATGTGTTTCTTCCCAACAGACAAATTTCCTTTAACAACCGTAAGACTCCTGCTGTTTTCAATGGCCTTCCTTACTAGCTCACAGTTGAATTTTCTTATGTCTTCTTTCATGCTTTTGCGCAAAGTTTTACAAAGTTCTATGTACTCAATCCTGGAACTGGTATTTCGATTGTCCACCTTCATATCTCTTCGCCTTTTCATGAGCTGCTTCGTCTTCTCAGATAATTTGCTATTGTGATTTTTACAGGTTACACCACCAATTTCTCCAGCAGTTTCAACTATTGTCTTAACAATGTTTTCACTTGTTTCTGAGATATCAATTTCTTCAATAAATCCTTCTAGTGCAGAAAAGCGATTTTTTAATTCCAACTTGAATGCCTCGGTATTTACTTTCAGTTTCATTAGATCCACCCTCTTACTTACTTGTTTCCTAATGAGCTTCTGTCTTTCTAATTTAGTATTTAAGCACACTTTACATCTCACCATTCGATGATCACTTTCAGTATTAAATCTGTTCAGTACGCTGCAATCTTCAATAATTGATTTCTTGTTTGCCAGGATATAGTCAATTTCTCTAGTTCCCTCATTGGGGTGTTTCCATGTCCATTTTCTTTGTGGTTTCTTCTTAAAAAATGAATTCATGATGCTAAGATTTTCAGCTTCTGCAAATTCAATGAGTTGATCGCCACGTTCATTCCTTTCCCCGTATCCGTATTTACCAACCGATGTCTCTCCTTTTTCCCGTTGTCCAATTCTTGCATTGAAATCGCCCATGATGAGCCTGATATGTTGTTTCCCTTTGGTGTGTAACTCTTTGATTTCTTCATAAAATTCTTCAACCTCTTCGTCGGTATGGCGTGATGTTGGTGCATATACCTGTACTATTTGAAGTTGGTATCGCTGGGTTAGTTGCACAACAAGCCTTGCTGCTCGATCTGATGTACTTTCAACTTCAAGAAGACAGTCTTTAATCCTTTTGTTGATTAAGAAGCCAACACCTCTTGTTCTTCCAGTTTCCGTTCCTCTATAATAAAACAAATGTCCGCTTTTAAGTTCCACCAACTCTTCACCTTTTCTTCTAATTTCACTGAGTCCTACAATGTCCCATTTGATCTTGTCTAGTTCCTCTTCCAATTCCTGAAGTTTTGCTTCAGAAGCAAGGGATCGTCCATTAAACGTAGCCAAGGTCAATAACAAACGGCAGCCTGGGCCATTCCAGTGATTCTTAGCACCCCCTGCTTTCATGCCACACTGACCGCTGCCTTGATCAGGAGCACTCCAGCACCTGGAGACTAGGGGCCATGGTTTCTGGTGTGTCAACATAATGGAGGAATTAGCCATAATTTCACCACGCTGGCTAGACGGGTTGGTGAATTAGCCCTCCCCTTCCGCCTTTCTATCCGTGCAGCAAATATTAATTTGCCTCATAAATAGAAAGCTCAGCCCGCACCACTTGAAAGCGGGGTAGGACACTAGGTTACTGGCCTGGCCGGTTCCACACATCGTCACATACGTTCGGCGTGTGGGGTGCTTCAAGTTAATTCACCCGGCAACCTTTTGTTTTGC
>QLNU02015360.1:316089505-316105629 GCA_006491805.2 Dysdera silvatica
AAAATTGTAAGTACATATTCATTCATTTCAGGTGCACGTTTATTCATTTTAAGTGCATATACATGGATATTTTGAGGTTCTTTAGTGCATATTTCGATGTTCTTCAGTGCATATTTTGCTGTCTTTAGTGCATATAATCCGGGCTCTAGTGACTGCAAACTGGCTTTCAAATGACGAAGCTAGGTTAATACGGCACTGATCAATGATAACAGCACACAAAGAACTGGAGCTGTCAACAACCAGCTTCTAGTAGACAGTGGTTGTTTGCGCAGAAGAAATATTGGGATGATCGATTATAATAGCAGCACTGTAGTCACGAAAAAGGGTGTACGTATGAACTACAAAATGAGTATAAAGTCACAAAATGATAGTCGTATAAAATTACAAAATGAGCATATGATTTAATGAGTACCTTGAAAGAAAGTACCGTCGATAAATTTTACTTTACATTGTTGAAAATTTGGTTGTACACATATTTGAAAAATTGAATAATTTTATTTTTCGTGATGCTTACTGTGTAGCCGTTGTTCGAAATTCGTTGTTTGAAGGCTAGCATTAATATTAATCCTGTGGAACTCTTTTAGTTCCATTGATATGTGGCCGGACTTCGGAGGTTACCGTTGTTTAGAGGTAACCATAAAAGGAGCTTTTACATTATATAATTTTTTAAGAGTATACTTGTGAATTTTAGCCGCAATTTCTGCGAATTCCAAATCGTGTCCACTAGATTCCACGTCAATCAAATATTTATTACAATAAAACTTTTATATGTTATCTCAAATTATAATGTCGAAAAATGCATATACTCTAAAAAACCAATAGATTAGAAATGTTGATAGCAAAAACTTGTAACAGTAATGGATGAAAAAAAATTATTTTTCATGAATTATTTAAACATTTTTTCAATAGTATTTTCACAATTATTAAAAAATTGTACAAAATAATTACAGTGATATATTTTTACATGACATCTGATGGCGAAGAACGTGCTAAAATATTCTATTCATTTTTTATCATTTTACACTTTATCCTCTTAATAAAGGTTGACTGTTTTAGTATCCAAAATATTGGGAATAAAGTCTCGAATTTTGACCAGACTGTTTTTCTTCTCTCTGTACATTTGATCCCTGGTCTTTGCCTTATTCTATTTGTATATGTATATACATATGGCCTGCAAAAGCGTTGCTGGTATCTAAATGGAAGGATATCTACACGCTGAACGTATGTAACGATGTGTGGAACCGGCCGGGACAGTAAGCCAGTGTCCTAACCCTCCTTCCAGTGGTGCGGGCCGGGCTTTCTATTTATGAAGCAAATTATTATTTGCTGCACGAATAGAAAGGGGGAAGGTGAAGGCTAATTCACCAATCCGTCTAGCCAGCGTGGTGAAATGATGGCTAATTCCTCCACTATGTTATACACCAAAAACCATATCCCAATAGTCACCAGGTGCTGGAGTGCTCCTGATCAAGGCAGCGGTTAGCGTGGCATGAAAGCAGGGGGTGCTAAGAATCACTGGAATGGCCCAGGCTGTCGTTTGTTATTGACCTTGGCTACGTATAATGGACGATCCCTTGCTTCTGAAGCAAAACTTCAGGAATTGGAAGAAGAACTTGACAAAATCAAATGAAACATTGTAGGACTCAGTGAAGTCAGAAGAAATGGTAAAGAGTTGGTGGAACTGAAAAGCGGACATTTGTTTCATTATAGAGGAACGGAAACTGGAAGAACAAGTGGTGTTGGCTTCTTAATCAACAAAAGAATTAAAGACCACATTCTTGAAGTTGGAAGCACGTCAGATCGAACAGCGAGGCTCGTTGTTCAACTAACCCAGCGATACCAACTTCAGATAGTACAGGCATATGCACCAACATCAAGACATACCGACGAAGAGGTTGAGGAATTCTATGAAGAAAACAAACAGTTACACACTAAATAGAAACAACACATCAAGCTCATCATGGGGGATTTTAATGCAAGAATTGGACAGCAGGAACAAGGAGAGACATCGATTGGTAAATACGGATATGGGGGAAGGAATGGACGTGGCGATTAACTCATCGAATTTGCAGAAACTGAAAATTTTAACGTCATAAATTCATTTTTTAAGAAGAAACTACAAAGAAAATGGACATGGAAACACCCCAATGGAGGAACCAGCGAAATTGACTATATACTGGCAAACAAGAAATCAATTATTGAAGATTGCAGCGTACTGAACAGATTTAATACTGGAAGTGATCATCGAATGGTGAGATGTAAAATGCACTTAAATACTAAACTAGAAAGGCAGAAGCTCATTAGGAAACAAGTATGTAAGAGGGTGGATTTAAAGAAATTAAAAGAAAATACTGAGGCATTCAAGTTGGAATTAAAAAATCGCTTTTCTGCACTGGAAGGACTTATTGAAGAAATTGATATCTCAGAAGCAAATGAAAACATTGTTAAGACAATAGTTGAAACTGCTGGGGAAATTGGTGGTGTAACCTGTAAAAAGCACAATAGCAAATTATCTGAGAAGACGAAACAGCTCATGAAAAGGCGAAGAGATATGAAGGTGGACAATCAAAATACCAGTTCCAGGATTGAGTACATAGAACTTTGTAAAACTCTGCGCAAAAGCATGAAAGAAGACATAAGAAAATTCAACTGTGAGCTAGTAAGGAAAGCCATTGAAAATAACAAGAGCCTTAGGGTTGTTAAAGGAAGTTTATCTGTTGGGAAGAAACACATCATTGCATTAAAAGGAGAGGATGGCACCGTAACAAGAAATAGGGAAGAAATACTTAGAAGAGTTGAAGAATTCTACAGAAAACTATATGAAGGAAACAGTGGATTAAACGAAGACTCTGAGATAGTCAAAGGAACAGCTCCTAAAATCTTAAAAGAAGAAGTAGCATTTGCAATAAAAAATATGAAGAAAGGAGAGCCCCTTGATGATGGCATATATTAGATATCCTAAGAAGTAGGAGAACACGTGCAATACGTACTTGCAAAATTCTTTACCAAATGGTCTAACATCGTAACTACCAAACTAATTTGATTCTGCACAGTAATTCCTTTTTGCATAAAAAAGGTGATAAAAGGATTTGAAAAATACCGAACTAATTAGCTTATTACCTGCTATTTATAAAATCTTCACAAAAGTTCTAACACATCGCCTGCAGAAAAAATTAGGTGCAGCTTAACCGAGAGAACAAGTTGGATTACGAAGTGGATTCAGTACAGTGGACCATATTCAAGTATTAAGAGAATTAATTGAAAGAACACATGAATATGAACTTCCATTGTGTGTGGCATTTATTGACTATGAGAAGGCCTTTGACTCTATTAAAACATCAGCAGTCATCAACTCTTTAAGATCAGCAGACATCGAGGATGTGTACATTGACATGGTGAAATGTGTGTATAAAAATGCAAGTGCAAAATTTCGGTTACATAAAGATACCAAAACTATTAAAATTGGTAAAGGTGTGAGGCAGGGAGATACCATTTCTCCAAAACTTTTTACTTCAGCTTTACAGATGATTTTTCAGCAAATAAATTGGAATAACAGGGGAATAAAAATAAATGGTGAATATTTAAATCATTTGCGGTTTGCTGATGACATTGTTATTTTTTCAACGAACCCATCAGAACTCCAAGACATGGTACAGGAGCTCTCAACTAGAAGTAAAGAAGTTGGACTCAAGATGAACCTACAAAAAACTAAGATCATGTTCAATAATTTCGTAGAGGAAACAAAAATACAAGTTGACAACATTGAGCTAGAAATTGCTGATTCATATATTTACCTTGGCCAGCTGATTTCAATGGATGGCAACATTATGAAAGAACTCAACAGACGTATTAAACTTGGCTGGAGTGCATTTGGAAGAAACAGTTTTATCCTGAAGGGGAAATTGCCTTTGTGTCTAAAAAGAAAGGTCTTCAACCAGTGTGTATTGCCAGTCCTCTCTTATGGATCAGAGACATGGAGTCTAACAGTTGGAGCAATACGAAAGTTACAGACAACGCAAAGGAGCATGGAGAGGTGCATGCTTGGAATAACTAGGAGAGATCGAAAAAGAAACACTTGGGTGAGAGAGCAAACTAGAGTAGAGGACATCATTGTTAAAGTAAAAGGGCTGAAATGGCGATGGGCTGGGCATATTGCAAGAAGAACTGATCAACGATGGACAACAGAAATTCTGAACTGGATTCCAAGAGACCACCGAAGACCTAGAAAACGTCCTCAAACTAGATGGGTGGATGAAATAAGAAAACAGGTTGAGGTGACATGGAAGGGAATTGCTCAGTATAGAATTATGTGGAAAGCATTTGGAGAGACCTTCATCAAGTTGTAGATAGATAATAGTTGAATATATATATATATATATATATCAGCACACTATCTTTTGATACTACAGATATGAGGTTTAACTTAGAAATTGGTGTAAAAATACAAATTCCACCTTTTATTTTATTTTAAATAGCACTTTGATGACTTATTATACTGTTAGAAGGCTTAATTACTTTTCTGACGGGTACCAAAATAAGCGTTTTATGTTAAGTAGATCTTAAGATATGACGATTTTAATCTTTCGTAAGACTCTGTTGGAAGGCTTTTCAGTCAGAATGGACGAGTATCTTACAACTCAGTCTTTTAAAAGATTTCACTTGTGATATCTTGCGTTCTACTTAACATAAAAAATTGCTTTGTTACTATTGGAAAGATAATTAAATAAGTTTTCTAACAGCATAAAAGATTTATAGTCCTATTTAAAATAACAGAAAAAAAATTGAAATTTATATTATTTTGTGTTTTTCTAAAGTTGAAATCTAGTGTGTCTATATTATCGAAAGGTGGTGCATTTAGAAAAGCTTTAAAACAAGACCATAACGAGTATATCACGTTTCCAATAGAAAACATTTTATCTAGGCTTCTATAGAGGCCCAGATAAAAGCGGCGATCCGCCATTTTTGAGACACACATACGCGTGTGTGTGTGTACCAAGTTATTTTATAATGTTTATGAACAATTTACATGTTTTATTTTTGATTTTTCAAGCATGTATTTAAAGTTCTTTAATTATTGTCTATGAGAAAAGGTTTGACGTTGCTATATTAAAAAACCTCTAATAATTATTAAACTAGACTTCGTTTGCTCGAAATCGCAAATATCTGGATCCTTTAGATTTAAATGCACAATAAAACAATAATTTTGTTTTTTGCCATGGAATGTCGAACGAAAAAGATAAAAACGAAAATTTTAACGATATGAATATTTGTACAAACGCGTAATTTATGAGCAAAAACAACTTGCAAAGGGCAATGAATTACGACATTCCACAAAAGGGACTAAAATACTGAGTGAGTTTTTTCATGTGAGTCTTTACTGACTGTGATTAATAATGGGGAAAATTCGACTGACAGTATCAAATTTTAGCGAACTGTCATCCAGCAGATTCGAAGTTGGTACAATGACGAAGTTTGTTTGCCGTATTGTAATGGACTTATTGTTCAAAAGATATCATCCGTCCTAGAGGAAGTCGGATAGTCGCAAAAAGAAAAAGGATTCTAGTAACGTGCATTTATGTGATTTATGCCAAACGCTTGTGTTTTTTGTTCACAGTACGCGCGTTTTCTAGCTTATTTATTTTCAGTTTAAAAAAAAAAATGTTTTAAAAAAGTAATGGGATTCAGTTTATTAATAACATTAAATATTGCAACAATTCAGCTTTAGTACTACGGGAGTTAGCGAAGAAACAACAATGGATATAAATAAAAAATATTTAGCGGCATAATAAAAATATTAAAAAAAGTCGTAGCCATGTTTTAATAAGTCATAGTTCAGTACAGATGGTGTTTGTAAAAGTAAAATAAGAAAGAATTAGGTGGAAAATGATTGGTGGCATAATTCATCGTTCTTCATTCTCTTGCTTCAAACTCTTAGAGGTTTGCAAATATTGTTTTTAATGCTATTCAATGTACTGTAAACGAAGATGTGGGTTCTTAGGTTAAAGATTTGAGAACTATTACTTATATATAGCGTGTATGCCCTATTACCCAATTGAACCACCCCAATTTGTGTCATTCTTCAGATCCTCCGACAAAACAAAGATCAAGCGTTTTGGTCAATAGTTCAGAGCTTCAACCCAATACGAAATTCCAACTTCTGCTGCAAACAAGATCCACCCGCATAAATATTAACTCTCAGAATGAAAAACGTAAACATTGTAAGATATTATTACCCTTCTCAGGGATAACACAATTGCCAAATAATGGTCAACACACAAAGCCTCCGTGGCGAGTTTTTATGATTTTTTTGTGGGGAATTTATTATGATAAATAATTTTGACACCTACGTAATTATATTTTACAACCTTTTATACGGAGAAAAGAAGCATTGTCCTTGTCCTCGATGGCCTAGCGGTTAAGGCACTTCGAGGTCAACGGAGAGACCCTAGTTCTACTTTAGGACTGGGACGAGGTCTCTTTTTCTCCTATAGATACTGAAAAAGCTATGGACTGAGCTTCAACGTGGATGTCAAACTGATTTATCAGCGTAAACATTGTTATTCCTAAAAATAAGTGGGACGTACTATAATGGTAATACATTGGCGTCTAGGTTTTTTTCATTCATATTAAAATATCAAGAAAATTAATAACTCCTGTAACAAGGACGCTTTCAAATACTATTTGTAAGAGCTGTTGATAATGTTTCCCTAGATAAAACTGTAATAATCTCAGGTTGACGCCTCACCACACGTGCGTTTTTTTCTTCCTCATTTACTGACGTCAACAGAGAACATAGCTACATGCTATAAACACTAATTCATCAAAAACAGGCCAAATACGCATCGAAAAGTCATAGATCAAAATTTAAAAACGGTCCGAAACTTTATGATTATGATATCTATTTAGCATAGAAAACCTTCGTTTAACACAGGCTTCGCCCTGTCCGTTATCACAGTTTCTCAAATGAAGCTATGAATTAACAAAAATTTTAAATTCTCTTTATCAATAAATTTATAAAAATGGGTCTTAAAAATCAAACTAACAAGACTGTAAAGAACGATTCATGCAACAAGTTGCATATTTGGAGGAGAGTCATGTAACAAGCTGTATATAGCTCTTTCTGCTCTCATTCATTTCTAACCTAATCACCACTCAACATTTTTAATCTTAAAACTCTTAAACGTAACATTAAAAATATCACATAATAGAATGTATCACCAAAACTGTAAATAGGTTGAATAAGGTTGTTCTTATTATATTTTCCTGAGTTTTCACGCATGTTAGTTTTCGTGCTTTTTTACAATCGGAAACTAAAAGCAGTAAGTGAAGTTTTCTGGCAACATGTAGAATATTTAAATTGTCAATCAGTTAAAAAAAAAAAAAAAAGAAAAACATTCGACAGCAGTTGAAATGCTAAATACTGAATTTTCACAACAGATGGCGCTAAACATCCACCTTTTGATTCTAATTCGCACTTTCAGATTATCATGTCTTTTTTCTTTTTAAAGATCTCTTAATGGAAGGGGAAAAAAAACAAAAAACGGGAGGAGATCGAAAGATATTTTTAGTATCAATACGTGCTCAATCCTTGCGGCTTTCATTCATTCATAATCATAGATTTTTGAGAGTGATAGACTTAATTTTTAAACATACGCTTACAGATAATCGATGTTTCTGGTTTGTAAATGTTGGAAAGGAAAATTTGAAGCTCCCGCGCTATCATAATGCAGAATTTCAAAAGGATTTCATTGGGGATTTCTAAATATTTTTAAATGATATTGCATAGTTTTTCAGCAAAGATAAGAATATAATATGGGTTTTATTAACATTTTTTGACTTACCCTAATTTTTAATCGCTTTTTGGAAAATTTAAAAGAAGAGGAAGAAAACAATTTTCTCGATTTATATATTTTTTTCAAGTATAAAATGAAATGGTGTATATTTCTACGGTGTGTTTCTGTTAGTACATCGGCATAGCCGAAATGGACATCAACCCATTGGATTATTCCCAGTGCGTTGGGATATCGGTGCCCATTTCGGCTATGCCCAGGGCCTGATTAACCAATAGGCTCATTGGACTGTAGCCTAGAGCGCGAGGTTTCAGGGGGCGCAAAATTTTGAAAAAAAGGGGCATAAACCAAATACTCAGAATATAAGAAAATAAGATTATTTTCCAAAGTTAAAGAAATGCAAGTAATCAGACACTCGATCAGGGTAATTGTTTAATGAATAAATATTTCAAAATAAATTAAAACATTTGTGTTCAATGCAGGGCCGTCAGAGTGTGGGCATTTGCCTCCCTCCGACGGCCCTCATTCTACTGAAGTATTCCCTGAAGAGTGCGTTCATTTAGCCGCATTTTTGATAGACAACCAGCAGCCAGAAGCCAACGAATCGATTTGAAACAAAAAAAATCTTTTGACTATGTTAAAAATTTGTATGTAATCGGAGACGGATTAAGGGCGGTACGATTGGTGCCATTACACTGGGCGCCAAGCTAAAGGGTCGCCAAAATGGCCTAACGCCCCCGAAGTGCAAAAACATTTTACAAATATTTACCTTATTAACTTTTTAAAACATAAAATGTTTTAAACCTTATTTAATTTTTAATAAATTAATTATCCTTTTATTATTATCCCTTATTTAATGCTTGTATAAATTATTCTTTACTATAATATGTTTAATTAAATTTGTGTGTAAGAAAGTGAAAAAGCTTTTTTCCAACAAAACCACAATGTGACATTCCAGATTATTGAATCTCATGTAAGGCTTTAATTTTTATATTAATACAATTTGATTGTGTGGTTCATCAGAAAAATTACTTGTTTTGTAGTTTAGTTACATGTTATTTGTTGTAAGGAAATTTTAATTGTTATCCTGGCTTTCCGCCCCGTAATAATATTCAGTAACCTATTGAGAAGATCCCTTAAAAAACTGCGAAACAAAAGGAATTACTTTGAGAACAATTAATATTTAGTGGAAATGGGGGGGGGGGGAGCACCAACCTTTGGGATCGCACCGGGCACCATATGAGCTAGATCCGTCTTTGCATAGAATCAATTTTCCCGAATGTAGGAATTGCTCTACGCATTTTTTTTTTAAACTATGGCGGTCACCAATTGCAGCGGTGAATGGTCTTTTTCTGTTCCAAAGAAAGTGAAAAATTATGTGCGTTCAACTCCGAACCAACAGAAATTCATTGTTCTGCACTTTTGTTAATTGAGAGCGACTTCCTGAACAGTTTGATTTTCAATGAAATAGTAGAAAAGTTTGCTGGTTCTAAAGCAAGACAACAAAATCGATGTAAATTAAAATGCCGATACTAAGCACGTTATTCACAATTTGAAATGAAGAAAAAATTTAATGAAAAGGTTTTTTTAGAAGCCTATGTATCCCCATCGTATAACAAGTTACTAAATAAAGTTTTACATGTGGCATACAAACAAAAGAAAGTACTAAATAGCCAATTTGCTTAATACATTTATCACATTATATTTTTATTTATGACGAGTATTGGAATAAAACATGCTTATATAGGAACGTAGCCAGGCTTTTATTTCGGAAGAAGGGCTGAACTTATACTTGGTGCCTCAATGGATCTTCATCTTTTCATTGTTAACTTTTTCATTTGGGAGTGGCAGTAGTAACAGCCCCCTTCTGCACACACACACTTTTGATTTTAATTTAGTTCGTACTAAATTAAACGCAGTACACCTTTACAAGCTCTTGCTCCATAAAAACCCAATCAATCAATCAATCGTACTGAATTAGAACAAACGTATCATTAGAACAGAAGCAAAATATGCAAATTTTTATGGTGAAGTTATTTTATAAGACGTTATAACGACAACGTCGCTAATAGATATTTCGATAGCGCTAAACGGCTATCATCTATTGATTAATCTATTAAAAATATCCATCTATCTGAAGCAGAAATTACTTATTATGAAAATGAAGACAGCAACAAACCAAAACAAATTTTAAACAGAAACAACAAGAGGAGACTATATCAGAGAAGACCCCCCACCCCCACCTCTACGTTGTGTTTCTGTTGGTGCACCACCATAGCCAAAACCCGAATAAGGGTCCTGGCCTCCCTAGGCTATTTTCAGCCATAGCGTACTCCCCCCCACCTCCACGATAGCTTCCTGAGTTGCCATTAGTGGTATTTAATAACCTCTATGACTTAAATATGATACGTTTAATGGTGACACACTGCACTAATCAATAAAAGCAAAATATTAAAAAATCATCCAAGATGAGGATGGCGTCTCTTTTCTCTATACCAAAAAAAAAAGCCCTAGTATGAGCTTTAAACGTGGGTGTCAAATTTGTTATTAATAAAAATTTTTATGGTGCAGTTATTTTAAAATCGTTATAAAAATGACGTCACTAATAGCTATTTCGATAGCATTAAACAGCTATCATCGTCCGAGATGGGTTTTGTTTATGGGACCAACATCATGGGATAATATAAACAGAAGCCGCCATTACTATAATGGAGGTTTAGACAATGGAGGTTTAGCATTACAAAATAAAGTTTTCCACTGGTCTCAACGCAAAACGTAAAGTGAAGAAAATAAAGTTAAATTAAAAATGGGCATTTCAAAACAAAGTTAGCTAGGGATATGTCACTTGGCACTTCTTGTATCGCTTTGATGTTGTTGATAAATGAGAGGATAATATTTAGGTCTACTGCAACATTATAAACACAAAGAAAAACCAGTACAATGTAATTATAAATTTCTGCTTCTCAGAACTTTGCAATAAGTTCTTTTTTGTCGGAAACAAGGAGTCTCTGCAGTGGCCATATTGCCACCACAATAAACATGGTAACGTACATAGGCTACTGATGCTAACGCATTTGACTAATAACACGTGTATTTATTTTGACCACCATTTAGAAGCTTCATGAGCATTATGGGAAGTATGACGTCACACGCAAAAGATCAATTGACCAAATACTCTGTTGAAAATAAAAAAAGGGCCGCCAAAGACTGATTTCATGGTGCTTGTACTGCATTTTTTTAGCGGCCCTGGGCGGCCGCCCAGCTCGCCTACTCTAAGCATGGCCCTGCAGCAGGCAGAAAGATAGACAGTCGCACACATACATGCATATGTGTACAATTATAAGTTTAAGATCAACAACTTGTACTTATAATTGTAGAACCAAGGCCGCGCACTGGGGGGGGATTCCCCGAAGCCCGGCGCAAAACTTTAATAATTTAACCAACATAATTGATTGGGAGGCCCGATCTGCTATATTGCCGAGAAGCTTGCAAATCCTGTCCCGAGCCGTATGTAGGATACCCAGCAACCCTACGTTTGAGTGAAATAATTAGAAGTTCTAACAGGTAGAAAAACTTTCAGACAAGATGAGTAGATTTTATATTTGAATAAAGGTCAGTTAAGCAAATATATATATATATATAATAAATATTATATAGTTACAATCTAACTTCGGATTTAACGATACCCGACTTAAAGGTTTCCTCGATTTAATTAATGTTATTGGTTCGGACTGAGTAACATTGAGGCCAGTGTTATGTTTTCTTCGATTTAACATTTGCTTTCGTCGATTTAACCATAACTTCTCATCATTAGCCCATAACTGCAAGTAGAATTTCAGTTAGGAAATCAACTGTCGTCAGAAAATCAACCCAATTGAAGCGAATGTGGTTTACAGTGTGTAAAGAAGTATTTACTGCGTTTTGACGTCAACAATGATCTTGTCGATGCATTTGAAAAAATCGAAAAGGCAATGTTAAATGCCAACTCCCAAGAAAAATCAAAACAAACGTCAAATCAAAGATTTCTTTTCGTAGTAACTACGTATTTACTTGTGTCTTATGTTTATTAAAATTAACATGTATTCTTCAGAATGCTGGTAAGCATTTTTATTGTTCTCCTTTTCGATAATTTCTTATTTCAGTTCCAATTAATAGCGAACCAGGATTTTTGCTCGGGAGGTGGGCCTAAAATGTAAAAAAATATATGTTTTTTAATATAAGGGTTGCTGCTTTTAATGTATTTTACATGTAAATTTTCAACCCAAGGAAGAGCCCGGGATCCATCGTCCCTTCCTCTCCGTAGACACATCATCTGTTCCGATAAATGTGCTTCCCGATTTAACGATTATTTTCACTAGTCCTGTGAAAATCGTTAAATCGAGGTTAGACTCTATTTCAATTCTGGAAGTTTTTAAACATTATAAATTCGTGAAAAATAAACTTTTATTTACAACATTTTATACATTAATAAACAACCTTATATACATTTGTTCCAACTTTATATTTATTTTTTATTTGTTCACTATCCCAATGAATATACATGTTACCGGCAAAGTTTGAAATGCAGGCATTGCATAGAATGCCTGGATGTTTTTAGGCAAAGTATGAAATATCTATTTTATTTTAATATTTTACGATTAATGACTTTTCTTATGTCACGCAGCAAGGCACGTGATTCCCGACTCTAGCCTGAGACGTCACGTGACTTCTGATGCTTATTTGTGTAAAACTTATTACTATTAAATAACAAATAGAAAAAACAACATTTAAAAGCGTAGTAGAAATTTTATTCGACAAATTTCAACGCGTTTCGCACTGACTTTGGCCCTCCCTCGTCAGGAATACACGTCCGTCTGACACTGAAACAAACAACGGCGTGTTGCCGAATCACCGATAGGTGTGTTGCCAGTTAGATCCCGTTTCCGGTTGAAATGTTGATATTAATGTTGACTGCCTCTCCATTTATAGGTGGTGAAACGCTACATTGAATCAGGTGGGGTGGTAGGCGAAGGTTGAAGAACTGAAAGTAGGTTTCTCCAAGTTTAACTGAAGTATGGAGTGGTTGGTAGTGGCGTCATAAAAATGAAATTTATGATTATTGTCTCAGAAGTGGTCTGCAATGGAAGATTTAAATCCTCCATTGCAGTCCACTGCTTGGACAATAATCATAAATTTAATTTTTATGGCTCCACCATCATTCATCAACCCAAGTCTTCTGTAGAATTGGATTTTTTGGAAGCCTTTTTTATTCACAAACACTCCGGTGATATTGTAAATGGTCACAAGTGCACTTCATACTTCAGTCAAGCTTACTACGCCTTAAAAAGTTGATAAAAATTGTTGCTTTATTTGCTTATTGATCTAAAATATTATATTAAAATGGACATTCATACTTTGCCAAAAAACATCCATGCATTCTATAGAATGTTTATAAACTAATGGTAAATATATAATAGTAATTAATAATTATAGTAATAATTACTATTATCTATTTTATCTGGATTTGCCCTTAATAATGAGTAATAAGCATAAGCGTAATATGTCGGGAGCAAGTGGGGCACATTTCTTGCCCCCGATTTTACCTTTGTTCTTTTTTTAGAACAAAGGTAAAATCGAATCTTTTCCACTTAATTTTGCGTTTTTGTTTTTTTTGTCCCCCCTCCCCCAGTTTACGCTACATTTAACCCTCAAGTTAAGCCTATTGTAATAAGTGATAATAACAATAATAAGTTTTACATAAATAAGCGTCGATAGTCACGTGACTATCGACGATATATATATATATATATATTGGCTACGTTTAATGGACGATCCCTTGCTTCTGAAGCAAAACTTCAGGAATTGGAAGAGGAACTAGACAAGATCAAATGGGACATTGTAGGACTCAGTGAAATTAGAAGAAAAGGTGAAGAGTTGGTGGAACTGAAAAGCGGACATTTGTTTTACTATAGAGGAACGGAAACTGGAAGAACAAGTGGTGTTGGCTTCTTAATCAACAAAAGAATTAAAGACTGTCTTCTGGAAGTTGAAAGTACATCAGATCGAGCAGCGAGGCTTGTTGTTCAACTAACCCAGCGATACCAACTTCAAATAGTACAGGTATATGCACCAACATCAAGCCATACCGACGAAGAGGTTGAAGAATTTTATGAAGAAATCAAAGAGTTACACACCAAAGGGAAACAACATATCAAGCTCATCATGGGGGATTTCAATGCAAGAATTGGACAACAGGAACAAGGAGAGACATCGGTTGGTAAATACGGATATGGGGAAAGGAATGAACGTGGCGATCAACTCATCGAATTTGCAGAAGCTGAAAACCTTAGCATCATGAATTCATTTTTTAAGAAGAAACCGCAAAGAAAATGGACATGGAAACACCCAAATGGGGGAACTAGTGAAATTGACTATATCCTGGCAAACAAGAAATCAATTATTGAAGATTGCAGTGTACTGAACAGATTTAATACTGGAAGTGATCATCGAATGGTGAGATGTAAAGTGCACTTAAATACTAAATTAGAACGACAGAAGCTCATTAGGAAACAAGTAAGTAAGAGGGTGGATCTAATGAAACTGAAAGTAAATACCGAGGCATTCAAGTTGGAATTAAAAAATCGCTTTTCTGCACTGGAAGGACTTATTGATGAAAGTGATATCTCAGAAGCAAATGAAAACATTGTTAAGACAATAGTTGAAACTGCTGGGGAAATTGGTGGTGTAACCTGTAAAAAGCACAATAGCAAATTATCTGAGAAGACGAAACAGCTCATGAAAAGGCGAAGAGATATGAAGGTGGACAATCGAAATACCAGTTCCAGGATTGAGTACATAGAACTTTGTAAAACTCTGCGCAAAAGCATGAAAGAAGACATAAGAAAATTCAACTGTGAGCTAGTAAGGAAAGCCATTGAAAATAACAAGAGCCTTAGGGTTGTTAAAGGAAGTTTATCTGTTGGGAAGAAACACATCATTGCATTAAAAGGAGAGGATGGCACCGTAACAAGAAATAGGGAAGAAATACTTAGAAGAGTTGAAGAATTCTACAAAAATCTATATTTATAAGTAACAAACGGCATTAGTTAGTCAAGAAGAAGCTCAAAACTCCAGGCAAGAAGTTTCATTCGCAATAAAAAGTATGAAGAAAGGAAGAGCCCCTGGTGATGATGGTATTACATCAGATATCTTAAAAGAAGCTGGAAAAGATGTGGAAGACATACTTGCAAAATTTTTTACCAAATGTCTTAACAGCGGTAACATACCAAACCAATGGAATTCCGCAACAGTAATTCTTTTGCATAAAAAAGGTGATAAAGAGGATTTGAAAAATTACCGACCAATTAGCTTGTTATCTGTTATTTATAAAATCTCCACAAAAGTGCTAACACATCGTCTACAGAAAAAATTTGATGCAGCTCAACCAAGAGAACAAGCTGGATTTCGAAGTGGATTCAGTACAGTGGACCATATTCAAGTATTAAGAGAATTAATTGAAAGAACACATGAATATGAACTTCCATTGTGTGTTGCATTTATTGACTATGAGAAGGCCTTTGACTCTATAAAAACATCAGCAGTCATCAACTCTTTAAAATCAACAGACAGTGAGGATGTATACATTGACATGGTGAAACGTGTGTATAAAAATGCAAGTGCAAAATTTCGGTTACATAAAGATACCAAAACTATCAAACTTGGCAAAGGTGTGAGGCAGGGAGATACCATTTCTCCAAAACTTTTTACTTCTGCTTTACAGATGATTTTTCAGCTGATAAATTGGAATAACAAGGGAATAAAAATAAATGGTGAATATTTAAATGATCTGCGGTTTGCTGATAGCATTATTTTTTCAACGAACCCATTAAAACTCCAAGACATGGTACAGGAGCTTTCAGCTAGAAGTAAAGAAGTTGGACTCAAGATGAACCTACAAAAAACTAAAATCATGTTCAATAATTTCGTAGAGAAAACAAAAATACAAGTTGACAACACTGAGCTAAAAATTGCTGATTCATATATTTACCTTGGCCAGCTGATTTCAATGGATGATAACATTATGAAAGAACTCAACAGACGTATTAAATTTGGCTGGAGTGCATTTGGAAGAAACAGTTTTATCCTGAAGGGGAAATTGCCTTCATGTCTAAAAAGAAAAGTCTTCAACCAGTGTGTATTGCCAGTCCTCTCTTATGGATCAGAGACATGGAGTCTAACAGTTGGAGCAATACGAAAGTTACAGACAACGCAAAGGAGCATGGAGAGGTGCATGCTTGGAATGACTAGGAGAGATCGAAAAAGAAACACTTGGGGTGAGAGAGCAAACTAGAGTAG
>QLNU02015360.1:316112014-316125507 GCA_006491805.2 Dysdera silvatica
TAGTTTTTTGTAGGTTCATCTTCAGTCCAACTTCTTTACTTCTAGTTGAAAGCTCCTGTACCATGTCTTGGAGTTCTGATGGGTTCGTTGAAAAAATAACAATGTCATCAGCGAACCGCAAATGATTTAAATATTCACCATTTATTTTTATTCCCCTGTTATTCCAATTTATTTGCTGAAAAATCATCTGTAAAGCTGAAGTAAAAAGTTTTGGAGAAATGGTATCTCCCTGCCTCACACCTTTACCAATTTTGATAGCTTCGGTATCTTTATGTAACCGAAATTTTGCACTTGCATTTTTATACACACGTTTCAATATGTCAATGTACACATCCTCAATGTCTGTTGATCTTAAAGAGTTGATGACTGCTGATGTTTTAATAGAGTCAAAGGCCTTCTCATAGTCAATAAATGCCACACACAATGGAAGTTCATATTCATGTGTTCTTTCAATTAATTCTCTTAATACTTGAATATGGTCCACTGTACTGAATCCACTTCGAAATCCAGCTTGTTCTCTTGGTTGAGCTGCATCTAATTTTTTCTGCAGGCGATGTGTTAGCACTTTTGTGAAGATTTTATAAATAGCAGGTAACAAGCTAATTGGTCGGTAATTTTTTAAATCCTCTTTATCACCTTTTTTATGCAAAAGAATTACTGTTGCAGAATCCCATTGGTTTGGTATGTTACCACTGTTGAGGCATTTGGTAAAGAATTTTGCGAGTATGTCTTCTACATGTTCTCCAGCTTCTTTTAAGATATCTAATGTAATGCCATCATCGCCAGGGGATCTTCCTTTCTTCATACTTTTTATTGCAAATGCTACTTCTTCTTTTAAGATTTTAGGAGCTGTTCCTTCGACTATCTCAGAGTCTTCGTTTAATCCACTGTTTCCCTCATACAGCTTTCTGTAGAATTCTTCAACTCTTCTAAGTATTTCTTCCCTATTTCTTGTTACAGTGCCATCCTCTCCTTTTAATGCAATGATGTGTTTCTTCCCAATAGACAAACTCCCTTTAACAACCCTAAGGCTCTTGTTGCTTTCAATGGCCTTCCTTACTAACTCACAATTGAATTTTCTTATATCTTCTTTCATGTTTTTGCGCAAAGTTTTGCAAAGTTCTACATACTCGATCTTGCGACTGGTATTTTGATTGTCCACCTTCATAAGTCTTCGCCTTTTCATGAGTTGTTTCGTCTTCTCAGATAATTTGCTATTCTGCTTTTTACATATTACACCACCAATTTCCCCAGCAGTTTCAATTATTGTCTTAACAATGTTTTCATTTGCTTCTGAGATGTCAACTTCTTCAATAAGTCCTTCCAGTGCAGAAAAGCGATTTTTTAATTCCAACTTGAATGCCTCGGTATTTTCTTTTAATTTCTTTAAATCCACCCTCTTACATACTTGTTTCCTAATGAGCTTCTGCCTTTCTAGTTTAGTATTTAAGTGCATTTTACATCTCACCATTCGATGATCACTTCCAGTATTAAATCTGTTCAGTATGCTGCAATCTTCAATAATTGATTTCTTGTTTGCCAGTATATAGTCAATTTCGCTGGTTCCTCCATTGGGGTGTTTCCATGTCCATTTTCTTTGTAGTTTCTTCTTAAAAAATGAATTCATGATGCTAAGATTTTCAGCTTCGGCAAATTCTATGAGTTGATCGCCACGTTCATTCCTTTCCCCGTATCCGTATTTACCAACCGATGTCTCTCCTTGTTCCTGTTGTCCAATTCTTGCATTAAAATCTCCCATGATGAGCTTGATGTGTTGTTTCCCCTTGGTATGTAGCTGTTTGATTTCTTCATAGAATTCCTCAACCTCCTCGTCGGTATGGCTTGATGTTGGTGCATATGCCTGTACTATCTGAAGTTGGTATCGCTGGGTTAGTTGAACAACGAGCCTCGCTGCTCGATCTGACGTGCTTTCGACTTCAAGAAGGTAGTCTTTAATTCTTTTGTTGATTAAGAAGCCAACACCACTTGTTCTTCCAGTTTCCGTTCCTCTATAATAAAACAAATGTCCACTTTTAAGTTCCACCAACTCTTCACCTTTTCTTCTAACTTCACTGAGTCCTACAATGTCCCATTTGATCTTGTCAAGTTCTTCTTCCAATTCTTGAAGTTTTGCTTCAGAAGCAAGGGATCGTCCATTATACGTTGCCAAGGTCAATAACAAACGGCAGCCTGGGCCATTCCAGTGATTCTTAGCACCCCTGCTTTCGTGCCACACTGACCGCTGAAATTTTAGATATATATATATATATATATATCATCATCATCATCATATTCAACCATTATCTATCCACTGCTGGATGAAGGTCTCTCCAAATGCTTTCCACACAAGTCTATCCTGGGCCATTCGTTTCCACGTCACCCCAACCTCTTTTCTTATTTCATCCACCCATCTAGTTTGAGGACGTTTTCTAGGTCTTCGGTGGTCTCTTGGAATCCAGTTCAGAATTTCTGTTGTCCATCGTTGATCAGTTCTTCTTGCAATATGCCCAGCCCATCGCCATTTCAGTCCTTTTACTTTAACAATGATGTCCTCTACTCTAGTTTGCTCTCTCACCCAAGTGTTCCTTTTTCGATCTCTCCTAGTTATTCCAAGCATGCACCTCTCCATGCTCCTTTGCGTTGTCTGTAACTTTCGTATTGCTCCAACTGTTAGACTCCATGTCTCTGATCCATAAGAGAGGACTGGCAATACACACTGGTTGAAGACTTTTCTTTTTAGACATAAAGGCAATTTCCCCTTCAGGATAAAACTGTTTCTTCCAAATGCACTCCAGCCAAGTTTAATACGTCTGTTGAGTTCTTTCATAATGTTGCCATCCATTGAAATCAGCTGGCCAAGGTAAATATATGAATCAGCAATTTTAGGTTCCCAAAGACTTTTAAGGCCATTACTTCCTTTTTTCAGTTATCATTGTACTTCTACACACCTTATTTTGTTTAAATTATACTTTCTAATTCAACTTCTATAAAAGAAAGTGATCTAACTATATTATGGATCGCCTATTTCAGAAATACTTAATTGCAAGTCGAGATCCCATATATATTTTTGAATTTTACTTTGAATACTTCTGCGCTTTATTCTGCGACACAATGATTAGTTTTGATTCATGCATTCAACAAATGCATTATCTAAGTAAGATCTTAGAATTCAGTAATTCCATATACAGTATTCCTAATTATAATTCTCCCATTCACGAACCTCAAGGGATCCGGGAAAACATCGCTAATCAGAAAGTTCTGTTATTCAGAATGATGTATTCAGTAAGGACTGACTTCACTGTTTTATTTGATTTCTTTTCGCCATCACAGGTTTAGGAATGCCAATACATTTGATAAGTGCATCGGCGTGTTTAGCAAAGTCGTAATTATCATTATTTTAATTACACCTTTCGATTTAATAATGTTACATATAGTATAATAATAGTATAGTGCATCATGGTAATTAAGTGATGAATTACAGGTCATTTTTTCTATTTAGAAAAAATCCAAAAGAGTCGATTATCTTGATTTGGGTCGCGTTTATAGAATATTTTCTTCCATTTTTTACAAGAACTTGAAACGAACTGATTTGTATGTTTTTATGTCAAGTGAGATAATATGCCTGCGAAGGACATCTGGAGCATCACTGGATTCTTCGCAATTTAGACGGAAGGTAGTTCGTCCTCTGTTTCATAATCCAATGTATCTACATCTGAATCAATCGATATTTCTTTTACTGGATCAGCATAAATTTGAACCAAAGTTCTTATTTCCGTTACTAAAACGTCTTGTCGAAAAAGAGAAAACAAGGCTAAACATTGGTAAAAAATGAAGTTGTTGTTCTGAAATACATTAACATTATGAAACATTTGCCGGCATTAAAGAACACGGCCGTTAAACGAAAAGATTCATTAAATAAAGGGACGTTATTGTGAAAGATTACATTATTACACTATTATATTTTGGGTGCTTTGTTTTTCGAGTATAAAACTATTTGAATCAGTTTTGTATTTTAAAGCGTTTTTATTAGCCTATTTTGAAATATTTTTTTATATTTTTCTTTTTTTGTTAACTTGTTCCCAAGTTAAGGATATTTGTTTAAAATTTTGTTTCTGTAGCTTCTTGAGCAAAGTTGAAAGTGAGAAACTGACAAGGAGAAAATTCAAGTGATAAAAGGAGTGATTATGCAAGAATGAAAAACAAAAATTCGAGGTTCTTAAAAAATTAAAATATAATCAGAGCACTCTTCTTTTCGTGATTCTTAAAATAAGTACATTCGCTAGTATTTTTAAGTAGCTCCTCTCTTAACCCAATTATTATCGCACGAGCCGAATACTGTATATCTTCGCATTTTTTCATATTTCGACATATTTACCCTGCTGCGCATCAGACCTCTTGTAATCATTTTTTCTCATTTCTTTTCGGAGCTTTTAGTAATTTAAAACATCCGAGAAGAAAAATTAAGAAATGGTTGATAAAAACTCTTGTTTGTAGTAGTAGTGGTTCCCTTGCTATCATGATGAACTTAAAAAATTTGCTTTTTTTTATTTAGAAAAAACATAATAACTTTATATAAGAACTCCGTGGGGTGATAGGTAGCGTAAAATCTACCCTCGAGGTAGTTTTCATGTAAAATCTTAAAAGAGAAAAAATTATACCTTCGGCGTCTTTCTGAGTTTGCGTAAGGATGTCGCATATGCAAATACCACCAAGTGCATAATTTTCTTGTAATTGAGACGAAAAACGTGGAAGTCTTTCGGGGGACATACACATATTACATTATAACGAAGAGTTTCCTTTTCCTGTAGGGTAAGCTTTAAGGATAAAGCATACTAATTATCTCATGAATAGAGCCAATATCAGCTCGATAAATCTTCGGTCATTATTCTATTTTCCAATTATACTGAAAATTGCATAATACACTGATATAAAGCGAAAGTATGCGGCGTTTACATTTATTAATTATGCTTAATGTAATAACATAGGTTGATACATTAATTTTTTCAGCTAAACACAACAGAGAGAAAAAGAGAGAGGGAAAGAAAGAGATTCCTTTTATTTTAAATTTAATTCACTTTTAATTACGTAACTTTTTCATCTTAAACTCTTGATTTCAATTTTTATGAAGATCATGTGATTTCTATTAACACTGATCAAGCAATGACACAAGAAAGACTCCTATATATACAAAGCGACTTTTTAACTTACATGTACATTTAGTTTTTAAGAATTGATATCAACTAATTTTTTCAGACGCAATCGTTTTATTAGAAAATTTCACCCAACGCTGGTAACTATAAAAATGTATGTATCTCTTTAAAAAAATCTCACCTATGAACTATAAAAAATATAAAACATAAGTAAGAAATGCATTCAAAAAATGTAACTGAAACACAAAAACATTGTTGATTGGGATCACTAAATATCTAAAAATCCTGGATAAGGAAACGAAGTATGTTTCAGTATCCAAACATGTTTAGTAGTTGAGGTGTCAATAAAGTACGAACATTGCAAAAAAAAAAGGGTAAAGGCGGATAACGGAAATTTTTAACAAAATACCAAGAAAATTAAAAAGATTAAAAAAAGTGGGTAGGTTTATAGAAAACGGATAACACGAGAAAACACACCTGAATCACATGGTGAAGAGCAGCCCAGAAAATCCACATATGAAAGAAAATTGTAGAGATCATCTAGCTGAAGATTGACAAAGTTTGAAAATAATGGCTCTATACACTTAATGGGCAAATAAGTATGCGCACTCCGGTAAGTAATCACCAAGCAGAAGTGTATCACCAGATAATGTAAAGAAATGAAAGTGCTCAATAGCTATAAACTATAAGGTAGTTCTTCCTTACACATATAACCATATCCATCATTATCTAGTAACTGCAATAATGGGTTAAGTTTCATCGAGTTTTGGGATGCAAGGAAAGCTACTATTCCCATATACCAAGATTATGTGGAATTCAGCAAAGTCTTCAATCATCGGATGAAGTGGGGCCTTAAATGAGTAATTTACGCTTCAGTAGAGCATCGATCTCCCAGTATTGTAACGATAAATCCAAAGGCTTCGGTAAGGTGAACAACCATGGTATTGGCTAAAGAACATTCTAAAACGTTTGTGCAAAACGATTCGACAAATGATGACCTGAATATTCTGGAAGCCGAAGTCCAAGAGTAACTTAGTTGATTGAAAGACACCAAAAGATAATACGTCAGTGGAGTTATACGTTATCTTGGTGTACATAATCATTTGTCCTTTTCGTGCATGAATGCATATATATACAGGTCATCAGGAAAAGAATAAACTAAAAAGAAATATCAATAATTTTATTACTACATATTCTAGAGCAAAATAATCTAAAATAACAAAAGAAGAAATGAGTTCAATTCTAAACGCTAAATAAACTTTAGTGAATTTTCAGTCATTTATAATAATTATTTTTATTCTTCTGTCAAATTTATCAACGGCACGCTCTGAAAGAGAGGCGTTGAGATGGATTTGAATGTTTTTTAATACGCTTTTTTATTTCTACGATTTTTTTTACTTGTTGTGATAAACTTTAGACTTGGTATGGCCCCATAGAGCTAAAATTCAAAACAGTGAAATATTAACTTTAGTGCGAAAATAAACAAATGTCCAAAAATTAATTGAAAATGTGGAAAACAATATATCATAAAAGTAAATCTTTAATATTTTATTTTGTTGCGTTTCTCTCTTATATATATATATATAGCGAATGCTGGCTTTCTGACAGAAAAATGCCCGTACTACAAATATGAGCCAGAGACCGTGCATGAGAACGAAACACACAAGCTTTACTGGGATAGAGCAATCATAACAGACAAGACAGTCCCACATAACCGTCCTGACATAACCCTCGTCGATAAATCGAATAAGACCACGGATAAGATCCTACCATAATAATCAACAGTGTATTCCATAAAGTAAAAAAACTTTTTAAAAAAAGATACCACCTCCGTACAAAAGTCAAAAACAACTACCAAATACATTGGTGCAATCCCATTTTATCCATCAATCTTTGCACCACTAACCAAAGAACTTACAAATAAAAACCTAAAACTGGCTTTCAAAACTCACCGCGCGATTTAATTAACATCAGAAAAGACAGGAATCCAATAACAATATAAGAAAAATCGGGTGTTTACGCCATCCCATTGGTTAACAAATGAAACGAATTCCAAATCATCCTACATAGGCAGCACAAAAAGACCACTTAAAATCCGCTTATAAGAACATCAAGCAAACCTAAGACTCTGCCAAAACAAAACAGGACTTTGTGTATTACTGTGTATTCAACAACGAAGCCGAATCAATTTTTGAAGAAACAGAAATTTTGGCAACAAACGCTAAGAACAAACACTCCCTAAGTATAATGGAAGCAATAGAAATCTACCAAAGAACACCCACAATATGCAAACTCGAAACACAGGTACAACTAAGTGGAGCGTGGAAATACGTTCTATCAATGAACAAATAATAACTTTAGCACGTTTAATTTCCCCATTATTTTCTTTTTACGAACTGGCAACACAAGTTATTATTCACATTTGATATCATTTAATAATTTTTTCATTTCTAAAATTGTTTTCCATTTTATAACTTCACAAAGTCTTGTTACATTCTTATGATGACCCTCCAGTGAAGAGTGGAAAGGGTTTAATGATGTATTAAAACTTAACGCAAATTCAACGTTGTATTTATTCAAATAATATTGATGTCCTTTATTATTTATTAAATCATTATCTATTTTGTATTGTTAGTCTATATTTTGGGAAATTATTCATTATTTTATTTTACATTTTTAATTTGATTTTAATTTAAAGAAGTACAGAATTACATTTTTTTAGTATTTTATTTTCCATTAAAATTATATATATATATATATATATATATATATATATAGCAAAATTGTAGTATGATTGTGACATGTACCTTCTAATGTAATATACATAAATACACTACACTTAAGCATATATTAATTTAGACAAAGTTAAAGTAGAAAAGTAATATAACACTAGGTAGTCAAACCAAGTAAATTAGTAATATATATAATTAATAATATATATAAAAATAAAAATATATATATATAATTAAAGTAATTAGTAATATATATATATAAGTAAATGAGTGAAAGATGGGATGTGTTGGTAAACGCAAAAATGTCGCTTTATATCTCGCGGTGTATAGAAACCCGATTCATAATTTACTAATTTCATTATTACTAGCTCATTTTTTTCTCCTAACTCCGGGCCGATATTGAAATAACTATGGAAGCAGGCCTCTGTAGCGGAAGATATTACATTGATTTCTCTGGGATTGCACTTTCCCATCTTTAATCACTACACATCATAGGGTATTTGAATACGAGGGGTTGACATATACAGAATTCGGAAAATGTTGTTTAAATTGCTCAACGGGGGCACTCAGAGCGCATTCAAAGTAGAAAGCCTGTATAAAGGTATGAACTCCATATAGGCTCGCTACTTCTAAGAGCTGAAAAACAGGTTCCTATGATTTGAAAAGAGGGGGAGGGTGAAGGTGGGCGTATATTTCTGTTAAATAATGATTTATAGTTTTTACAGTTATTGTATTGTGCGTTCGCGCAGACCTGACGCCTGATACCGTTAGCAGACGGGTTAGTCCATTGCAGTTTAGGGAAGGGCATCTTGCCGAAACTGGTTTTTCGCGTGGGAAAAACCAGTTCCTCCAAGACGGCCTTCCCTAAACTGCAATGGAACAACCCGTCTGCTAACGGGATCGGACGTTAGGTCCGAGCGAACGGACTATAGACAATGTTGTTAAATTTTCCATCCGCTTATACATTCACATCCAATTCAAATATTTATTTTACGACATGTCGGAGAATCCGGAGGAATTCGCACACGAGCATTCGTCTTTTAAAAACATTCTTTATATGGAGACACCCCATGGGCGATTCTCCTTGACAAAGAGCCCTGCAGTGTCTCCAATACTTCAGTTTATTGGTCATATGCTCTTGTTACTTCAATTTATCACTCATATCCTCATAAGTGTATTCGACTTGGATTATAAAGTCTCTTCCCGTACGAAAGTAAATTTAGTTTTGTGTTTATTTCAATGCATTCCATCCTTCACCTGTTTACGTTAATTAATATTTACATCCTTATTGGAGTCATGCTGATTATGCTCAACTTCATAATGATGAGCTTTCGTACACTGCGCATTTTGTACGTTGCAGTCATTTTGTTTAAATTCTAGTATTTTTCTAGTTTCTTGAATTATATATATAGTAATAAAACGCTCTATTAATATATATAGCAAAGAATTATTAATATTTCATTTTAGGCAATTCTTTTCTGACTATCCTATGCATATACACATGTATAGGAGATACAAACAAACGAAGGCAAAATGCAATCAGCATATTCAAAAAGTTTGTATTGGGATAACTCGAAAACGGCAGTTTTAAAGGGATGAAAATATGTTGAACGTCAAAACCACGTAATTGGAAAAATAGTTAGCAACAGTTTATAAAATGACAAGTATTCCCTAATGAGCGCAATAAAAGCAACGGCTATGGTTATTTATGTAAACCAAGGTTTCTAATGGTAGATATTGCTTTCTTTGCAGTCAAAGAGTATTAGCCCCTATGCGCTTTCATTTTAATGCTGCTCATATAATATCATGTTTCCCTTATTCATTATATGTTTACTGTAAAACTATTTTCATTACTATATTCAGTAGTGTGTGTTGTTAACAGAGATTATCTTTTCATCCATCATCACGTCAAATGTTGATAACGAGAGAATTTTGATATAAAGAATAATATAAACAAAATTTTAAAACAATGACATATATATATATATATATTATTATAGCACCCATTATTTCAATTTAAAAACACATGAGATTTTTAAATGAGTTTCGCAAAAAAATTTCATATCATTGAGTAAAAATCGGGTAATATGATTAAATTCCATGGTTTAGTTGCTTCAAAGCTTTTTTTTTTTTGTCCATTTCTTGATTACTTTGTCACGTTTGATGAATCTTCAATGAAATCCATAATAATTCCAAATAATGCATTAGAAAATGGAATTCTCGATCTAGTGTATAAAATCGACTTGAGTAACATTGTTTATTATACAGCCCCTGCACAGTTTCTAACATTTACTCAGAACGTAAGGGAGTTATAGAGCAGCATTCTCATTATTCTGCGGACTAATTAAGAAAGACATCCATTCTCAACGCGCTCATTTGCATACTCCAAGCTCTCTTTCAAAATTGTGCGAACATAAATTAAAACAGAACGCACCGCGCTGAAAAAGTTGAAAAACATTTTAAAAAATCGTTATTCTCTCCACTCATACTCCGGTATCGATATTTCAGTTGAAACGGCCCTCCTTATTTAAAGGAAACAGTAATAAAGTATTCTTTTTGATGTAAGATTTCCTTGCAGAAAACTTTCAAATGCAAAAAAAACTCTCTTAATAATCCTATTGAAGAAAGAGGTAAATCTCACTGAAATGGAAGGAAAACTGCCTCTGAACTGAAATATATATATATAAGTAGACTTATTGGGCCCCTTCCTATCCCCCTCTTCATTTTTGTTCCGAATGAAGTTAATTCCCCTTTAGAAAAATGGGCAAAGTGTAAAGTAACTGGTATAATCTTAGTTGAGCTTGTTATATCATTAGTCATATTTCTTGTATAAAATATATTATATTCACTATATGTATAAATTGAGACAAAGTAGAACAAACAAAGTTTTGAAGTTTTGTAATGTGTACTATATTTAAACTACAAGTCAGATCGGCATTAAAGTGGTAAAATCAATAAAGTAAGTTTCGTTTGGTGAAAAACTTACTTTATTGGTGCTGTCGTTGAGCCATAAAAATTTAAACAAGCAACTGAAGTAATTTTATATATTTAAGGATGTTTGCAAATGTGCTCACGTAAAACAGCATGCTATTTCTGTCTAATATGCGTTATGCAGGCAATTGAACAATTCACCTTTGTAAGTGGAAATATGAAATACAAAAAACAAGGGAGGGAAGGATGTAACTAATTCATTAGCATATATATTTTCAAAATGTGAGCAAAGTCAGACGTTTAAATGATTTCACAACGAAAACGGAAAGAAAGGCGATCGTCTAGTATCGATTAAAATACGGGTCACTGAAATATAAAAGCAGTTGATGCTAACAACTAACAAAAGCTGCCATTTTTATATATTCTATGATTCTATTCGCTCATAATAACTGGTTTTTTTTCTTTACCTCATTTTAGCGCAAGTGCTACGTTCAATGACGGGGATAGCGGAAAAGGGTGCAACTGCCCAGGAGCCCGGTGTCTTAGGGGGTCCGGCGTAGAACTTAACAGATATAATTTGTTATTAAACATGATTTGCTAGAGGACCCGATCAGGGGCGAGTTTAGAGGTCATTCAAGGGTGGCGATTAATGATTTGATTTTTGGAAATGATACCTCATTGGACCTTTACCTTGTATCTTTTCAATGTTACATTTTCATTCAAGGGAGCGATCGCCCCCTGTCCCCCCTAAATCCGCGCCTGGACCCAATCTGCTAAAATGCCTAAGGGCCCGTAAATTTTGTCTCTAGCCCTGGTTATATTTGTGAAAATTTTAATATTGAAGCTAGTTTCGCAACATGCGAATTTTTTGTGGCATGGAAATTATACTAATAAGGGGAAACCGTTTCGGTGATAAACGCATTTTGAGATGAGACATATAATAATTGACAGTGTTTGAGTTCCCTATGAAGAATATGGAATCACTTTTCTCTGTAAAACTCATATGAAAATTTTTATTGATATTTGAAATCCAAGAATGACACTTTCTACGCAAGGTTTGATATTTTTAATCACTCTGTATGCTAGCAAAAACACTTTTGAAGTTGATAAAATCATGAAGGATGATCGTATTTAATGAATAAAACAAAAAATTGTGTATCAGGTAATTCAAAGCGCTTAAAGAAATTCATATGAAAATAAGCTATTAAAAACGAAAATACTTATATAGTGAAATCTCTCTATAATGGCATTTTCCCCCGGTCCCTACAGATATATCATGTTCAACCTTGTCTATAGGAATAGATTTTTTCAGGCCCTTGCGTATCGTTATAGATAGATATTTCATTTATAATAATTTAACATATAAACATACTGTACATATTCTATAGTTTTTAAAGCATTTTATTTATCAAAAGTATTTCGGAATGAAACTAAAGGGTTTTAAAATTTAAGGAGATCAGAAGCTAAAGTACATAAGTTATAAATGGGGAAACATTTCCTGTAGAGCACATAAATTAATGAGTAATATGTCATAAAACTAAGAATTTAAAGCAAAAGGTTTGAAAAACCTGATTAAATTTAATAAATATTAGAATTTTTTTGCGCGTTGTATATGATTTTCTGCTGTGAGTGTCAAACCATCAAACCTTCAAATATGAGCATAGAACTTCTAAATTAGAATTAATCCGTATATATTTTTAAATTACATATATTTGATATTACGCTCTCTCTCTCTAACCTTGGTTTAAATTTCTCTTTTTATTGGGAATAAAATGCATTCGAGAAGACGATGAACGGCCCTGCGGTAGTACAGTGGCAAAGCGTTCACCTAGCGTGTGATTATCCCGGGTTCGATTCCCAGCTGTGCCAAAAAAAGAACATTTACGGGCTAACTATTCACCGGGGTTTGGTTCCCTAGGCCTTAAGAGGTTCGGATTCTTCAAAGAACTGCAGATCCCCTCACACGAACGTCAAAATAAAATGTAAAACGTAGCTTTATTTTAAATCCCGCAAATTATTTTGTATGAAAACCGAAGCGATTATTAGACATCGCAATATCGTCTTTAAAAGCACGTGATTAAATTCCCACATAAAACATTAATTTTTTTATTTGCATAACAGAAACATAGTCTCAATTTTACAAACAGATTGTTCCAATACCTCAAGTAAAATTGTCAAAAATTATTATAGTATTCTCAAATATATTCATCTTTAATTTTTGGCGAAAATGTACTATTTTTTGACAACTTATACTGTATTAGGCTTATACTATATTAGACTTGACAGATAAAATGATCTATTGACGTAGTTATTCAACATTTTTTAAGCCGCTGTCACTCACGGTGTATCTGACAAATGTTGTATGCAAACGTTTTATTTCCGCATACCTCATTGAATGGCGCCAGGCTGATGAAACACCAGTTATTTTCCTAAACACTCATGCTACTTCATTACATATGTTTATTTTCCCATTTGTGTTTATAGCTGAGCTGCAATAAGACAAAATATTCTAACGTAACATTGTGTTTTTCCTTTTTCAAGAAAATCATGGCTAAATGGCAGCAGTATTAAATTTAAATGATCCATAAGACTTGGAGCAGGGATCGGCAACCATACTATGGTACGCATGCCATACTTGGCACGCGAACTACTTTTGGACGCACGCGGAGTGATTTTAAAA
>QLNU02015360.1:316127721-316163629 GCA_006491805.2 Dysdera silvatica
TTGCGTCTACTCACAAGGGTGGTAACCTTGGCTTAAAGAAACAACCTCCGTCAACTAATAGCCACAGAAAATTTCACTTGTTGCCAAGACTTCATCCATTGAAGATGTAAAGATTTTTCTCCTAGAAAGGCAGGGGGGATCTTCCACCCTCCGCCCCCATTTACGTGCATGGTCAATGTAAGTTAACTATTAATTTCCCTTTACTTTCTCCTGTTTTTCTTTTTAATTTACCATACTTACCTCCCAATGTCTTATTACTTTAATTGATATCATCATCATCATCATATTCAACCATTATCTATCCACTGCTGGATGAAGGTCTCTCCAAATGCTTTCCAACCTAGTCTATCCTGGGCCATTCGCTTCCACGTCACTCCAACCTGTTTTCTTATTTCATCCACCCATCTAGTTTGAGGACGTTTTCAAGGTCTTCGGTGGTCTCTTGGAATCCAGTTCAGAATTTAAGTTGCCCATCGTTGATCAGTTCTTCTTGCCATATGCCCAGCCCATCGCCATTTCAGCTTTTTTACTTTAACAACGATGTCCTCTACTCTCTACCCGCGTTCCTTTTTCGATCTCTCTCCTAGTTATTCCAAGCACGCACCTCTCCATGCTCCTTTGCGTTGTTCGTAACTTTCGTATTGCTCCAACTGTTAGACTCCATACCCTTGATCAATAAGAGAGGGATCGGCAATACACACTGGTTAGAAGACTTTTTCTTTTTAGACAAAAGGCACTTCAGGATAAAGCTACTTTCTAAACCACCGCAGCCAAGTTTAATACGTCTGTTGAGTTCTTTTATAATGTTGCCATCCATTGGAAACTAGCTGGCTAAGGTAAATATATGAACTAGCAATTTCTAAGTCTATAGTGTTGTCAACTTGTATTTTTGTTTCCTCTACGAAATTATTGAACATGATCTTAGTTTTTTGTAGGTTCATCTTGAGTCCAACTTCTTTACTTCTAGTTGAGAGCTCCTGTACCATGTCTTGGAGTTCTGATGGGTTCGTTGAAAAAATAACAATGTCATCAGCAAACCGCAAATGATTTAAATATTCACCATTTATTTTTATTCCCTTGTTATTCCAATTTATCTGCTGAAAAATCATCTGTAAAGCAGAAGTAAAAAGTTTTGGAGAAATGGTATCTCCCTGCCTCACCCCTTTGCCAAGTTTGATAGTTTTGGTATCTTTATGTAACCGAAATTTTGCACTTGCATTTTTATACACACGTTTCACCATGTCAATGTACACATCCTCAATGTCTGTTGATCTTAAAGAGTTGATGACTGCTGATGTTTTAATAGAGTCAAAGGCCTTCTCATAGTCAATAAATGCAACACACAATGGAAGTTCATATTCATGTGTTCTTTCAATTAATTCTCTTAATACTTGAATATGGTCCACTGTACTGAATCCACTTCGAAATCCAGCTTGTTCTCTTGGTTGAGCTGCATCTAATTTTTTCTGCAGGCGATGTGTTAGCACTTTTGTGAAGATTTTATAAATAGCAGGTAACAAGCTAATTGGTCGGTAATTTTTCAAATCCTCTTTATCACCTTTTTTATGCAAAAGAATTACTGTTGCAGAATCCCATTGGTTTGGTATGTTACCGCTGTTAAGACATTTGGTAAAGAATTTTGCAAGTATGTCTTCTACATGTTCTCCAGCTTCTTTTAAGATATCTAATGTAATGCCATCATCGCCAGGGGATCTTCCTTTCTTCATACTTTTTATTGCAAATGCTACTTCTTCTTTTAAGATTTTAGGAGCTGTTCCTTCGACTATCTCAGAGTCTTCGTTTAATCCACTGTTTCCCTCATACAGCTTTCTGTAGAATTCTTCAACTCTTCTAAGTATTTCTTCCCTATTTCTTGTTACAGTGCCATCCTCTCCTTTTAATGCAATGATGTGTTTCTTCCCAATAGACAAACTCCCTTTAACAACCCTAAGGCTCTTGTTGCTTTCAATGGCCTTCCTTACTAACTCACAATTGAATTTTCTTATATCTTCTTTCATGTTTTTGCGCAAAGTTTTGCAAAGTTCTACATACTCGATCTTGCGACTGGTATTTTGATTGTCCACCTTCATAAGTCTTCGCCTTTTCATGAGTTGTTTCGTCTTCTCAGATAATTTGCTATTCTGCTTTTTACATATTACACCACCAATTTCCCCAGCAGTTTCAATTATTGTCTTAACAATGTTTTCATTTGCTTCTGAGATGTCAACTTCTTCAATAAGTCCTTCCAGTGCAGAAAAGCGATTTTTTAATTCCAACTTGAATGCCTCGGTATTTTCTTTTAATTTCTTTAAATCCACCCTCTTACATACTTGTTTCCTAATGAGCTTCTGCCTTTCTAGTTTAGTATTTAAGTGCATTTTACATCTCACCATTCGATGATCACTTCCAGTATTAAATCTGTTCAGTACGCTGCAATCTTCAATAATTGATTTCTTGTTTGCCAGTATATAGTCAATTTCGCTGGTTCCTCCATTGGGGTGTTTCCATGTCCATTTTCTTTGTAGTTTCTTCTTAAAAAATGAATTCATGATGCTAAGATTTTCAGCTTCGGCAAATTCTATGAGTTGATCGCCACGTTCATTCCTTTCCCCGTATCCGTATTTACCAACCGATGTCTCTCCTTGTTCCTGTTGTCCAATTCTTGCATTAAAATCTCCCATGATGAGCTTGATGTGTTGTTTCCCCTTGGTATGTAGCTGTTTGATTTCTTCATAGAATTCCTCAACCTCCTCGTCGGTATGGCTTGATGTTGGTGCATATGCCTGTACTATCTGAAGTTGGTATCGCTGGGTTAGTTGAACAACGAGCCTCGCTGCTCGATCTGACGTGCTTTCGACTTCAAGAAGGTAGTCTTTAATTCTTTTGTTGATTAAGAAGCCAACACCACTTGTTCTTCCAGTTTCCGTTCCTCTATAATAAAACAAATGTCCACTTTTAAGTTCCACCAACTCTTCACCTTTTCTTCTAACTTCACTGAGTCCTACAATGTCCCATTTGATCTTGTCAAGTTCTTCTTCCAATTCTTGAAGTTTTGCTTCAGAAGCAAGGGATCGTCCATTATACGTTGCCAAGGTCAATAACAAACGGCAGCCTGGGCCATTCCAGTGATTCTTAGCACCCCCTGCTTTCATGCCACGCTGACCGCTGCCTTGATCAGGAGCACTCCAGCACCTGGAGACTAGGGGCCATGGTTTTTGGTGTATTAGCATATTGGAGGAATTAGCCATCATTTCACCACGCTGGCTAGACGGGTTGGTGAATTAGCCCTCCCCTTCCGCCTTTCCATCCGTGCAGCAAATATTAATTTGCCTCTTGGATAGAAAGCCCAGCCTGCACCACTTGAAGGCGGTGTAAGACACTAGGTTACTGGCCCGTCCGGTTACACACATCGTCACATACGTTCAGCGTGTGGGTCTCCTTCCAGTTAGATACCAGCAACCCTTTTGCAGGCCATATATATATATAGTGCAAAATAGCAAATGCATATATAAGATGAATAGTGAATGAAAAAAATAAAAAAAGTAGGGTGAGTTAGATGAATAAGTTTGAACCCTATTTACAAACTGTTCTAGCACTGAGAATGAATATAAAAATATGCCTTTAAACGCTAATTTTATTCACGTGTTGCTAAACTTCTGGGCACAACTAATATTATTTTTATATTAATTCTGGGTGCTCGAACAGTTTGTAAATAGGGTTTAGGCAAATGTAGATTTTGCTAATTTATTTTATTTTAATTAATGCTTAAAGACCTGTTTTATGGACCGTGGTGAACAGAGAAAGCACCATTATTTAAAGTAAAGGGAACAACATGCTGCTGCTCTGGGCATTTCGGAAAAAACTGGCTTGTAACTCGGCAATGCGGATGTGATACGGTTCCCTGATGAAGAATCATGTCCGTATTGCTAAAAACTGTGTAAAATGTGTTATATAATCATGAAAAGGTTCGCTTTTCATATTTTCATAGTGATTCTTACGATGTAGTTAGTTATGATAAATGTATTAGAATAATTTATAATATGTTATGCTGATTTTAGACAAACTTTGTGCGCCAGGATCTGCATATTTAGCTCAATTAGCTTAATTGGATTCATTTGCATATATTAAATTATCCCCTTATGGGTCTTTCAATTTAAAATATATATTTATATATATATATGGCCACTTTTCCGGTTTCTTTGTGGGATGGAGGAGGGGCTTGCCGCTTCACCCGTTCTTGAAGTCACGAGCCTCCGCTGGTTTTACTATAAAAAATTTTATTTAAAGAAGATTATAACTCGAGATCTGCTATGTAATACATGCCTCTAATTAATATAAATTCGCTAAAATAAAAATTCGGAAATAACAGTTTTTACTAATTCATTATTTAAGCGTTGGTTTTTCTAAATATCCTTACATAAATTTTTATTTGCTTTTATTATATATATATATATATTTAAAAAATCATTCAAATTCTCTTTTTCTACTGAATGCAACACTTTTTAAGAGCCTTGGTTATGACTTTTTGTGACATTTTGTTAATGCCTTTATTAATGGCTGTTTATAAAATGAGCATATATACACGAAGCAAAGGGGCATTGATTTTAATCCCCTGCCGGTTTTTATTAGTCTAGTTTAACTAATCCTGACTCAAGTAGGTCTATAAAATTTATATTTCAAAGCTATCTTTAAAAAAAAGCTAAAATGCTCTCTGGCAAAATTTAGACTAAGTTCAGTCATTAATTCAAAGTTAATGATCGCACTTTTATGTTTTATTGTATCAATTATGTCAAGTTATGTGTTAAAAAGTGCCCTAAAACACTAACACATGTTGTGTTTAGTAATAAAATATTTTTAATTTTAAGATTGAAGGTAATTTCTCATCGATGAAGAACAGTTCATTCAAACATTTAACAGCCTGGGGGATTTATCTTTAATTTATTCATTTTTCACAGAATATATTTTTCAGAAGAATGAAATTTTTGTTTGGCAAAAAAACGTTAATATTAAAGTTAAATTTTAAAGCCGTTTTCAAACTATTTTCTATTGGTAATTTTGGCACGTAAATAAGGAATAATTATTAAAAATTAAAAGCTAATTTTTATTCACATCACTTCATATATTGGGAGGGGATCTTAATTAATTAAATTTAGCTTTCTCTTAAACATATGGACTGAAAAATTTTTTTATTGGCCATGGACTTTAAAAGCAAAACGAAATAAACATGGATTTGCATTGGTATTATTTGAAAAACCCTTTTCTTCACAAACATAAATTGCATAAGTTCTTAGCAACGGAAAATAAAAGCAAGCCAACAAATAAAATTATGACATAAACATTTGATCATTTCCACCCTGTGACTTTACTTTTCCGCAAACACTTCTGTTCTTACCCTTCATACTTCGAGCCTCATGAAAAAATTATATAACAGAAGATAATCCACTGGGAAGACAGCAAAGAGCAAGAGCGTGTCGGAGCTAACAAAATTAGCGAACACAACTTACTAAAGAAGCATCGTTCTGTAATACTTGGTCCTCCAGTCCTATTGCTGCATTTTCCCGCCAGCTATCCAGTGAAGCTGCAATTACGGCTGCCGTTCATTACATGGTTCTTTTTTTTTCAGCTACCTTAGCTGTTGCTTGAGTTATGGCAGCCTTGGGAGGCTGGAAGAAACGCTGTCACTAACTAATATGCCCCTCCCTCTTGTTTTTTTCGGAACTAAGGTGTAGCGAGGGCAAGGGAAAAGCAAAAAACAAAGCAATGCTCACCCTCAATTTAGAGTATTTTTATTTCTTAGTATGAAAAAACCAATCTAGTTATTATTGATAAGTGGAGACGATGCACATAGCTTCAAAAACATTGGCTATAAAATATGATGTTGAAACCCCAAAGCAGAAAGATTTGCCTCTTCTTTAGAGACTTGTTTTCCGGGTTTCAGTCATATTTCACACTTAAGTGCGACACGCTGGAAAAACTTATAAGTGAAAATTATATCCAAAGTGGGGTTACTATAATTTCTTATTTACATTGTGCAGCCTACAGTTTTATGTTTCGATAGCAAATTTTGTTTTTGCGTGTCCTCCTTTCGTTCTTTTCAAGTGATAAATCTTTATTAAGTTGAATAATAATAAAAACTGTTAAAAGGTTTCGTTAGAAAGCGGTGAAGAAATATGATTTCTAGATGTAAGAAAAGAGACGGAAAAACACACTGTAACCTTTTAAAAAGCATCATAAATTGTGATAAATGTACATTTGCGTTACCATGAAATGTTGAACCTTTCTCTACTCTGCACGCAAGTAAAATATTTATTTTTCATTAGAAGCAAAATTTGAGATGAGTACATTGTATTTTACTAAATATACCTCACACATATTTAAAATAATAATTAAAATATTCTTATCATAGAAAACAATTAAAATATTATTTCTTACAAAATAATTAAAAATTTATTACAACACAAACTATTTAAAAATTGCTTGTATTTCAAACGTGAGAAAGTGTGCAGCCAACAAATAATAAAATGATTAAATACTTACGAAGAAAATAATGACTTTCCTTTGCAAGTATTTAATCATCTAATACAGCGGTACTTAAACTGTTGTCCGCGGACCCCTGGGGGTCCGAAAAATACTAAGAAAAGAGCATTTTGTTGTTAATACTAAGAATAAATTATGAGGGGACGAAAAATTCCTTCCTTAAGTGGTGAAAATCGGTGATGAAACACTAGAAATAAATATGTATGATGCAAATTCTGGGCTTTAAACTTTGAGTTAATTCTTGGGGGTCCGCGAGGGCGAGTGATCTCTGAAGGGGGTCCGCGGTCTAGGAAAGTTAAAGAACTGCTGATCTAATATAACCACATGGTCAGCTATGATGAAAGAATTATTCTAATTAAAAATAACAAAATGTTGCAAAAAAAATATATTGATGAAGTTGGTAACTCCACTATATTTGTAAGGATAGCAAGGTACAGTGGGTGGCGAAAGTATGTTTACACTGGAATGTTGACCCTTCTCACCCGTTTAACAAAAAACTATTAACAGTAGAATTTTTCAAATTTAATGGAATAAGTACAAATCATATGTCTTTATTTCTTGAAAGTTACAGACTTGTAACACAAATTGGTTTTATGTATTTAAACAACATTTGAACCCCCTCCAGAATTTGAAGAGCAAAATTAAGTTTACAAATAAATAAAACATAAAAAAAGTAAAAATCTAGTATTTGATAGGTCCTCCCTAGGCCCGAATGACTTCACGGAGCCGTTGAGGCATGCTGTGGACCAAGTTAGTCATAACATTTGGTGGGATGCTGCTCCAAGCTTCCTACAACGCAGTTTTGAATGCAGGGATGTTTGTACGACACGATAATGGCACACGGTTGTACAAAATCCCCCAAAGATGCTCAATGGGGTTCAAATCATGTGACTGAGATGCAATTCGGGCACCTTTATCTTCTAGGAGGCAAAATAAGCAACTAAAATACGAGATTTATGTTTGGGGTCGTTGTCTTGTTGGAAAGACCAACCCCTTTTCAATCCCAACTTCATCTTTCATTGAGCCAAATTTGATTCCAAAATCTCCTTATACTTGTGGGAGTTCATAAGGCCATCAATGAATACCAGATTTCCCGTTGCATTATTGGTAAAACAACCCCAAACCATAACTGATGATGGGTGTTTGATTGTTGGCTGCAAATTCTTGACATTAAACGCTGTTCCATCTTTTCTAAACACTATTTTCTTCTGTTGTTTTAAAGGTTCAAACTTGCTTTCATCGCTCCACATCACATTTTCCCAGAATTTGAGTAGCTTATCAGCAAGTTGAATTGCAAATTTTGAACTCCTTTGTTTATTTTTGGAAGAGACGTGAAATTTCTTACGTGCAGTTCTTTCTTTATATCCCACCTTGTTTAACACCCTTGAAATTTGTCTCCGTGATATTGTCTTTTTGAATTGATCTTGAAATGTTTCTTGAATTTCCCTTCTCGATGTAAATGGGTTTTTGTTTATGATTCTCATAATCGTCTTGCGCTCCCTTTCTGTGAACTTTGGTTTTCGACCTGTCCTTTGGGTGCTTACAACGTGTCCATTGATTTCATATCTTTTCACTATTTTCTGAGCTCCCATTGCACTTATTTCATACTTTTCTCCTAACTGTCTGTAGGATAATTTGCCATCCACTCTGTCTTTAGTTAAGGCTGTTCTTTCAATCACCGATAGTTCCCGTGTTTTCACCATTTTCACTCTACCCTTTATCAGCCCATGACTCACACATTCTTATGAATCTTTGAATATGCAAATTAGATTATATGCAAATTATATGGACACAGAAATTTGCTTTTAATTTTACTTTTTCTGATGTTTTCTTTATTTGTAAACTTAATTTTGCTCTTCATATTCAGAAGGGGGTTCAGATTTTGTTTAAAAACCAATTTGTATTACAAGTCTGTAACTTTTAAGAAATAAAGACATATGATTTGTACTTATTGCATTAAATTTGAAAAATTCTACTGTTAATAGTTTTTTTTTGTTATACGGGTGAGAAGTGTAAAACATGCTTCCCATTGTAGAGCAGCTTTCATCATATTATAAGTCTTTATTGTACATTTCATCTTCACGCTCTCTTTTTGCTTTCTCTATATTCAGACAAATTTTATATTCTTTTGCCTTGGGTTAAATTTGATTGAAATATATTCAACCTATATTCGTGTTATCACTAAGAATTTTCGTATCACTTACTATACGATATTCTTACCTGGTATGGATTTTTCAACCTAACAAGGAAGATTTAAAAATATAATTTCTATTCAAATGGAATATATTTTATGCGTTAAAATATTTGTATTATAATCTAAGTGATTTAATGTGTGTGTGTGTGTTACATGTTATATCTTGTGTAGTCTACGGTGCCCTGGAGTATCCCTGTAGTCCCCTGGATATAGTTGCATTTTTATATTCCTCTTCCGGAAGATGCTATAGCAGAAGGCAAGAGTGCCCTGACTATTATTCGTGGTCTCTAAAATCATTTTAGAACGATTGTACGAAATTATATGCATCTTATATTTTAGTTTCAAATTTCATGAGTTGAAAGTCTACAGCTCTTAGATGTGCGTGAGTTGCTGCTGTATTTCGTTCGCGATTTCTTTTTTTTTATGTTCCTCAATGCTCTATTTTTGAATATCTATTTTTGTTTATTATTATCATATCTTACTCTCTATGCAGCTCTATTTTTGTTTATTATTATCTTATCTTACCCACAATCAGGGCCAGCGTCAAGGGAGCGAACCGGGCATTCATTCTAAGAGGTAGATTTTTATGGGCGACAAAACACGTGTTCACTCCGAACGGCATAACACCTAGCGCCGGCCCTGCTCATAATGATTCTTTAATTTTCAACCATTATTTATTAACTCGGTCAATTTTTTATAAACACAAGAAATTACATACCCATGCACAAAATTAAAATATATTGCAAGGTTTTCTTCCGAAGTATCTAATTAACGAAATATATTTTCTTATTTCTAAAAGTAAATAAAATAAAAGATGGATGTTGGTGTAGTTACTTAACGAAATTGACTATATATAACGTATGATTTGCTTACTCAGATTTTTTAAAGCCAAGCCTCATACCAAGGTGAATAAAATCAATAAGCATAAAAACAGAAAATGAGCAACTTTCCCCACATTAAGAAAAGCAGAAAAAAATATTCCACTGAAGAGCCGACAAAGGGAAACACGGAGCGGAGAAATTTTCAATTCTCAACTTTCCCTTTTTGCTCTTCCCTTTTCGGCAAGATTTTCTTGACTTCCTCAATGTCTCGCGGAAGGCTTAATCCATTTGTCCTTGTTTTTCCGCTTGGTTTATAGTACTTTTTTGTCACTTTATTGGCCATAAATTTTAAAGAGTTCCTTTTTGACTCGCCCTCTCTATCTTACCCTTACTATTGCTCTCTTCCTTTCTGCACTTTTGTCCCCCTTCTTCTTTTTCTTGGCTTTTTTCCTTTTGGCCTTCTTTTCCCCTCTTTTGTTACCGGCGCATCTTTTCCCTTCCGTCTTTTATCCAGTATTTTTGTTCCTGATACTTTACAGTTTACAAGGAAAGGAGGCTGTATCTTTTCTTTCGACATTAACACTTTTTTAGGAGGAGAATGTAAAAAAATACCAAATATAGACCTGTGCTGTATTTTATTATATAATGAGTTAATGGCAATTAGATTTACAACAGTAAACCCTCGATGTAATGGACTAATAGAGATCAAGAAGTGTCCATTGGGTCGAATGTCCATTAAATCGCAAATGTTTTAAAATGATAATATTTTAATATTGTAACTCTAATTTTGCTAAGTTTAATCCTTTGATATGAAGCGTTATAGAAATGAAATTTAATATTTTAATATTAAATATTAGAATATATCATCAACAACCATTTTCAATCCTTTGCAAGATGAAGGTATCTCTGTTATCACACATATGCGTAGTGGGTTAAAAGAAACACAGAGGAATCGACCTTAAGAGGACGTGCAAGTGAAAATTTGGGATTTTTTCGAAGAACTTCGATTATTTTTAATCTTTTAAAAGATTAAAATCAACTTTCCTGTACTGTTTGGTGAAAAAAAAATTAAATTCCTTTCATTTTTTAAAGCTTCCGGAACATGATGTACTTTTAGTAAGTGTACTTTAATTATGGTAAAGTTCAAGAGTTTTTGTATGTTTTCTCAAAACGCATTTGACTATTCTCTCTTACCACGGAAAATTCTCCTTACGTCATAATTTTCATCCAATTTTCATAAAAATTTTATACGTTGTTAATATAATTTGAATAAGCAAACTGGTGATAAGATTTTGATGCCGTCACATATTTTAATCAATTTTAGCATTTTTGACTTCCGAAAATGCAAAAAAAATCTATATACGTTGACATAATATGTTTTTTTATGTGTTGCCGACGTGTTGTGGTAGGCACTTGCCGGAGAAAAAGTTTATAATTAAATGTAACTGAAATCCTACCTGTTGGTAGGTAATATCTCTCTTCGAGGCACAAAATACTTTAATGCGCGATGTTTCACCTCACTCCATTATGGCACATGTTCATGGGCGCACACATAGGGGATACAGACGGGGGCTCGAGTCCCTCTAGCCGTTTAAAAATTTTATTTGCCCGAATCTGCTATGCATTTACTTTCAAAAGTTTTATAGTTACATTTTAAAATAAGGTACTTTTTAGCTCATTACTAATTGTCAAGCAATATCAATTATTTTTGTAGCATTTTAGTATCTTGTACATTCACTAAAATGTTTGACAGTCTTGAGAAGAAGGTAATAATTTTTCTCAGCGTCCCCCTAAGAAGTACCCATATGAGCCCCCATGCGCATGTCGAAGGTTTCTTTGCAATTCGATACTAGCGATAGTGCATATGAACTTAATTGAACGATGACCCAAATGAGGCAATAAAGGCGAGTTTGTAAACTTAACAATTATTGATTGGTAGCAGCTTCATCCAATGTAAATTCAATGCCGGTCATGCATAAAAATATCTTACGACATCTTCATACATTGTACACGGAAATGCTAGAAGTTAACAATGCGTATTTAACGTCATTCCGTCGAACATCGTAGTCGCTCAGTAAGCGAACATTAACAGTAAACTAAACATAACTGACTAGGTTAAAACTGGGTTACGACTAGATTAGAACTAGTTTAAGACTACGCTAGGTCTGGCAGATAACAAACTCAGCTATTACTTTTAACTTCACGTATGCTACACGACACATGCGTGAAACTGCATGCGTGAAAAACGTTTAGCACTTGTGCTTTTATACAATATTTTTTTTTTCTCCAAAAACAATAAAGCTCTAGTTTTTGAGCTCTATATGTGGGGGGGCATAAATTATTGTATAATAAATTCCCCCACGAAAAACTCACAAAAATCTTGCCCCGGAGGCTTTTCTGTGTTGACCATTATTTGGCAATTGTGTTATCCCTGTGAAGGGTAATAATATCTTACAAACTTATACCTTTGCTAAAACGTTTGACAGCCCTGAAGTAAGTAAAGATTTTTCTTAGCCCTCCGTCCCCCCCTAAAAGTACTCAGATGGGCTCCACTAGCAGAGTTGTCAATGTCTTCGTTAGTATCCGAAAAATACGAGTACTATCCGACAGGGGTTTTATGCCATTAACAGCCTCAAATATTTGTGCGTTCGTTGAAACACTGCACGTCATGATGTTGTCCATTGAGGCACATTTTTCAGTTCTAATCGTATGTAAACTCCAACAAAAAATGTTTGTTATGCAATTGTATACAAAAGTCGCCACTTCCACATATTTAATCTGGCAACTACAGACTTTGAAATTATCAATGAGACGCTCTGATCTTAAACAGCGCGTTTTGTTCGTGTTAAGAGGAAGAAATTTCCCAAAACCATTGATTATCAGTTACTTGTAAACTGTATTTCGTCTTAACCGTGTTCGTGTTAAAGGAAAAAATAGCACGTATATTCATATACAATTTGACGGGACTTCAGAAAACGGTTCGTATTAAAAGTAATTCGTCTTAAGCGTGTTAGTTTTAACGAGGTTCGACTGTATGTTGTTGCCCCTTGTTATGTAACTGTTTGATTTCTCCATAAAATTCTTTGACCTCTTCGTTCGTATGGCTTGATGTTGGTGCATTTGCCTGTACTTTCTGAAGTTAGCATCGCTGTGGTAGTTGAACAATAAGCCTCGCTGCTCGATCTGACGTACTTTCAATTTCTAAAAGGTTACCTTTAATTCTTTTGTTTATTAAGAAACCGACACTACTTGTTCTTACAGTTTCCGTTCTTCTGTAGAAAAACGAATGTCCACTTTTTTGCTCTACCAACTCTTCACCTTTTCTTCTGACTTCACTGAATCCTATAATGTCCCATATGGTCTTCTCAAGTTCTTCTTCTTCCAACTATTGAAGTCCTGCTTCAGAAGCAAGAGATAGTCCATTATACGTAGCCAAGGTCAGTAACAAACAGCAGTCTGAGCCATTCCGGTGATTCTTAGCACCCTCTGCTTTCATGCCACACTGACCGCTACCTTGATCAGGAGCACTAACTACAGCACCCAGAGACTAGAGACCATGGTTTTTGGTGCGTCAGCATATTGGAGAAATTAGCCGTCAGGTCACCACGTTAGTTAGACGTGTTGGTGAATTAGCCTTCCCCTTCCGCCTTCCTATCCGTAAAGCAACTATCAATTTGCTTCTTAAATAGAAAGCCCGGCCCACACCACCCGAATGCCGGGTGGGACACTAGATAACTAGGCCGGCCGGTTCCCACCTGAAATCTTTACAAATGTGCTAACACATCGCTTGCAAAAAATTAAATGCAGTTCAACCAAGGGGAACAAGCTGGATTGCGAAGTGGATTCAGTACAGTTGGTTGTGTGTTGCATTTATTGACTATGAGAAGGCCTTTGACTCTATTAAAACATCAGCAGTCATCAACTCTTTAAGATCAACAGACATCGAGGATGTGTACATTGACATGGTGAAACGTGTGTATAAAAATGCAAGTGCAAAATTTCGGTTACATAAAGATACCAAAACTATCAAAATTGGTAAAGGTGTGAGGCAGGGAGATACCATTTCTCCAAAACTTTTTACTTCAGCTTTACAGATGATTTTTCAGCAGATAAATTGGAATAACAAGGGAATAAAAATAAATGGTGAATATTTAAATCATTTGCGGTTTGCTGATGACATCGTTATTTTTTCAACGAACCCATTAGAACTCCAAGACATGGTACTGAGCTCTCAACTAGATGTGAAGAAGTTGGACTCGAGATAAACTTGAAAAAAACTAAAATCATGTTCAATAATTTCGTAGAGAAAACAAAAATACAAGTTGACAACATTGAGCAAGAAGTTACTGATTCATATATTTACCTTGGCCAACTGATTTCAATGGAAGGCAACATTATGAAAGAACTCAACAGACGTATTAAACTTGGCTGGAGTGCATTCGGAAGAAACAGTTTTATCCTGAAGGGGAAATTGCCTTTGTGTCTAAAAAGAAAGGTCTTCAACCAGTGTGTATTGCCAGTCCTCTCTTATGGATCAGAGACATGGAGTCTAACAGTTGGAGCAATACGAAAGTTACAGACAACCCAAAGGAGCATGGAGAGGTGCATGCTTGGAATAACTAGGAGAGATCGAAAAAGAAACACTTGGGTGAGAGAGCAAACTGGAGTAGAGGATATTATTGTTAAAGTAAAAAGACTGAAATGGCAATGGGCTGGGCATATCGCAAGAAGAACTGATCAACGATGGACAACGCAAATTCTCAACTGGATTCCAAGAGACCACCGAAGACCTAGAAAACTTCCTCAAACTAGACGTGTGGAAAGCATTTGGAGAGACCTTCATCCAGCAGTGGATAGATAATGGTTGAATATGATGATATATATATATAGCAAAATTGTAGTATGATTGTGACATGTAGTACCTTCTAATACAATATACATGAATACACATATCTAAATGTATATTAACTTGGACAAAGTTAAAGTTGTAAAGTAATATCACACAAGGTAGTAAACCCAAGTAAATTTAAGTAGTAGAAACATCTCAGAATAAAAATTGACATGTAGTAGTAAAAGGTGAAGAGGAGTAAAAGATTAAACAATACCAAGAATTTTGTTCTTCATCAGGGACCGCACAAAATCCCTGTTATTGGTTTGCTTTTTCTGACTACAATAATTGAGATTTGTGATCAATACTGAATAAACCAGCATTGACCAAAACTTAGCTAAAAACAGTATAAACCCAGAATATAATTAGTTTAACAATATTTTAGTAATTTAGAAGGGTCTCTTTATTAATACTGAGAACAATCTCAATTGTTGTAAGTGGCCCAAAAGCAAACTTACAACAAGTAGATAGAGGTATTGAAAGTGATTAAAGTGTAAAGGTTCAATTAACATGAATAGAGAAGATGATGGGGTGAGAAAACTCATTACTTATACCAAAAATTGTAAAAAGTTTTACATGAATATGTCACACTCAAGATAAACACTTAATTATTAACTAGTAAAAATATATAAGTTTAAGTTTAAATAAACTTATATATTCAAAATAAACAAATTGTTTCTTTGCACTCATAATAGACCCAGAAGTGTGCAATCAAAATAAAGACATATATATGCGCATATGCATAAACATGCACACCCTTACATATATACATATACATGCCCATATGCATAAACATGCAACCCTTACATATATACATGCCCATATGCATAAACATGCAACCCTTACATATATACATATACATACCCATACATATACACAGATACGTATACACATACATATATATATACACACACACACATATATATACACACACACGTATATATATACACACTCAAAATATACACAGTATATATACACATATAAACCAGATATGCACCATAAATATATATATACACACAAATATAATTTGAACAATATTAAATAAAAAAACGTTGTTGAACATAGAGAACTCAATAAATATGCATACAACAGCTAGAAAAAGCTTACTATAATTCTCAAACCTGATATCAAAACACTTACCTACATTACAGAGATAAACTTGTTAGTATAATAAATATATATATATCATCAATAAAGGCAGTCATCAAAAGTAAGTTATCATCGGTAAGTCAAAATTTCGAAGAGGTTTCTAACTTCCGCGCAAGTAAAGCAAATGTATCTAGGGGACAATCTTTCTTTTACAAATTTTATAATATTTTTAAAAACACATAGAAACATATACATTACTTTTGTACATAGTATTATTTTTTTTACTGCTATTTCGTATTTATTACGTTTGTACTAGTGGATTAAGACATTTAAGCATGTATATATGTAGTTGTTGATTTATTTCCTCGGATAATAGAAAAAATACCCCACACTTAATCGAATAATATTTGTCTGAACCCATAGGCGTAGAATTAGAATTATATAAAAGCCTACCCCCTCCCCCCACTGAATCAATAATTTGAAATAAAAGTTTCAATTTTAAATTGTAATGTATAAATGTATGTAATATGTACTTGGGCCCCCTCCCCCCAATAACTTTAAAAACTGCGTTTCTAGAACTGTCAGTATTTGTTTAAGCCAACTGTACCTAAATTATAAGCTTGCCAGTTGTGGGGCTTTTTTACTACGGAAAGAAATATTTCAAGTAACAGTACAAAATATGCAGAGGCATAAAACTGTTAAAATTATATAATCTTCACAGAATGTTAAATTAACTGCCAGGTTACACACAAAGTTAAATAGAGGCAAACATTATTAGTCAAACGCTAGTTGGCAATCGCGTACATAGATTGAGAAACAAAATTAATATAAAAAGAAATTGCGTTTTTGAAAAATTTTGGGCAATTACACCAAAAAAGACCTGCCTAGAAATTTATTAATTATCTAATAGTCCACGTCTAATAGTGAAATGTATTACCAATTTAATTCGCAAACTCGGAGAGGAACGCATTGAAGCAGCTTTTTATTATCAACAGTAAATTGCAAAACCACACTCTTATCCCTAAAAATCCCTAATGACCCATCGGATCGCTTCCCGGAAACCATTACCTTAATTTTAAATCGCAAAATAAATTTGAAAATTCCCTTTCTTGTTATTTCGCATTCTTTTACTCTTCGAATTGGCCTTTATATTTTTGCAGCCTTAACTTCACCTTTGGGATTTTACACAGACAAATCATTCTTCCTACATAACTCCGTAAAAAAGTCTTTAATCAAAAATTTTTTAAGATTGGTTACCTATTCTATTTCTCTTATTTACGTTTTAATAAATCTTGCAGCATAAGTTAATAAAAAAATAGTAATCACGAAATAAATGTAATACATATACAGGGTCTAAGTTGATAGTGTAAAATATCTAAAAAATAAACATTTTACAAAAAGCTGTTTTAAACAAAAGTTGCTTGGCCTGAAGGGGCAAAGTGTTTTTATTATCTATATTTTAATTGGTGAGGGGTCATTTTCATGGTCATTTGAAGGTCAAATTATTGATTTATTCCTGGTAAAAAAATAAGCAACTTTTGTAGAAAGCATTTTTTTCAAATTAGCGCTTAGTGTTTCCTAGATATTTAGAAAGTAATCTTAAATGAAGAAATTCGTATCATATCATAGACAACTAATTTAATATTTAAAAAATGAAAAAAATTAAGTATGCAGTAGTTGGGGAGGCATTGTACACACAAATAAATATGATTCGTTGATAAGTCATACAATCGATTTATATTCCATAGAAAAATGAGATATTGCTCGTGGTACTAATTGGTACCCAAGCAAGACGGCCGCTTGCTACCAGCATTCAGCCAGGAGCGTGCTTGCGGCATTAGCTGCCCTGGGCGAAACAGATTTTAGCGACCCTAAAAAATGTTTTAACGTAATACAACGACAAAGAAAAACTGACCATGGTTTAGCATTACAAAATAAAATTCTTCACTGGTCCAAAGGTAACAAGAAGATAATGAAGTTAAATTGAAAATAGACATTTCTAAACGAAGTTGGCTAGGGATATGTCAATCACTTGGCATTTCTTGCTTCGATGTTATGGATAAATGAAAGTTTTGTTAGGTACTACATCATTATAAATACAAAAAGAAAAGAAAGCAAGTATAATGTAATATAAATTTCTGCCTAGCAGAACTTTGCAATAAGTTCTTTTTTGTCGGAAACAGGCGGTCTCTGTAGTGGCTATAAGACCGCCACAATAAACATGACGATAACGCATTGCTAATGGTGTTAAGATATTTGACTAATAACGTGTATGTTATTTTAACCTTTATAATTTGAAGCTTCCACAGAGCGTTACGAGGGAAATATAACGTCACACACAAAAGGTCAATTGATGAAATACTCTGGGAAAGTATATAAAGGCCGCTAAAAACTTATTTCTTAGTGCTTCTGCTTTTAATATTTTAGCAGCGCGCAGAATCGCACCTCCTAAAGCACGTCTCTGGTTCGGCTTTTCTTTAAATCTTACAGCCATCCATTTAATGTAAGTCATTTTAAAGAAGTTGACGCTGGAGTGTTAAGATAAATTAGTCTTATGCAATAATTTTACCACCCACGTATTAATTTCATCCAAACTAGAGCTTATTGATTTTGAAGAAAAGGGACGCTTTCCCCATCCTGGATTCGAACCAGGGTCCCTCCGAAAGTAGTCGTGGGGTTTAAAAAATGGGGAAATATCTGTTTGTAAAGAAAAAATCAAAATGAACACTTATTTATGGAATCGAAGAGAAATATACAGAACGCATGATATGGCATGAATGTCGTTATTCAAGCTTATTTGATATATCTCGGAAACTAAGCGCTAAATTAAAAGTGCTTTCAACAGAGGTTGTTTATTTTTACGAAAATAAGAATAAAAATTAAAGGTTTTCCCTTTAAAAAACGTTGACATTCAAATGATCTTGAAAACGCCCCCTCTCCCAGTAAAGCATAAATAATGGCTTTCCCGCAATTAAACAACTTCCTTTAACATCTTAAACGCTTATTTTTAAATATTTTTCATTACTCAAATTTAAGTGGCCACCCTGTATAATATACGTAGGCTATATGTTTCGTTACAAAATTTCGAAGTTTCATTCTAGGACTCAAAAAATTTTTATATATTTTAATTTAAGAAAATGCGTAAGCACTAGCCATATTTAACAAGGAACTTGAACAGGTGACACTTACACGCTAGAAATATGTTATCATTATCTATCATAATGGATCGCTATCATTATGAGCAATACAAAACATTATGAATAAAATATAAACCCTTTAATTGATTACAAAATCCTTATTAAAGCGAACAAATTTTAGTGAATTTTATTTTAGAGTACGAAGTTCATCTTCAAACTTTACAACTTTTAAGCATAGAAGCGGTTTTGTTTCAAAACTCATTCATATTCACTAACAAAACTTGCTAAATGTTGTAACCGTAGGTTGTTTCGACGAAATGTTTATTCTTAAGAAATTGCAGAACATAAATTGATTAACAATGGCTTTATGACCGAGAATGCATCTTTATGTGAATCATATAATTGCCCGTATTCTCTTTGGTATAACCGAAACGAAAAAAGAAAAATACCGGTATAGCCGTGCAATCATTAGTTATTAAAACATTTATATTGATATAGTATAATTTTGACTTTCGTGTCAACGAACGAGATAGTCTATTTTAAAGAACAAATTTACGAAGGCATAAATCATATACTTATTAATTTTTGTAAATTCTGGCAAACGCTATTAATAAAAAGGCATTCCCTAAGTCATCTTGGTATTTGGCATAATGGCGGTAAGTAACCACAAAACTGAAAAATCATTGAAATAAGGAAAATATTCCTAAAATTTTAATGTCTTTGAATTATATCAAAGACAAAATAAAATAAAATAAAATAAGAAAATATATGTAGTATATGAATACTATAAAGAAAATACTGTGCTTCTATGATTTAAAGGAACATGATTTAGTATTTTTAAGCTAAATAGTTACAAGCGGATCCATTTAAAATACAATATACAAAGAGTGAGGACGACAGAAATGTAAATATTTTTGTTTTTAATATTTTTATTTATTATATTCATTAGTCTTTCCCGCTGAATAGAAGGCATAAATTTCAACCGTGAGAAATTATATACTAATTGTGAAAAATTCACAATATTATGCAGAAATAGAAAAGCATTATTTGGAATTAGACTGGGATAATATTGGAATAATTAAGGATAAAAGGATGCTACATAGCTGGAAACGCCTTTGTTCAAATAAAAAAAATTTAACGCCAATAGGCTCAGTATGTTGTAAGAAAACCTATAAAGAGCAATAAGCGAGAAAAAATTATTGAGAATCACGAAAACTAAGGAAACGTGCTCGTGAAAAATGTATAAATAAAATTAAAAAAATAACTCGAAAGGCTAACAAGCAAGGAATCTACTATATACACAAATAATATAGCCGGTTATAAAAGTATCAGAACACCTCTCGTTATTCACTCCCTTATAGTCAAATTATCAAACCAAAAATATCATTAAATTCGGAATTACGCCTAATAAACTATTCTGCATCTTATTTGCATAAGGGGTGGTTTTCATAATTATTTAATATTATTTCCAAATTCTCAAAGAGCAGCACCCACTTTTTATGTAATGAAAAAATTTATCACATCTGAATTACGCTAAATATTAATTTTTTTACAATTCTAACAATAATCGCCGCAGATATTACGATAAGACCATTTGCAAGCTATCTCAATATTGAGGATTGTGAATTGAAGGACATGCGCAGAATGATTTACCTCATTTCCAAATCTGTCCTCAAATCTCCAGTTTATCACTTTTAGGCATTAACGTAGAGTTTTCAAAATTAGGGGTAAAGGTTAACCACATGTTATCTTCATGTATGTATTACAATACATGTAAGATTGAAATTCATCTTAAATTATTGTGCCCACGAGACCATATAACTACGCCTATGCTTTTAGTTCTTATTTTCATAACAAAGGATGAAACATTAAAGGATATTTCAAAAACATGTCTGGATTGACATATTATTTCTAATAATTAATAACTAACATAGCACTGAAGCAGGCATTTTAAGACGGCCCTCGTTAAGTGCCAAAAGGATGCAGTTTTGGATAAAAGTCTGTATTTCAATAACTACTGAAAGGAATTAACTGTAAAAATGCACATCTATATTTGAGGTATTGCCGGATTGGTTGTACTCGAAATTTATGCAAAATTTTTCTTCGTAAATTTTTCAAATATAAATATATTAATTAATATTAAATATAAAATATTTCTTTAATGGTAAAAAATGGCATATATTGTGCGTGGGTTATTTACTAATATAATATGCCATAACAATTTCTTTGATCAGCTGAGTATTTCAAAAGGTATATAGAAAAGACTAAAACACCCATTTTTGGGAGCTCTGAATTTCAACCACTCATAACTCGCCATCGTTTTAGGGAAAATAATTTTATTTTACGTGAATTCCAGCTCTTCTTGTCCAGAAAATCAGACTCTGTAATCAAAAGTGAGTGATTACAAGTGACATGAAGATTTGGTTTAATTTATTTTTATAAAGACTGTTCCTCGTGCAAATGAGATGCATATTAACTTGTAGTTGACATAATTTCAAATCTACTGATGAAATTTTTGGTTTGACAATTCGACCGCAGGCGCGTGAATAACGAACGGTATTCGGATACTTTAATAACCAGCTATACATATGCATAAGACTTGAATACGGGACCTTACATAGGATTTCACAAAGATGGAGTTTGATTAAAAAAAACATTTTCTTCTATAACTAATTGTATTTTGAAATTAAATAATAATAACAATTTAAATGTGGGGTTTTAACCCTAACCCTCCCTTTTGTGAACGGCCTTGCTTGGATATGTTTTCGGCAGTGTGGATCATAATTTAAAAACAAAAAACAAAAAACAATGAATTGGAGTCAACGACTCACAGTTCAACGTATACAGACAAATGAAATGCCAGATTTGAAGTAAAATTTAATAGTAATTAAAAAAAATCTGAAATCAGTCAGCCTAAGAACAAATGTTATATTAAAATAAAATATTTTATCAATTTGCAGTTCAAGCTTTAAAGCGAAAGTTCGCGGGATTATTAATTAAGGAAATAAATTTTCACTTTCGTAGTAATTTTACTGACCATGGGAAGGGCCATAATATCCGATATTTTAATACACTGCTCAAATTAATTAAGAAGGTGAGTCAATAATAGTGGGAATATACATAGAAATACGAAAATTATTAATGCAAATGGTAATAAAGATACTAAAGGTCGTTAGGTGAAGTTGAAAACTATCGAAGGGAATGAGAAAATGTATAGTTTTGAGGCGTTTATCGTAAGTAGTAATAACTGGAGGAAATCGACATTAAGTTCCGCGTTCGCCGGCGCATTTCCAATTCACTACAAAGCAAAACATATCATAAATTGTTTCACCATATTCTATCTCTATGCTTTATTAAAATATGCAGCTTGGAGAGTAATAGGTATATTAGAAGCCGGTCAACATAACAAGTCACAACTGAAGTACTTAGAAAGTCTATTGTCCTTAATGTCTCATCGGAATCGCCGATAAAACTCTGAAGAAACTCAACTTTCGTTCTCTGAGGCAATAGGCGGGATTGAATCGACTAAGAGCATTCTGTGTTGACTTTAGGAAGTCAAATGGTAATTCTAGAGAAATTTAACGTGCCTGATGCTGACTTCTGCTTAACGAACAACTCACAGGAGTGTAGAGACTGCAATGATGAGGAATGGCGAAGTGTACTTAGATCAGTCGAAATTTAATATTCACAGGGATGATTTTTTCTTTGATTTCCTTTTACGACATACCACTAATTTTGAAAATGGTGTAAGTCCCTTGACCTTTCAAAAGATACATTTTCTTATAAGCTACACGTAAAATTTTACAGTCGTAGAAAATATTCACTTTATGAGAATGTAAATATTCCTTCATAATGGGAAAATATTTTTTGGTACACGCAAACACAAAACCTTAAATAATTTGAAACGAAAACTATGTGATATGGACCACTTTCACTGTTACCGGAACACACATACATTCGAATTCGGTTATAACGAACATCAAGGAACATCTTCTTGCCATTAGATCACCATAGCAATATAACGTTTAGGGTTATATTTTTAATAATTAACCATAGTACAAAGTTGATCACTTATATTTTAATATTTGACAACATAATTTTATAAATAGTAACCTATATTCTAAATTCTTAAAACAGATCAGTCTCTGCTTCTCCCTTAACCAACGTGCACGTGCTATCAGAATGTCCGCCATAAAATGGCGTATTAAATTCTATTTAATTTCGCATACTTATAATTGTATCACTTGGCCTTTTAAATTGTTTAATAAATAGTACATTTTATAAGTTGTATGAACTTCATTTGGATGTATTTCACTACCCTTTAATTGCTCAAGCTTGTAGCGCTTTAACTCCTTACATTACTTAGCAATCAGGTCAACTTAACACCCTCCTCATACGTACTATTAATGGTTTTCAATTACCCTGGTAAAAAGAAATTTTCGATTGACAAAAACTAACCTCACCTACGATTTATTAACTTAATATATCTTTTTCGCCTGCATACCATTTATACTCATGTTTGTAAAAATTGCAACACCATGAAGGACTCGTCCGAATTGAATGAAATTTAATGTACAAACGACCTGTGTTGATACAAATAAACGATTAAAATTACAAAGCAAAAAAACAATATTACATGTCGAAAATCAGTATTTGGTGAAGCCACCACGCGCTGCAATAAGTGATGCTATACGACGTGGCATGGAATCAAACAGATGTTGAATGTGTGCCTGAGGAAGAGCATTCCAGATTGCTTGTATGCGACCCCAAAGTTCATCTGTAGTAGCTATGGGACGAGGATCACGAGCGAGACGCCGACCAACGAAATCCCACACATGTTCAATCGGCGACATATCCGGCGAATAGGCAGGCCAAGGAAGAAGCTGTATCTGTTGTGATGAAAAGAAGTCTTGAACATTCCTGGCAATATGTGGGCGGGCATTGTCCTGTTGAAATACAGCTCCGGGAATGCCTTGAAGGAAGGGAACAACTTCGGGCTCCAGAACTTCATTGATGTACCGGTTGCTGTTAAGATTACCCACAATTCGTAGCAGCTGAGATCGTCCATGATACGCAATCGCACCCCAGACCATAACGCTGGGGATTCGTCCACTATGACGTTGGATAACGCACTCCGGAAGGTGGCGTTCACCGGTATAGCGTCTAACACGGATGCGGCCATCACTGTACCCCAAATTAAAGCGGGATTCATCAGAAAACACCACTTGTTGCCAATCAGCACGCCAGTCTCTATGTCCATGAGCCCATTGTAGCCGCAGGCGCCGATGGTTTTGCGTCAGGAGGATCCTGTATAAAGGAACTCTTGCACGCAGTCCACGGTGCAGTAGACGCCGACGAATTGATGAAGCACACAATGATACACCTGTAGCAGTGCACCAACGTTCTGCCAACTGTCCAGATGAAGCAAAACGGTCCGTCACCGCCATGCGGACCAGGTGTCTATCATCCCGTGCTGACGTCACCTTTCGGCGTCCACTCCCGGATTTCTGAGTTGTCTGGTTCTCTTGAACCCACTGCTTCCACACTCGCATCACTGTGCTGCTGTTACGCCCCATACGAGCTGCTATTGCACGATAAGAAAACCCTCCTTCACGAAGGCCGATCATTCGTCCCCGTTCAAACTCCGTAACTTGCTGAAATGTCGCCCTCTTTCGTCGTAGAGGCATAGTGACGTCTCATGTAACGTTTACCACTAGCAGATAGCCATACACGCCCCGCTACAGCCCTCTATTTATACGGATCCATCAGCAGTTCAGAGGGTGCTGCTCAGCCCACGCATGCGTGATGACTCTGAAATTCTAATCATTTGAATAGCATACCCTAATTTGCATTTCCTGAAAGTTTCAGCTCAATCACATGATTCCTTCATGGTGTTGCAATTTTTACAAATACGAGTTTAGTTTATGTTTGTATAAATTCTGTTCGATTAATTACTACTTTAGTTACTCTTCACACAAAAAAGGGCTAAGAACTACTTCTGCTTTGCTTTCTCAAAAAAATTATATCTGCATTCCTTAGCCAAGTTAGACTTCCATAAATGTCCCTGATTAATGTAACTACATAAATCTGAAAAAAATGAAAGAATAAGCAGCACTGTTGCGGCACTCAGAGTGTTTACCATGACTTACCCTATTGATATGGATTATTAACTTCCATGGTAATTACCGACTAATGTCATATTTTATAAATACTTATTATGCATACTTATTATAAATACTATAGTTTATAAAATTTATAATCTTATTTTCTGTACAGGAATCCTACCGCGTGATTTTAAAATTGCTGACGTTATTCCCATATATAAAAAGGGTTCTAGAACTGACATTCCCAACCATAGGCCAATTTCAGTACTGACAATATTTGCAAAAATTTTCGAGAAATTACTCATTAATAGACTTCCTGCTTACTTCTCGTCCCATAAAACAATTCATCAAAATCAATTTGGATTCGTTAAAGGCAAATCCACTGAACAGGCTCTACTTGCAGCCACTAATTTTATTTATTCAGATATAGATTCTAAACAATCTACAGTTAGCTTATTCTTCAATTTGTCAAGAGCTTTCAATACTATTAATCACAACAGACTTTTTCAAACTTAAATTGGCTGGTATCCGTGGACTTCCCAACATAATTCTCAGAAACTATTTGACAAACTGAGAACAATTTGTGCACATGTGTGGTTGCAGCTCTGCGTTATGTCATACACTCTGCGGTGTTCCACAGGGATCGATCTTTGGGCCTCTACTATTCAACTTCTACACTAACGATATCTTCTATCTACCAGCTCCTCAAAAACCTATCTGTTTTGCTGACGATACAAGTATCTTCCTCAAAAGCACTGAAATCAACGCACTAATCTTTTTGGTTAATACTAATATTAAATACTTTGATAAATTCTTTAAAAGTAACTGTCTAATACTCAATACCTCAAAGACTAAACGCCTTCTTTTTACCAACAAAAAAATATAAACCCTAACCAATTTAATCTCAGTATAAATAATATAATGATTTCAATCTCACAAAATATAAACTTTCTTTGTGTAACTCTTCAATCCAACCTTAAATAGGATATTCACGTTAACAATATCTGTAAAATAATTAGTAGAAATATTGGATTGATTTCAAACGTTGGCTACTATTTATCCGACTCAATTCTTCTTGAATTTTACTACTCTATGATTTTTTCTTTCCATTACTATTGCCTTCTGATATGGGTAAACACTTCCAAGTCTAATGTCATCAGACTTAACAGACTGCAGAAAAGATTCCTCCGCCTACTAAATTATCAATCTCATACTTCTAGAACTATTGAACTAGCTTACGATCATCATATATTATCAACTGAAAAATTATTTACGTACAACACTTCCATCTTCATGTTTAACACCATACGAAATGACACTCATTCTGATTTCATTTCACTACGCTTTCCTGATCATACCCACTTTACAAAAAATCTTAACGATCTGATACCAAAGTATTCACGAACGAAACTTGGACTCTCGCTCATCTGTTGCTTTGGCCCTAGGGTGTGGGATCTTCTTCCTAACTCACTTAAATCTATTTATTCCTTTGCTCAATATAAAAAACTCATCCGCAGACATCTATTGGATAGAGAATTATAATATCACTACATCTTTCTCTATTTATACCTTCCATACTTTTGCTAAACAACCAACTCTTTTATCTTATTGTATTTAGTTTATTTATCGTATGTTTAGTTTGTATATCGTGTGTATTGCTTCCACTTATTACAAGGGCGGACACAGGGGGAGGTCACAGGGGTCCTGACCCTCTCCAAAATATATTTTTTCACTGTAAAAAATTCCAACGCTCAAAGTCTTTACCCTTTGCCGCCTAGACGGATTAACCTAGCTAATAAATTGTAAATAATTATCACATTATGTAAAAAATAATTTTGAATCCGTCTGAATAAAGTTTGATTCGATTCGATTTGATTTGATAATTCTTAACTTATTCTTCCCAATGAATTCCAAGTTAAACGATACATTATTGTTATACTCAGAGACTAATCATAACTTTCAATAAAAGTGTTAATTTACTCAACTTATTCATATACAATATGAACTTTAATTATAAATAATGACCATTTTAATACTTTATATGGTATTTATCAAGAAATTGGAGCGTATTTTGAAATATACTTCCTTTTCGAACCTAAAGTTTATTGACGCTTTTTCTTTTAAAGTTTTCGAGCTATTTTAGGACGTATTATGATTTACATGGGTGAGAGCGCGATATTTTAAATTCACCCATATACACTTTTCTAATAGTTATTTATTATTTTTAAGTACCTAATCATGTAAAAGAATAACGTGTTCCATTTTTTGCCGTCAAAATAATATACAGTTGATTCCGCTTAATTGGGCCAAATTTCAAGGAACGAAACCCCAACCGAGAAATTTATAGTAATTTACATCGCTTAACTGGGACAACATTCCGCTTAATTGGAACAAAATTTGAAGATTATAATTAATTTATACATATATATTATGTTACACATAGTCTCAAAAAAATGTACAAATAATTTAATATGATGCGATCTTATATACAGTGCAACAGGACTTCAACTACGTACCACAATGTTCATTCACCCTTGGTTTGGTGATGCAGCGCTAGTACGCACGTGGCGCACATGGGCGTCATAAGTCTCGACTTGCGAGTGGGGTAAAACTGAAGGCGCGATCAGTTCCAGCTATTTTATTTTAGATTTTATTATTTTTTTCTTCAGAGTTTATATTATTTTTTTTTATGTATTTATGTATTGTGTATTTATGTATTGTGTGTATTTATGTATTGTATATTATGTATGTAGCATTAAAAAAACATCCATTGTTTTGAAATTTGTCTATTTGGAGCAGCCTCTTAATTGGACCAAAATGTCCTAGTCTCGATTAAGCGAAATTGACTGTATATATCATATTAATTTAGTGTATATGTATACGTGTATACAAGGTTTTTATAACCGAAGTTTCACTTCGAAACCACTATAAAATAAAAACTACCGAATCAAAAGTTACCAAACTTGGAAATATTGTAAACGACATCATAGGATTTGATAGCCTGAAAAAAAAAGTAGTCACTAACAGGGCTAAAATCAGGGTTTTTTCCTGGTATTGATATCATAACACATTTTTCTAATAAGAGAAATGGTATTTTCATGTTCAACATGCTATCCACCATTTATTTCATGAAAACAAGTTAAAGCGAAATATCACACCCTCTCGACACATATCAACTCGACACATGTCAGTCGGAATATTACGAATCTGTCAGTGAATCGCAGTTTTTAGCTCTGGCAAATTTCTGATGTTATCACGAAAAACAATATGATTTTGAGATAACCCCATAGCCAAAAGTTAGATGGATTGAGGTCTGATTACCGAGGTGGCCATGAAATGGAAAAGTGCCAACCAATATCACCCGGGGCATGAAACCAGTAAGTAAACTAAACGCGTATTGTATTGTATATTGAACATGATGTAAAAGAAAATCCCAAACAAAAAATTTTATGAAATAACGAATATAACATATAGACAATACTTAATGGGGAATTAATGTTGAGAGGAGCCGAAATGTCACATGTACCTAAAATAGAAGAGAGAAAAAAGCAGAAATACCATAGAATGTAAAGGCCTATATTGTGGAATGCACTGAGGAAACAAGAGAAATAAAGAGTTATAAAGAATTTAAAAATAATTTAAAAAGGGAACTGATTGAGGAAAAGCTGCAAAAGCGAAGATAATATCTGTAAGCAAGCTAATCTAAAATTTTCTTTGATGTGTCACTCTAGCGTTTATTTGGTTTCTGCAGGGTCTCGAGCGGGTTATGCTGCAGCATTTACTCGGGACACACACGCAAGGCCGTCCTTAGTTAATGGGCCCTTGGCAAAACGTATTTCTGGGCCCATAAATTGACGAGTAAGAAAAAAAAAAAAAAAAAGGAATAATGTATGACCAGCTACTAGATGGCACGAAATGCAAGAGCCGAAGCGAAAATATTTTTGGGTAAATTTTCAATAAATTTGAAAATTTAAAAAAAAAAATTGAGAATTACGCTTCGTGGGGCCCAAAAAAAAGCGCGGAGCCCGGAGCATGGGCCCACTCGCCCCTGTTTAAGGCACGTGTGAAGTAATATTTTAAATTTAAGTTACTGCGCGTATAAAATGTGTACTTCACATGTGTAAATAAACTTACGTAAATAAAAATAGTGCTGCCTAAGAAGCACACTGTTGAAGATTGGCTACCACCAAACTTCTTTTATGGCGGAAGGCAGTTATGGAGCACGTGATGGGTCCTGCCACAGATTGCTCTTCAAAGAAGAATGGTCCAATTATTACACTAGGATGTTCATAAAGTCAAAACCATGATCCTGATTACAGCATACAGTGCTATTTCCCCTGTTGGTAACTTTTTGAATTTTTTTCCCAGGATATAAAATCCTATGACCCCCTTTACACTATTTCAAAATTTGGTAACATTTGGTCCAGTAGTTTTCATTTTATGGCCATTTCAAAGTGGAACTTTAATTATAAACACCCTGTATATTAAAATTCCAATTGTCGGTTCTTTTTGCCTACGATAAATTTTCAAACACCAAAACATTCCAATATAAATTCACATTTAACTTTCCTTCGTCGTAAATATTAAATTACGGTTTCGTTCGAGTCTTCCCGTTCTGAAACCCTCCAACTCGCGATTAAGCCTCAGAGACTTGTAAAATGGATCTTAGAATCTGTGTCAGATCAGGCTTAATGAAAAATCAGTAACAATCTCAATCCGAACTAAAAGGTAAAACGGGAAATCAAAGGAACAAAATGAAAACAAGATAATGCCGCAAGATCTCAATTTAGAACTAGAAGATGGTCAATAGGGATAGATGGAGGCGAGGGTGAGAAGAGAAAGGTTTTTTAATCGCGTTCAGTTCGTGTATTTGCCTCGAAGGCAGCAATAAAACGTTAATCGAGCTACAGTAAGATATTCCACTCACTTCGCTCGAAACGCCCATAAAACTGCACCCCAGAGACTTGTATTCGCTAAACAACTGATCGGGCCAGAGCGTTGTTTTGCATTTCAATCAGACCCTGTCTAAAAGAAAGAGCATCGGTTTTCCTGGGAACATTTTCTAACGAGAATATTAGCGAAATTCTGCGTTTTTTTTAGAAAGAACTGGAGAAATTGACACCAGCATTTACTTCCGGCAAAAATGATTGTGTGAAATTCAAGTTTTACCATTTTACTTCCAGTTCATATATAAACACAAGACAAATTTTACTCAACTCTAATTAACTGCTTTTCCAGTCTTGATTTTCCTGTATATCAAGGGTCAAAACTTTTTTAAATATAACGCTAGGGCTTTATTGAAAAAATTATTGAAAATGCCTTACACTTCCTTCACCTATTCTCTAAAAAAGAACAATAGCAGTAGTTGTGGAGGGTAAATTAAAAGAATGGGTTCTACGAGCTATAAGACAAGATAAAATGACATTTTTATCCTTTACTTAGATGTTATTTATAGTGGCAGCAACTATTTAACCGATGCGTGGGGAAGAGTTACTTATTCAGTCATTCCGCTAAAACACCCTCATTATATCTGTATACAGGATGGCCATAATTAAAATGACGGCACTAAAAGCTATCTGTAGTTCGATCTAACAACCTAAATGATACCAAATTTGGTAAGTAGATTATTCAAGACGTGGAAAAAAAAAGATTCCGTGAAAAGAAAAAATATCTTCGAAAACGCGCCAATAAGGGAAAATGAAGCACTTTTCTAACCTACGTAGGCGAGAATTTGAATAAAACGCAGTTAAAATCTTTTAATAAATATTCTTGACTACATAAGCTACAACAGCAACAATAATTCGGGATAAAAAAATGGAAAACTTCGGCAAAACATTTAGATTACCAGCTCAGCTCAACAACATGATTTCGCAACTTTAGCAAAGACAACGTCTAGGAGCGATAATTTTTATGCAAGATAAAGCACCACCACACATTGCTGTATCAATACAGCAGCTTCTACGGCATCACCCAAAAGACGAAAGAGTTATCAGTCGGTTCTTTCCAGTTTCGTGGCCGCCTAGCTCACCTGATCTCACTAGACGCGACTTTTAGCTGTGGAATGTTCAAGATCTATCTTGGTGGGGTCCCGAACTTGACTACCTTAAAGGATAAAATGTCACTGTCTGTAATGCACATTCCTTTAGACATGATACGTTCAGCTGTAGAGAATGTTGTTCAGGGAATACAATTCCCGGTCCACAAAAACGGTAGCCACATTCAACCTGGTCCACTTCCGCATGGGGAAAGCGAATGCGTTGAATGTGCTAATGTTTCTGTTCGGTTTCGTTTTTGTTATTTATTTGTCTGTCCATTGCAGCTCTCCTTTACATTGCATAGCGCCACATTTTCCCCTGTCGACGACCTTTGGGGCTACTTTTTTTTACGTAATCTTTCTTTCCGTGTATTGAATAGTCTAGCTATCAAATTCAGTGCCACTCTGGTTATGAGATCGAACTACGATTGCTCTGAGTACCGTCAGTTTAATTATGGTCACCCTGTATGTAGTCGTTTGTGAAAACCTCACCATTTTTTCGCTGTTAATAATAATAATTTCTTCAATCTGTAATATGTATGATTACGTATTTTGAACAGTTGTTCAGCTGTATACATTGAATTCTTTGACTTAATATACAAATATTTCAATTCCAGTACTTAGGTTAGAAATGAAAGAGAGTACGCAATTCACATGACTTGTTGCGAGACTACCTTCCAGAGGTTTGAACATAAAAAATAGGAAGAAAAGTCAGTTTATTAAAGGGACACATTTCGTTTATAGAGATTTAACATATCCTATTATTTTAATATTTCCTTAAGATTTTAAGACACGTGCATTGATTTTGATTTAGTTAGATATTATTGAAAATCATGTTCGTTTAGAGGCTTCATGTAAGCTGGTTGCGTGTACAGGTACGCATGCATGTTTAATTTTGTAAATGACACAGATATTTAGTTTTCAAAGCCCCCCCCTCCCAATCATTTATATATTGACTTGCTTCCATGAGCATAATGCCTAGTTGCCCAAGGCATGTGTTTATCCATATGCGGGTACATTTGATTTTGTTTGCCCAAATAAATGAAAATTCTAATTCTCACAGAATATGAATCTTTAATAAATATTTCCAAAAGTGATTATTCATCGAATGGAATGATTTGCGTCCGAACTTCAATCTGATTGAGCATCTATATGACAACCTAGGGAAGAATATTGCAATCATCCAATCCCCTCAAAAACTTAAAGGACATGAATCGTTGGCGTTAAGCGTGTATTATGTACAAAAAAGTTGCATTTTTCTGATTGTATTTTTTGCATTAAAGAACTACCACAGTTTGGATCTATTATTTTTGAGTACACTATTTCAGCTTGAAATAATATTTCAAAACAATTAACGATGGTTTTACTTCCTATTTTTCAAGCATAAACCTTACAATCATTATATTTGAATTTTAATAAATATGTGTTATTTAATTTTTAAAATACGTTAATTTGCTTGCTTTGTGTTTTCTGAAAAGCTTCTAAATGGAAATGTGCAAAACTCGTTGTAATTAAAATTCACAAATATGAGAATTTTATTCAAATGTAATAATTTTAGAAATATCTTACCATGCTCAAATATTATTTGAAATCTCAATTTTTTTTCAACTGGTTTTACTTTACATTTCTTTCCATGGTTTTATGTTTTTGTCGAAAGTAAATAAATGATGGGTATTTTACTATATTAAATTCTTCTGACTATGTCTAAGCATTAATATTTTTGAGTGAAATTTCGAACTCTTTGACGTACTAAACGGACTGAAAAATCTTTTTCGAGTAATTGATTGAATATTTGTGTGTATCTTATTTTGAGCAAATCCAACTAAGGTCACATGCCGTGTAAGTCAGATTAATTCAGTTAAGGAATATACTTTATCCCTAACTATGAATTATAACCGAATAGCTCCTTTATAAAAATACTATGACTAACAATATAGTGAGTGAGAGTGTTATAAATATACATACGTATATCCATACAAATTTTAAAAATAGTTAAACAAATAATGAGCATACAACATTTGTACAGATTTATTTTCCCCCTGTAATGTGTGTGTGTGTGTTTCCTTGTCTAATTATTTTCTTTTCACTTTCTATCCTATTTTAACTTTTTTATCCTTTATTCCCTCTTTTGCATTTTAATGTCAATATTATTCAGTATGTAAAAATATTAGAATTGCTATAGTTTAATTGCCACAAATGTTCTGCAGAAAATAAATAAAAAAAAACTCTCATCTCTAAGGAATATTTTTTTCCCTTTAAGATTGAACTTACCGAACTTATTATTCTTTGCAGATAAAAACAGTTATACAATTGAGAATGTATAGCGCCATCTGTACACCGAGGTTTGAATTTGACAAATTCAATTCGAATTTGTATTTTAGTATGTCGATAAAAAACAGTGCTGTAAGGACTTAGATCATAGAAGGATCATAAAATTATGAAAAGGCTTACCACAAATACTGTCAATATGATAAAATGTGGTGTGTTATCTCAGTCATTTAATAAAACACACATTGGAAATTAATAAGGTATAACGCTAAAGTGCATTGAAATAATATACAAGACATATATATAATGTTACATGCTCTTGAATATTTCTCACATATAAAAATGCATCATTTATATTTGAAAAAAGACAATATAATCAAATAATCACATAGACTAATTTTATGAATAACGTCTAATCACGTATCGGTCACATTGATCGCTGAATTTGTTTTTCACTCTTTAATAGAATATTGCTACATGATGATCATATCAGAAACACGCTTCCATGTACATTCTTTATTATCTTATTCATGTACCAGAAGAATCTAATATCGTGTTACCGTGAAGTCAATCTGTGAAATTTACTAGATTCTAGTACCGTTCTATTTTAGAATAATCCTTTCAACGTCTATCCTTCTAACTTTTTACACGCACTTCCACTTATTTCAACAATGAATTTCATTTCTTAGTTTTATCAGTAATACAATAATTTAAGTGTTTTCATGCACTTCTGGAATATTTTATGTTTTTGTGGTTTCTTGATGGTATTTCCTTCTTAATTGAACATTACTTATTGAATTAAATTATTAATTCTAATGTTTTGATTTTTCCTACCACACTCTCATTTCCATTCCAAGCTGTCCTTGAGCAGTAGCGATAAGGTAGTTAAAAATAATTTAAAACTAATTTCTTACTTCTAAACCTATCTGAAATTTTGAAACAGGAAATAAACGATTAGAGAGGAATTAATTTTTTTCTTATCTGACTGCTAACCTCTGTGTTGGATTAAGTTTGGGTGATCACTTTTCCCAAAATGCAATTATTTCTTTAAAAAAATTAAGTTTTTTAAAGTCTTAACGTTATATCCTACATGCACGATTGGTTAAAACACGAGAACAAGATCGACCCTCCAACTTGAAAGATTGATGACACAGGGAAATTATTTTCATTAATCAAATTGTTCATCTAATCACTGATATTCATAGCAGGTACATTACTTTTGGCTCAAAACATTAAAAAAGTTAGCTCGTACTTTGTTTGCTCTTATTTCTTCATGTTTCAAGCTATAAGCCATCGAATAACGTGTTTCTTGCCATAAAACAGAACAAGGTGACAACTCATAAAAGGCGAACTGCAGCTACTGGATCTTCTGTCACAATATCTACTACGGTTGTTTATTGCTGAGTTAATGTGTCAAATTCTATATGCCCTCTTCCTCTTTTATATAATGTCGCTATTTTATAATGCCATGATGGCTGTGACTACTGTACTTCGATGGAAGCAATATCCATTAATATTGCGATAGTTATAGATAGATAGAAACCATTCTTAAAAAATTTTGATATCAAAACTGCAAAATCCAATATGAAATTTCAGAATTTCGTTTTCCCACCTATCTGCCTTGTGGATCTGGACATTCCTTCGCTGCCGGATTCCTCTTGTTTGGTCTGTAAAAACTGAAGTGTTTGCCAAGGTTCCCGGGTGTGTACAAGTCTTTTTTGCTCTTTTGCAAGAATTCGAACGTTTTGGTGATTTTGGCATCCAAGCATTTTAAGAATTAATATAATATAAGAAATTCGTTCTTGTGAGCAAAGCAAATTTTTACAAGAGAATTTAAAATTATGATTGTATTATTATATTATAAACGATCAACGAAAGGCTAAAAGGAAACGAAAAGTTTGCAATTGGGAAGTGACATCGATCCAAGAACGAAAGGGCTGCAGCCACAGACCAAACGGCTTAAATTAAAAATTGAAAGATAGGCCTGATTTGTCATCTTCGGTGTTGGATGGATGGATGGATGTTTGGATGGCGACTGAATGATTTGTGTTTGGAAGACACCGGCTGCATGAGTATGGAGTTGGGATGACATTGTGTACTGTCTATTTCGTGTGAGGACTGTGGACATTGTGATCTTTAAAGCTGGAGTTTTCTTCAATTTTTGTTTCGTTATTTTCATTTGAATTCGAAAGGACGCCAAATTCTTCTTTTGTTGAATATTATCACGAGACTGAAGTGAAATTTTTCAGAAACTAACTAGCCATTTGGCGAAGAAAAGTTTTTACGCAAGAGTTTTACATCATAGTCCAGTACTGATAGCTCGAAACTTTAAATAATATTTTGAATCTATTTTTGTTTCCCGATAGTTTTTGTTCTGTGCATAGAATAGTACAATATCTTGACTATCATTTACGATTGCATATATCTTTTATCCGCTATATTATTCATTTTAATTAACATCACCTCTTATTGTATTTCGCTTATTTAATACTACTAAACATGTTATTTGATGCGTTCGCCAGTGGGCTTGTCAGGCCTTCTCTATTGGACTTTTTCTGATGTCTCCCTCCACGGGTGTCGGGTGTCGAATTCGTAGAAAATAAATTATTATTATTATTATTATAAAACACGAACTCTTATATGTCTTATTCATGAAGTATTGCATTTTCTGATTTGATATGGTCGTGGTGTTTTTCAGGTATGGCTATAATGTTTAGGGTTACCATCATGAAGTTTTCAGGGCGTGGCCATGCAGTACTTAGGGATAATGCCATAGAAACCATTATTAAACACCACGAGAGCTCAAAGATTGTTAAAAGAAGATCGTTCTATGTGT
>QLNU02015360.1:316163729-316193409 GCA_006491805.2 Dysdera silvatica
GTGTTATTGGAATCTGAACTTGTCTACAAGTGATCTGTTTATAATCGAACAGAAATAAGTTGTTTATCCAGATGTCTCTCATATTAATACCCGACGTTAAAAAATAAAATACTAAAATGTATATAAATAATAATAAATAATGTAGAAAACACATTAATAAATATAATAAATAATATTTATTATATTATAACTATAATAAATAATATTTACATATTATAAATATAATAATAATATTTATATTATTATAAATATAATAATAATATTTATTATATTATAAATATAATAATAATATTTATTATATTATAAATATAATAATAATATTTATTATTATATTATACCAATGACTTCCGAACAGTGCCAGTTTTCTATCGTTTTTATGAGCCCCTATGTGCTTTAAAAGAATAGAATAGTCCTAAAGTTATCGTGGGGCCCCCTCGTGATATTCAATGAATAAATCACGAGTAGTTTTTGTTTTTTAAGTTAATTACCTTTAAAGGTAACTTATATCTGCGAGCCACACCGTTCGCGAGCCGATGGTTCGTAAGATTGGGACGAGGTTTGGAGCACTGAACGAACCGTTTGTGAACCGTCCTTGGCGATCCGCTTCCTGTCGATATTCTGACGAACACAAAGGTGTTCGCGGTTCAGATTGGGTCGGCATCTTGGGTTGTTCGTTGTTTTTCGTTCTGCTCGCGAACCTCCAGGCTCCATCGTATATTATTTTGTACCTATTGATTTCGTTCCACCATTTGTTTGTTTTTTTCATTTAATTATGGAATGGTCAGAGGAAATTTTACTGAAGCTGATTGGTATTTATAAAGCCAAATCTTTACTCTGGGATCCTAGACATAAGGACCATTTAAAAAAAAAATTGAAGGCAGATGCGTTAAGGGAAATAGATGCTGAGATGAATGTATTTGCATTGGAGCGCGGAAATATGTTTCCCGTTTGGAAATGTGGGGTCCAGTCTTTTGCAGCAGATTCTCAAAATCATAAGGCGATATTCGCGTGAAATTCTTACATTGGACGCTTATTTCTTGTGAATTCTAGTTCATTATTAGCTCCGTACCAATGAATGTCTTGTGCAGGTCAGTTTGCCACCAATGTCGTTGTTTCCTCTTTTTCTTGCATAAACTATCCATCACTAAAGCTGCACCACTCATCACCAAAACCGTTTAATTTTCCTAATACGAAGACCTGATTGCAAGTAAATGAGAAATGGCTGATAGTGGTTCGCGGTTGGTTCTTTCCTTTCTCATGGGTCGCTGGAAGTTCGCTGTGAAAATAATTTTAGCGAACGGTTCGGCTCACGAGAGGTTTGCATATGTATACGCAACTTAAACTACGCCTATGCCTATACCTAAGTCTAACACTGCTTCCGAAAGACTCAATAATTTTCATTTCGACATTTCGTAATGATATTTTACTATAAGTTGAAAATGCTTCTCAGTAACTAATTGCTGGTTTAATAGCAGTTAGTTCAAGCTACACATGAATATACACGAGCTCCCCCACACTACACTCCTACTTATCGGGTGTGGCTCGTTGCCTTTCTTTGATAGAAATGTCATTACCATAACTTATGCTCACCCGTGTTTCTTAAATTTCGGACTTCTAAGTGCAGCTATTGTCAAATGACAATCTCTATTAGCCTTTTTTGTGGCTGCCACACTATTGTTCAATTTTGTACTTAGTTAATTTAAAATGGTGTGTCAGTCTATCTTATAATGAGCACATCCATTCACTTACACATAGTGAATCACATCTGCTCTCTGCGAATCATTATAATACCTACTTACTGTACACAAAGAATTCAAATACATTCACACTTTGATATCATTTAACATTAGAGGTTTGACAAAAAACGAAATTCAGTTCACTTATCCAAACTATGCGTCCGACTTCTCCTTTCGTTTGAACGAAACAGTGTGATCCCAACATTGTTTCGAATCCACGTTGTTCCGATAAATGACTGTCAAGTCGCGTCGTTATATCCGATACAGATTTCTTTACTTAGAATCTGCTTACTGTTAGACTACAAAATCGCATATAGTATTATAATTATAGTATAATTATAGCAGGGTGTGTCGTTATATACGATGTCGTTATAACCGATATATTTAGTATGGAGTAGAATAGCAAACCAAACTTCTTGTAAAAATTACGTCGTTATATGCGGTTGGTCGTTATAACCTGTGTTGTTGTAAACGATTTTCACTGTATATTATTGTTTTATCTACACCTAAAATATATTTATTCTTTGAAAGAATAAATTAAGCTTATAAATAATTGATTTATGTAATAATATTTAGGTGTTTCCCATGTAGAACAAAACCAATAACGAAAAAGCGTAAAATATTGTTTTCTTTTTCATTTTAAAAGGAATTAAATTGTGCGTGTTTATTTAATAACTCAAAAAGAACCATTCAAGGAAATATGTGTTGAATATTAAATGAAAAATAATATAAAAATCATCAAAATATTTTTCAAAATCCATATTACTTGTTTGAATTTTAGATTATTTGCAAATAAGCTAAAAAAAGTTTCAGCCAATTGCACAAATAACATGAATATTTTAATTTATGATAAAATCGTAGTTACGAAGGAATAAGAAAACGTAATGGAAATAACATTTTTCTAAAAATTCATAAAAATACGATAAATTTAAAAATTAAATTAAATCAAAATAATTGATTTTACAGTTTTTAAAATAATTATATTTTTAAGGCTACCAGGAAAGCCTTTTCTCGCAAATATTAAATTAGCCAAATTTAGGTACTTTTCTTAGTAACTATACCATCTACCGTTACAAAATTCACTGCACCATAAAATGCATACTGCTACACATACTGTACTTCAATCACAGTAATTAAGGTATAAAAAATATTTTTTTTTTATTTTTTTAAACAAAACTCACTGTATTTCGTGAGATTTTGACTACTAAAGAAATTATAAAAATTTATTTTGTCACCGTATTAACAAACTTCTGCTACAGTGTACGTAGAAAGACGTAATACACAATCTGTACAATTCTCAAGAACATACTCACTTCTAGTTTTCTGGAAAAAGTACCTGAATCTGGAAAAACACTGTTTCGAGAAAAACGCAAAAAAGTTAAATGTTCTTGCATATATTTCTTTACGTGGCTATTAGTGCAAAACAATATTTAACAAACTTCTAATTCTCCCAGATAAATAAATTTGGTATCAAAAAAAAAAAGTTCAAATTTACAAAAAAAACTGTCAAATTTTGCTTCCACGTAGCCTTAAGTTACTATTTTTATAAGTTTGAGAAAATAGATTTCTCTTACTATATTTGTTTTATACTACACATATAAAATAAATAGTTTTAAATGTGCATATATACATTTATTTTAATGCAATATAAGAAATCTATATAATATTAATCGATGCGTGTCTTGATATCCGTTAAAATAAAATATACGTGTTTTTTTGTCATACTGTTTTAATCAAATATTTTCAGCGTAATTAACAGATTTTATGAACCCAGCTTTGATTTAAAAATAGTATTTGAGCACTGAATGTGAATTATTATATGTAGCGATTCGATATTCTATATATTGCTCGTGATTTTTGTACACTATTGCAAGTTATTTAATTAACATACAACTCAATTTCTTTAAGTACCAAATAAGTTGTTCAGTATTTCAATGATAATTTTTGTTTCTTGTACAAAAATTATATTAAAAAATATAATAGTTTTATTTAGAAAAGATGTTTAGACCCCATGAATTTATCTATATATATATATATATATATATATATATATATATATATATATATATATATATACGCATATATGTTAGTCATGTATATACATTGGCGTACGCAGGTGGTGTTGATGGGGTTGTAACCCCCCCTTTTTGCAATGAAATTTTGTATATTTAACATAGGAATATGTGAGTTGTAGCTCTGTAACCCCATCCCATTGAGCCCATAACCCCCCTTATGAACTTTCTGTGTACGCCTATGTGTATATAAGATTACTTATTCGATTTTGTAAAATATTTATAAAGGATTTGAGGTCTGAAAAATTATGGTCCATGTACTTAGAATATTATTAAACAGCAATATTCTTCTAAATAACTCAATTACCATGTCAACAATCTTAAAAGTTTATGTTATAAATCTGTGCTTATGTGTGTAGGTGTGCTTTTACATCTTCTACAATTTTTAAAAACACCTTTCTAAACAAGTTTAAATATAATTCAAAAAGCAACTTGGAAAGTTATCCCATTAATAAATGCATTATGTAGCTTACCTGGAAATGATTATAAAATAATGTGGATGTTGGCTCCTTATTGGAAGAAATAGTAGTTTACACAAACAATGCCGTATTTTAACATTCTTAAGAGGGTAAATCACATCAAATAATATAAATAGGGAGCACTTGTATATGCATAAAATTGTACTGCAGCAGACTAGCTTATGGATAAAAACCAACAGTTCAATCTACCCACTTTCTTTGTATTCATGTCCCCAATTAGAGCCCCGGAAAAACCTTGAATTTTCTATAAAAAAAATTCATAAAAAAAAGTTTCAACCACTACGAACCGACCACGCGCCCTTCACGTGTCCCCCCATGCCAGGACCCCAAAAGCTGAAATCATACCCACGGGCCAATATAAAAAGCATCACTAAAGTTAAACTGCCATATGATGCGTGCGCTGCGATTTTATTTTTACTTTTTTGAGCCAGATGTAGTAGCAAACCTTTCGATTTAACTAAACGATTTTGCGACTTAACAGCAGTCCTAAATATCGAATGTTTTAATAAAATCCTCTGCATTTTTATTATATCCATTCATATATTAATATGTATATAACGGTCAAAACTCTTATCAAATTTTTAAACTATCGATCAATTAAAATACTAAATAAAATTAAACGTAGTATAGCTCCAATTCAACAAATAAGAATAATGCCGAAAATCAGTGAATTTAATATTCTAAAACAGCTAGTACACTGAATGTATTAAAATTTGCTCAAATTAAACTGCGTTTGTGTGTAATTTGTTTTAAATATGTTTATGCATGTTGAACGTAGAAAATAAGCAAGGTAATTAGAAACCAAATTCAATTTTTTATCAATAACTGGCTTCGCATAACTCTGAATATACATTAGACATGAAAGATAACACAAAAGTTATATATAAAAAAATAACACAAAAGTTATATATAAAAATAACAAAGTTAAACCAAGATAACCAAAAGTTATTATAGAAGATAATATATAATCTATATATTAATGAATTTATCTTTAGCTTGATGAATTTGTATGAAAATTTTTGTTTTTAAGTAAAATCACATATAATTTCCCAATTTATCCTCATGTCTACAAAATGAAAGCGAATACATAATATGATTCTCAACTGACATATTCAAATATATTTAAAGAACCAATTCTAAGTCAACTCTCGTTTTTTGAGCCGGAAAAGCTTCAAATCCATACCTTTCATATTCCTCCTATTCAACTTTCGTGTCTTTTTTTATAGCCTTTTGTGTGCAGTTGCCGTGCACGTGTACCTGATCTATATGCTACAAGAGTATTGAATGGGTTCTCTTTTTTTTTCGTCCCACTTTCCCCAAAATATTCAAGGTCGTCCTTAATACCTCCTCCTCCATCTGATCTCTTTTTTTTTTCCTATTATTCATATTACATATATACCCTTCACCGCTACAAAAAAAAAATGACGATGCGGTGAACGTTATTTTCAAGGTTAAATGTTTGTGCACATCATTACTAATTCAACTGTTCTTAATCGACTAGCCCTCCCCTTCTTCTTAGCCTTAAAATTTTGAATTATACTAAAAAAAAACCTAGGTATCTAAACATTACATGACTAATTAAGATATTTTTACTAGTCATACACTACTACTACTAATAATAATATTTTATTTATTTGCAGCAATCATGACATAGGAAATAACCAGTCATTAAGTACATGATTTGTTACAATATACATGTTATAAACAGTATCGAAATATTATAAAATAAGTCAGTTAGCAAAAAGACAATTTCAAATTTATGCCTCTACGTAAGTCTAATTAACTTGATTATTGATGGAAGCATCAGGAAAAGACCAAACTTGATCTAACTAGCCCGATGCTCCAAATTAAGTATACTAGTACATGTATACTATTAAAATTCTAAACGTTTGTGACATCATTTTGTAACATCAAAATATTGACAATGCAGCAAAATTAATAGTGCGCAAAAAATTTGACAAAATTTTTTACTAAATCTTTTAATTAGATAATACCGGCACAAAACTGACCATAATAATAACCCGCAAATTTTTCCTTAGATTTCTTGAATTTCAATAATTTTGCTTTGGATACTTCTGTCAACATTCTTTTAGGACTTTGGTTGATATGTTTAGCCAGTCCTCTTTTTTCTTCTTCTATTGCCTGCTTGACTTGTATTAGACCTCGGCCACCTGTGTTTCTTGGTAGCTAAAGTCTGTCCACTTCACTTCGGGGGTGTAAGGCTCGATTTATTGTCATAAGTTTATCAGTTTTTCGGTCAATAGCATCCAGTTCTGATTGCGTCCAGACAATAATTCCTGTGGTGTACCTGGTAACAGGGGTTGCCTACGTACAGGACCGTCGCAAGCAAACTTGGCAGCCTATGCGCCCCACCCTAAAACTTGTGCCCCACCCTAAAACGCGTAGGAAACGGAGCTGGCCTGCCCTTAATTGATATCAAATTTTTCTAAGGACGCATCACATCATCTTTTAATGCTACTTGAGCTCCTCCTCCTTTGATTTTAAATTGCACCCTACTCCCTCAAAGAAAATTGACCACCAACACATTTTAAATAAAAAATAGTGCTTTGCTTACCTACGTAAAAACCTCAGTAAAATTATTAAGTATTACCTATATATTGCTAATAAATAATATTACATTATATTTATTTATATTTACTTTATATATGTTACGGTAAATGTGATTAATCCGGTGATTGTTCATAATCACCACTAAACTTAGTATATGTGATAAATTATTGACTATTTGTCAAATTTACCGGTTAGGTTATAAAATCTCCAACTCATAATGGCGAATGTGATAAAAGTCCATAACTTTTCAAAAATTTGTCTAGTTTGTGTAACTGCTTTGCTTCTATCGTGACGTAAACCACTGCTAGGTCAACAATTACAGGCAAAGAAAATGTTCCGAGTTGTTTTTTTGGAAATATGCGGTTAACAATAATTTATCAAATACACTGTGCATGAAGATACTGATTCACTATATACTGATTCAACAGATGCTGATTCAGACAGCGCACATCGAATGTGATCGAAACGGCACGAGTCGCGATCAACGAAAAGGGGGAGGTCTGAGGGGGGGGGGTCAAAAAACTGTGCTGTATTCTACTGACTTAATCAGTCAAGATCTTTATCACATTCGCCATTATGAGTTGGGAATTATGTAAACTCACCGGTTAATTTCATAAATATTCAATAATTTATCACATTTGCCAAATTCAGTGGTGATTATATATAATAACCGGTAATTATACATAATCACCAGTTTATTACATTTACCGTAACATATATATTTATATTTAATTTATGTCTATTTACATGATTTACATTTTTCTTAATTTTTATATGCTTATATTATTTACATTATTTATATACATTTATATCATATAAAACATTTTATAAAGTGAACCGTCTAAGTACTCGATCCATGTTTTCTTACTTCTAACCTTTAACTTAGAGAACGTAGAAATAAGGTCATTGAAATCGATAGTTTGTGCTACGTCTTACTCTATCGATAGAGTTAATAATTCTACAAGTCTATCGTGTTTCATTGTAGAACATGCATGTGTTTTTATTAACTTTAATTTGTAAAAACTGTACTCAATAAAACGACAATTTTCTGATTAAAAAATATACTACGAACTTTACAACACTGTTCGTAAACCTTAGATCGTTTTAGAACCGAATCGTTTGCTTACCGATGTGTCGCAATAAAAATTTACTATCATTCATGACTAATTTTTAAAAATTAAAAAAAAATCACATTTATATAAAAATTAAATTGCAAAAATGCTGATATTCGGATGCAATCTGGGAGGGACGCTGCGGTTCCAAGAAAGAAAATTTAAAAGAGAAAATTTATATGCAGCTGAGATATACAATCCAGAATTATTTCTAACTCGACACCTCGTTGATACTCAGCTAGTCAAAAAACGTTAGCACCAAACCATAACGTGGGTGTGCAAAACTAGAGGAAGAGCCCCTCAAATTTTCTCGTTGAAGGTTTTATTAGTTTTTTATTTTCTGTTTTCGCTTTCAAAATAACCAAGCAATAATTCATTTAGTTCCATTAATTCTTGTCGTTGAGTTTATCTCGATTATTGTAGAGTATTAAGCATCATAAAAGTATGTCGTGATCCCATCCCAGAAATACTGCCACCCTAGGCGGCCGCTTAGTTCGCCTTACGATCGCGCCGGGCCTGCCCACGTATTAACCTCTTGACTCCCGGGTGTACACTGCGTACGTTCTCTCGTTTCAGTAAGCAGCGACCAGGACGTGCACCCCGTACGTCGTTCACTATACATTGTAATCTATTAATATCTTTATAATTATTTATCACATTATCATATCCTTTTTACTCAAAAATTTAGATTTATGAATAACAGTTCTCCTGAGTATGGAGAACCATATTTAGAAATTTTAGGAGCTTCTCCTTCGTGGTAAAGAGATATGGGTTAAGAAAGGTTAGCTGTATTGGAATGAAAAAGACAAGCACAGTGGTCCGACAAGGCGACCGCAACTCCCAGCCTAGACAGATTTTATGATCAAGGGGCGCCAGTGAAAAACCAATGAAAAACGAATATAACAAAGGCAAAATAATAAAATTGACAGTCGGTTTATAGGGGTTATAACTCCTCGTGGTTTTCGCTGTTTTAAATCCCGAGAAGAAGGAAGATGTTAGGGACGTACTCAAGTTGGGCTGTGCTTGTGTGTGGTTAAGCATTGTATAGGTCGTAAGGAGGAGCCATAGTTGAGGGCGGTAAATATTGGTTGAGAAGTGATTGGTACCTTCTAGGTGATGGACAGATCGAGAAATGATTAAGGGATGATCTAGGAAGAGAGAGAAGAGAGACGAAGCAAGAAGCTGGAGAGAAGAGGTTCGGGAGGAGAATGGAGTGAGTTGGCGGAGAGAGAGGTTCGGAGAAAGAGCGGAGAGAGCGAAGAGAGCGAAGAGAGAGCCGGCAGAGAGTCGGGAACGTGACGCGTCAAGAGTAAAGTTGTGCCGAGGCCAAGTTGGCTCGAAAGTATCAATCGAGTAAACCTCGGGAGTGCTGTGAAAACAGAGTTGATAACGACAGAGAAAATTGTGGAGCAAGAGGCGTTTTCCGAAGCAAGGAGCATTAGCGACGGCCATCACCAGCCGGGGCAGTGCGTTACACCCCCAAAGCTATACATACCTGGAGCCGGCTCTAGACATACCTGGAGCAAGCTTGTTGCGCAAGGACAAGGTGTCATCGTGGGAGAGCAGCAGCGGCGGTCTTTACCAACCAAGGCAGTGCGTACACTGTCAAACCAATACAACACCGAAGACATACCTGGAGCAGGCTTGTGGCGCAAGGACGAGGAGTCTTCGTGAGACACCACACGTGAGTCCTTCCCTTTTCATTCTCGAATGAGGTTGCAGGGTGCATAGGGTTAGGCTCAATTAAGTTTTTATATATATATACGGCCGAGAAAAGGGGCTAGGCTGAGGAAAGGGGCATAGGTTAATGTATACACGCATCATCGGAATCAATTTGGTAGTTTATGAACAAATACTCTCAGTCAATTCGATAGATATTTCGGGATATAATGATGAAATGGATTGTTGAACATAATTTTGTTTATATACGATCACGGCTGTGTATTTCCAGTATTTGGCATTTATTAAATTATTGTTTGTTTTATGAATGTTTCATGTTTAATTAAGACTGTCGTTCAACTTTTGTCTTCCAGCGAAACTAAAACTAGTCGTTAAAAATAAAAGTTTACGATATAATTATATTATACTAGCAGTTTGCCATATGAGACGGCCCTTTTTGCTTCCACTTCTTTTATCCGGGATGCAATGAATTCCGGTAAGTTCTGTATTGGGGTTCAATTCGATTTATCTAAGGCGTTCGATCTTATTGATCATGAAATACTTGTGCTTAAACTTCACTCTATTGGCATCCGTGGTCAGATATTTAACCTTTTGAAATCTTATCTCACAGCATGATTATAGCATACCAAATTGGTAACAGTATTTCCGCTATGGGATTTGTAGACACTGTAGTACCCCAAGCAGTGTTCTTGGTTCACATTTATTTATGATTTATTTGAACAATAATATTTTTTCTGTTGATGGTACTGGGTGTATGATTGCATATGCTGATGATATTTTCATTTATTGGGCTGGTACTGACCTCATCCGTTTTAACTCCGAGCTTCCTTTTTATCTTGAATGGTTTTCGGTTAATAAATTAGGTGTTACTTATCTTAAAACATCATCCATTATTTTTTGTTATCGCGCTAAACATCTTCCATCTCCTTTGCCACAGGTATTTATTGGTGATAGACCTTCCCCTTTTCAAAGTAATGTTAAATTATTGGGCGTTGTGATTAGCAGAAACCCAAATTGGAATGATCATATTAACTACGTTTGCTCTAAAATAAGTAAAAATATGCCTATTATATTTAAATTATCTAATATATTGCCTCCTAACTTGCTTATTATTTTTATTATTCTTTAATATATCCATATATTTTTTACTGTTTCCTTGTTTGGGGTCATTTGACATATACAAACCTAAATCGCTTTTTATCTATGCAACGGCGCTTTCTTAATATTTATGTTCGTCAATTAAATCATCCTGTTAATAATATAGAACTTTGTTGGATTCTTTCCATCAATAAATTTACATTTTATCGATCGACTATATTCATGTTTAATTGTATTAAATTAAAATTATATTCTAATTTTTCCCCATCTTACTTGCATATTCATACAGTACTCATTATCATCCAGAGTTGCAAGTTCCTTTCTGGAGAATAAATTTCAAATATTGTAGTATTATAGTTTCTGGCCCTCAAACTTAGAACTCCTTACCTGTTTCTGTCAATGTTAGATATATGTGACTATCACCGTACATCGGAAAACTAAGCCAATCCGTGCAACCCTAAAACTCTCTCTCCAATTCATTGTACTGTTGTCCGTCAGTCGTTCTTAAAGCTTCTTAGTATTAACGTGTCTTTTTCCTACTTCCATTTATAGCAGAAATTAACCTCAAAATATATTCAAGATAATATTAAATGTATTTTAAATATCGTTGCTAGTTCATATGCTCATCGTCTCAATTTAATAAGCGAAACTCTAAAGAAGAATAACTCGCACTATTCGAGGATAACCGGATAAAAAAAAGTAAGTGTTTACTACCTTATCTGATTACTTGTTTGTATTAACGTACTTCAAAAACAGTTAATTAGGATTCAAATTTTCCAACAGATTATGAGACTGAATAAGTGAAAATAATTCTCTTTTTGAGCATTCGTAATTAGTTAAGACAAAAATGGCATTCTCAAAGGACAGCAATATCCATATAATGAAACTGGACTCTAATAACTATGCCATTTGGAAATTCAAGCTGGAAATGTTACTCATAAAAAAGGACCTGTATGAAACAATACAAGACGAACCTTCAAATCCAGTTACGGCCACATGGCAAAAACGCGACCAATAATAAATTTAAATATAGAGGATAACCAAATTATGTATGTTAAATATGAAAAAAATGCTAAATCGACATGGGAAGCACTAAGAAAAATCCGCGAAACAGCAAATCTAACAAGTAAACTATTTTTACTTCGAAAACTCTACAGCACAAAGCTGGAAGAAGGGGGAATATAAACACTCATATTATAAATAGGTTAGAATTAATAGATAAGTTATGCGCTATCGGAGAAGAGATAAATAACTCCCATATATCCGCCCTCCTATTATGCTCTGTACCGAGAAGTTACGACGGACTCATAACCGCCCTAAAAGCGAGACCAGAAGAGGAATTAACTCCGGACTTTATAAGAGTTAAATTATTAGATGAGTTAAATCGAAGAATTGAAAACTTGATAGATGAAACATCTAAAGCGTACAAAACCCATCATAGTCAAAATAAGGGAAATAAGTTCTGTACATATTGCAGAAAAACCAATAACTATAAATCGGAATGCTGGCATTTAAAAATAAAAATTCTAACGCACCGAAACATTTTTCAAAAGGCGATAACAGGCCAAACCAAAAATCCTCTTTCTGTTTACAAATCGACTGCGAAAAAGCGCGCGACTGAGAGACGCCAATTCGTTATCAAACTTCACCGGAAACATTAATAAGCTTTGAAATCTTAATAAGGCAATTAATTCCTCAAAAATTTAAACTTGATAATTGTAAACACGGTAATGAATGTAGCAATTGCATTAAAGGAAAATTATCTGAAAAACCCTATCCTAAAGAAAGCACACACAGGGATAAAAGACCGCTAGAATTAGTCCATTCAGACGTATGCGAACCAATGCAAACTCCCTCTATCGGCGGAAAATTGTATTTTCTTAGGTTCATTGATGACTTCAGCCGTTTTACCATGATATTTCTCCTTTCAGAGAAAAGCGAAGTATTTAAAAAACTCAAGGAGTATGTAGCAATGACTCGCAATAAATTTGGAAGAAATATCGGCACGCTGCGATCCGACAACGGAGGAAAGTACATCAGTAACGAAATAGAGGACTATCTCAGGGATCAAGGCATACACCATAAGCTCACTGTATCCCACCCACCATCACAAAATGGATTAAGTGAACGCAGAAATCGCAGTTTGATGGAAATGACACGTTGCTTGTTGTTAGAAGCAGAACTCCTACAAAATTATTGGGGTGAAGCCGTTCATACCGCAACCTATCTATAGAATCGCCTACCCACAAAATCCAAGGATAAAACACCTTACAAAATTTGGACTGGAAGAAAACCAGATATTTCACACATCAAAGTATTTGGTTGTAAAGCTTTTGCCTACGTAAACAAGACAAAACGTGGAAAACTCAATGATAAAGCCATCGAGGGAATTTTCGTTGAATATGATAATAAAAGCAAAGGGTATCGCATCAAGATTGGCAAAAATGATGTAATTATTAGCAGAACGGTGAAATTTATCGAAGAGACGAAAACTGAAAAACCTATTCCAATAATGGACGTGTCAATACACAGAGAAATTGATGAACCTGATACTGTTGATCCAAGAAGATCAAAAAGAACCACAAAGGGACAACCTCCAGAACGATTAGGCTATCAAACTGAAACAACAAGAAACATTGAACCAAAGGACTGGAAAGAAATGCAATCTCTAAATTCTAATGAAAGAAAGAAATGGTTAAAGGCCACTGAAGAAGAAATAAAATCACTAGAAGAAAACGACACATGGGACTCGGTTGATTTACCAAAAGGAAGAAAAACCATAGGATGTAAATGAACATTCAAGGCAAAAACAAGTGCAAATAGAAAAATTGAACGGTATAAAGCAAGATTGGTTGCTAAAGGCTTCAATCAAAAATTTGGGACGGACTACGACGAAACCTTCGCACCTGTAGTAAAGCATACAACAATAAAAACATTTTTAGCAGCGGCAGTGCATAAAGAAATGAAAGTTCATCACGTTGATATTAAAACAGCATTTCTCCATGGTGAATTAGAACAAAAAACCTACATGGATCAGCCACCTGGATATAATAAATTTCAAAAGAACAAAGTATGCAGACTAAATAAAGCCATATATGGACTGAAACAAGCAGCAAGAGCTTGGAACATAAAAATCGGAGAAAAACCAAGAAAACCTCTTCAAACGAAGTAAAGTAGACCCCTGTCTCTTCGTGAAAGATGAATAACAACCTGTATATATCATCCTGCATGTTGATGATTTTCTTATTTCCTGTGTAAATGAAAGAAAAATTCAAAATGTTATCGAAACCCTAAACAAAGAATTCGAACTCAAAGACTTAGAAGAAGTCAGTTACTACCTGGGAATTAACATTGATAGATCAAGTACTGGGGATTTTGCGTTATCACAGAAGAATAAAATTGAAGACATCGTTGAAAAATTCTCTCTTCAGAATTCAAAACCAACTTATACACCTATGACCACAGATTACCACAAAATGGAATGAGAAGATGATATCTTGCAAGACAATACGAATTACAGAAAGGCAGTAGGGCCTTACTATACATTGCCGCAGTAACAAGACCTGATATAGCATGCTCCGTTAACCTACTAAGTAGAAGAAACGAAAAACCAAGACAAAGAGCTTGGACAGCCGTCGAAAAAGTGATTCGATACTTAATGACAACAAAAGACTTAAAACTCCTCATTCGCAAAAATCATGATCCAACTCTCAAGGCATTTAGTGACGCAGACTGAGTTAATGACGAAATCCCACGAAAATCCACCAGCGGCTACGTATTCCAAATCGGAGGGAGTACAATATCCTGGAACTCTAGAAAACAGAACTGCATTGCGTTGTCATCTAAGGACGATAGTCACGATATTAAATTATTTATTTTCTAACTGCGACAGTATTGTGTTATATTTATCTACTATTTTTGCTCAGTGTATCACATCAATCACAACTCCATCAACTTGTTCAGATTCCAAGCACAGATAAAAAGAAACGTCCCTAAAAGCGATGCCGTATTTGCACAACTAAACATATTAGTAAAAATTCTCGGCTAACGTGTGCTCGTTGCGAAATTTTTCCAGGACCATGCAATAGAAGTCATTTTGATGGATATCGTAAATCTTTAAAATAAATTCCGGAGTTTTATGTATAAGCATGATATATAATATATTATACATATTATAATAATGTCGTACTATTTTTTTCCCGTTTTCCGCCACACAGCCTAGTATATAGCCCTACACCGGCGAAATAAAGCCTGGGAGTTAGGGAGCAAAGGGATTAATGGATTTGATGATATCACCACAATTAAGTTTTGATTTCATCAATTTCCAAACTCGTTATAGGCATTCGGATTTTGTTTTCTCCTTCATCTGCGAATGTAGAATATTATCTGCTTCAAGTACCCCAAGGTATTGTATCTTTCTTCATTTGCGAGTCCTTTTACCAAGTTCCCATTTCCAAGTATGGTTCCCTCGTATTGTACGATTTTTCCTCATTTATGGTTAAGGTGGAACAATTTCCTAGCCCAAAATTTATCCTGATATCATTGCTGAAAATTCTAACTGTATTAAAAAGAGAGTCCAATTCCTTTTGGGATTTTCCAAATAGTTTTAAGTCATACATATAAATATATGAGGGGGGGGGGATTTTTCTTTGATTCCTTGAAACTGTGTACACTAGTGAGGTTTGATTTAAAATGGTTGTTAGTGGAATTAATGTTATGGCAAACAGCAGTGGTGACAGTGGAAAATTCCTCTTCTGACCTTGGTTTCTCCCAGCTCTTATCATGGTGCAAATTCACAGTCCACAATGTATTTGGCTGGTTTCATCCCATTTAGTTATCAAGTCCTTTCCAAGGACCTCAAATAACTATAGGTACCTGCGTGTGATGTGAGTTGTCCCTATAAGTGCGGCTTTTTGAATTTGGTGGCAGTATTTGTTACTAATTTTCAAGGTGTTGAGGTGGTGCTCTAGATTTTTGGGAACAGCACGTAATGCACCCACTACAACCGAAACACCTGTAGCTTTCTTCGTCCAAAGTCTCTCCACCTCTATTTGCAAATTTTTGTACAGCATTTTGTGATCTTCTCAACATTATTATTAATATTATTATTAAATCAATATTAACTAATTTTTTCTATACCAAATTAATACTTAAATCCAGAAAAGCAATTTTTTCACCCTTATTAGTTTTTTTTTCAAAGAAAGTCAATCTAGACAAATATTGCCAATGAGATCCACAAATTGGTTACCATTAAAGATAATAACATCGACTACATATCTCAATGCATCGATTTTAAAGAAATCGCCCCTGGATTCATAATAATATAAGAATAAATTAGCACTAAAACTAAAAAAGAAACTTTCCATAGGGATAACCGAAAGGAACATAAAGGTTTTAAACTCCTAATTTAACATAAAATTTACCCATATTTACACCAACACAATTACAGAAAACTACTTAGATAACCATACAAAATTTTGAGACTCGATAAACACTAATGCGTAGTATAAAAATGCATTTGTCATCGCTTATACTTTATAATATTTTTTATATTAACTTATATATGTGGAAACAGTATGTGTAAGGACATACGAGAACACCCTCTAGAAGAGGAGCGGATATTACTCATTCCGGCGGGCGTTGGCCGGTGAATCCAGACATGTGTATAAAGCTGTCTCGATCGTTTGTTCTTTTTGTGTAAAGATTAGTAGCTAATATAAATGTATTAATTTACTGTTGTTTGTGAGTGCTGTGTTCTGTGTTTACTCTAAATTGGTGATCCTACAGAAAATTGGGGATTCGTGCCGCAATATGAACAATGATTTGAAAAGTAGGCTTTGAACTTTGATGTGCACGTGAGAAATGGCGACACGGATAAACGTACGTTGACAGTACAAGCTTTGCTTCGAAGTGTGAAAAGAAAGTTTGTGTGAAAAACCGGAACCGGACAAGCATTTGGATTAGTTATTTGGAGGCGAAAAAGAACTGTGAAGTATATTTTCCTTTTACCGTAATGGCGTACTTGGCAAGAGCCAGGAAAGTTGACTTGTTGGTGTTGACCGACGAACTAGAACTAACGGCGTCGGTGGATCCAAAATTGGCTCAGTTAACCCAAACAATTGATAATTCGGAAAACTCTGATGAGGAATACACAAAAGCTTTGGTAAACACTGTTATAGCGCAGAGAGAAAGTTTAGAAAAACTTCAAAGTGAAAAAGCTGAGCGGGAATTTGAGTTAAGGAAATTGGAAATTGAAAGGGGAAAGGGAGTGGCAACGACTCGTAGGAATTTGCTAATACCGTTAGATGTAATGATATATTAAATTTAATGAACAAATATGATGTAAACATAGACATTAGCATGCACTTGGTTTTATATGAAAGGCAAATTAGCCGAATTGATGTGCCAAAGGAAGGATGGGACATGTATTTGCTTGGGTTGCTCCCTTTAGATTTGTCGAATTTAATTATGCTGGAACCTGATACACTCATGAATATAACTGTGTCAGGAATTTACTATTAAATCGATTTAAGTTAAGCCCTTAGCAATTCCGACAAAAATTTATGACACGTAACAAAGAAACAACAGCTAAATGTTGCGATTTTGCATTCGAATTGAACAACTCCTTTGAGCAATGGTTAAGTGGTTTACAAGTAACTGACTTTAACGATTTAAAAGGACTTATCGTTACTGATCAACTTAAAAGAAAACTACCCAGTGAGGTGAAAGAACATTTGATCGATGACCTTCCGAATCTAATAAAGATTGAAGATTTTTGTAATAAATTAGACGTGTATGAGACGGCGAGGTACCATTTCAAAAAAGAAATTAACCGCAGTATGAAATTTGAAGATAACAAAATTAAACGGCGCTTCGGTGAAGGGATTGATAAGAATCAATTACACAACCAAATCCACCAAAATAATATTAAATGGAATCGTAAATGTTATAATTGCGACGGTGTTGATCACATAGCGAAAGACTGCAAAAATAAAAATGAAGGAATTCTCTGCTTTAAATGTAAAGGTCAAGTCCATAAGGCGAATACTTGTACCCAAAGGAAAGTTTACGCAACTCAAATTCGTACTTCCGGAGACTATCCGCGAAAATTTCAAAAGAACATTAAAATATTCGATTTTAAAATTAATGCGTTAATTGACACTGGGTCCGAGGCAATGATGATAATCTGGCAATTGTATAAGGAAATTGGTTCTCCTAGACTGAGCAGTAATAAAGTAGCATTATTGGGTATTGGTGGAGAAGAGATTAGACCACTGGGATATTTTCCTGCTAGAATAGTAACTGATGCATGTGTAGTAGCCACAAATATTTATGTGTTGAAAAATTTATGTAATAATGCAGTTATAGGCATGGATTTGATAAATTATTTTGAGTTCGCCGTAAAGGAAAATGAGTTGTTAATTTTGGGAAAGCGAAAATATCCTCGCGTTATTTCTGATCAGAGCGGCAGTGGAAAGGGGAGTTTTTGATTTCACAACGACGCCGGAGTTGTTTATCGAAGGGCGCCTGTCTATCTACTAAAGGCTGCGAGCTGCGGAGCTCTAAGCGGAAGTGAGGACTGACCTCCAAACGCCTATAGTGGAAAAGAGCAATGGGGCGCTACTGCAGAACACGCAACCCACTCTGCCAAAACTGGCAATTGGTACTGGCAATACTGGTAATTGACACAGTTAGCCTCCATGTTATTTACTCCGTTCTCGTCTGTCTTTTTTCTCCTTCTCTCCACCTCCTATTCCCAATTCTAAAAAAATGAGTACTTACTTATTCCATGAGATCGGATGTTTCCGGCATCGGCAAAGTCACTAGCCGCCATGTTGTTTACGGTGTTTTTGGTAATACTTCTCCTTCCCTCATATACTTTTCGTCAATCCTCCTCCTTCTTCCTTCGCATACTTTTTGTCCATTTTCGTCCTCCTCCCCTCCCGTAATTTTCGTTATTCTGCTTCCTTCTCCTCCCCTACTTTTCAGGATCCTCCTCCTATAATTTCCGTGAATCCTCCTCCTCCCTCCCTACTTTTCGTTAAATATTTTGCCCTTACTCCTCTTCCCTCTCCCCTCCCATTTTTTTTTTTTTTTTTTTTTGGTGCATCCTGATTCTTCTCCACCCCCCCTTTCCGTTATTCCTCCTCCCTCCAAACCTAAAAAACATTACCACGTTTCCTACAACGTAATTGAAAATCACCTTCCATACCCCGTCTCGAACACGGAATCACCATTTTCTTCCCCTTCGGATACTCATACTCACGTGCAATTAAACCCTTTTTCATGGCCCACTCAATCTATAAAAAAAAACCGTAATCCATAAAAAATGAAAACATTCATACATACCGTTCCAGTTGATATTTCTTTCTTTTCCTTCTTATCTTATGCCTGTCTATAACATTGGACATGTCGTCATGTCTGACAACTCCTAAGTCTTCAAGAAGTACACTTGCCGCAGCTTTTTCGACACTTCCATTCTGTTGCACGTGTTAGCTAGGGCTGGAAGGCGGGTTGCTAGTGATATACTTTTACCATTCACTTTCGATTGCGGTGACGTTGAAGGCTTATCAGTAAGATCATGACACTGTTGCTCATCAACAAGATTAGAAGAATGAGATAACTTCAAATCTTCACATGAATTAGCTGTGGTTGCATTTTCACTTTTCTTTCGTTTTTTGAAACTTTCCTCTTCCTTTTCAAACCTGTACTTTCTTTTCCTAAGTTTCTGCGTTGTCGCCATATCAACTGTGCCTATCGCCATTTTCCTTGAAGTCCTCTGATCCTCAAGAAACAGTTTTTCTAATTCTGGAACTTTCGTATCATGTGTCCATTCACGAGTACATCTGTTGAGAGATGCACACTTGCAAGAATAAAAATCAAACAGACGCTGTTTTTCTTCCGATTGGAAAATTTGTAATTTGGACTTCATTTTTTCCGTCTGTTTCTTAGCGACAGCTTTTTCATGCTCTTGTATTTATCATTTTGATTATTCCTTCCATAGAAACTGTTGGAATTGAGGCGGCCTGCCAAATTGTTTCAACCTTTTCAGCCACATAAACCTCTATCGCCCCTACAGCTAGGTCTGATTTTATATAATTTTTTATTTAATTTCTCTCCAACAAAAAGTACTATAAATTTTTGCCCTTATATTTTTCACACCTTCTTCCAACTTTTCTGTGCTAGAAAGAGGAGAAAATCGATAATTAAAAGAATTAATGAAATGTGAAAATTTACAACATTTTCGGCCATTTTGGCATATTTAGACCCCAAAGTGGAACCGGAAGATATTTATTGATTACTTTAAATTTTTGCACTTACGTTTCTTATATGTTTTTCCAATCTTATGCGAGCTATTCAAATTACTGGCGTACGCAGGGGGGTGTTGATGAGGGTTGTAACGCCCATTGCAATGAAATGTTGTATATTTAACTTAGGAATACATGGAGTTGTAGCTCTGTAACCCTTGAGCGTATAACCCTCCTTAAGAATTTTATGCTTTCGCCTATGGGGTTAACTATGTGCTTCATAGCTTAATGGGCCTATATCTTTTAACTGTTAATTTTTTTTATTTCGTGGAGGGGTCAGGATTTGATTTTGGGAGGAGGTTGACTATGTGCTTAACATTTCGATGAAACTTTTACATTTTCGATCTTAAATTTTCATTTCAAGAGGGGAGGTTTGAACCCTAGAACCCCCACTCATGTGTAAAGCCTTGTGGGGTATGTAGCTAATAGACTCTACACTAATAAGGCTGAGAGTGAGTAGTTAATAGACTATACTAAAATTTGAAAATCCAGAGGGGTTAAAAATCACTGGTTATACATATCTGGACACTGGAAGAAATAATCTTTTAATTCATTGAAGTAAGGAGTTCCTTACGATACAATTCCTTTTAGTGCTGAAACATCAATGCGGCAAAATTTTTGGAAATCACCCAAAACGCCTGATAGCTTCAGAAAAGAGCGACATTGTAAATTTTATACCTTGGCCTTCATAACCCGAAATTCTGCCATCGAGAAGTTCGTGTTGGCTTTGAAGAACATAGCCATTATCAAAGAATATATTTTTGGAAAATTATCCGTTTCTGCAGGAATATAGCCAACGTTTATTGCTAGCACCTAGTAACTGTTTTGTCTGCTAGTTTTACGTTCCAAATAAACGAAAAATTACTTCATTAATGGCAATTTAATTTAAAAACAAAATGCAGACGAATTAGCCTTGAAAAGAACTGTTTTCGTATGTATTTGGATCAATTATCTCAAATAAAAACCGAAGAAAACAAGCACACCATAAATCAATCATGGCAATAGGCGTTCTTCAGCCGTTTAAAAAAAGGTGGAAGGCAGGAATGACGTCACAACTGGATTTGCCAGATTGAGATAGTTTTCGGGACCATTTATGGACGCCAAACTTTAAAAAAATTTAAAAGTTAAATACTGCACGAAAATTAGAAATATTTTAAATTTATTCATTTTTCGACTTACTGAATCGAATAAAAAAATGCTGAACAACTCCATTATCGCTCACACGAGATCAAATTGTTGAAAAATATAAAATTTTACATTTTATGAAATATTAGATACTATTTCTTTACAAATTACTACACGTTTTCAAGATATGGAAAAGCTTCATTTTATTACATTAAGGGATACTTCAAAATTTGCGGAGTATTCCAATAAATTTCCTACAAAAACAATAAATAATTTAAATGTGTACTACCCCAGTATATTTACTGACTTCCAAAGATTGAAATATGAATTAAAACACATATATCTGGATAAGCAGTATAGAGATATGAAATTACAAACATTCATGGAAATTTTAACAGAAAACAGATACATTTTTAAAGAAGCTTATAAACTTTTTTGCTTAATAGTGACTATTCCGTCCACTAGTGTTTCTGTAGAACGGAGTTTTTCTTGCTTAAACAGAATCAAAATCAGTCTACGTAACACAATGTTTGAAGACAGACTTAGAAACTTGTCAAAAATTTCAATTGAAAAGGAACTATTAAAAGAGTTAATAGAAACTCAACCATTTTTTCACATCATCGACAAGTTTGCAAGTCTAAAAGAATCGAACTTATATTCAAAAAATAAAGACTGGGTAAGCATTTATTGCATATTTTTATTTTGCTTGTTGTCTCCACATATTATCTCTGTCTGTACAACATGTAGTACCATATAAAGGCCTGATTAGAAAATTTCCGAATCGAATGTGGGCTTGGGGTGTTTACCTTAGCCAACTGATTTCAATAAAAGCAACCTAATGAAAGAACTCAACAGACGTATTAAACTTGGCTGGAGTACATTCGGAAGAAACAATTTTATCCTGAAGGGAAAATTGCCTTTTTGTCTCAAAAGAAAGATCTTCAACCAGTGTGTATTGCCCTTCCTCTCTTATAGATCAGAGACATGGAGTCTAATAGTTGCAGCAATACTAAAGTTACAGACAACCCAAAGGAGCATATACAGTTGAATGCTTAGAATAACTAGGAGAGATCGAGAAAGAAACACTTGGGTGAAAGAGCAAACTAGGGTAGAGGACATAATCGTGAAAGTAAAAAGGCTGAAATGACGATGAGCTGGACATATCGCAAGAAGAACTGATCAACGATGGACAATTCAAATTCTTGACTGGATTCTAAAAGACTATGGAAGACCTAGAAAACGTCCTCAATCAAGTGATTGAAATAAGAAAACTGGTTGGGGTGACGTGGCAGCAAATTGCGCTGGATAGACTTGTGGGGAAAGGATTTGGAGACCCATCCAGCAATAGAGATGTAAAAAACCCTGGAATATAGAAATGTGGGAATAAACCCTGGAATTTTCAGAAATAAACTGGGAACTTCCCAGACATCACAACACGGATGTACACATTCATAATTCAGCAATCTGACTTCCATTACGTCGACGAGATGTCTACGTCCAAAATGTACATTCACTGTATGTATGCTAAAAAGCTTATTCCATTCAGTTCCATGATGAACGTCTACTAGACGTGGATGAAAACTAGATAAACGTTTGCTGGACATCCAGCAGATATGCTCTTTGGATGAACCATGGATGAACTGGATACTTTGCTTGTGATTGTTTAAAAAAAATCTGCGCATGTGCAGTAATTTTCGTTTCAGAAAGGTGCTTTCTAGTTGCTATCTGCTTTGTTTAATTATCGCGAAAGCATTCTATATTTTAAAGTAAGTTTATTTTTATTTTGGAATTCGCTTTAACGTAATTACTTATTATGTTATCTAAAAGATCTAAGTTAGGTCAGCGTCAACAGCGCCATAATTTAAACAGAATTGTCGAAGAAGAGTTAGCTGCTATAGCGGGTAATGCTCCTGTTGATCTGTTAGGCGTAGCAGTAGATGATGAATAACAACGTTTTAACAGCTGATCTAGATGATTTTGATAATAATCGTTGGTTTTCCGAAGGTAGTAGTTCAGAAAATGACAATTCGGCCCAGTTTTCTCATCCTACAAGTAAACAATCAAGCTTCCGCTTCAACGGGAACTCGAACAACCACCGCCGATACTGTTAATTTTCCGCAGAAGCTAGCGAGTTGGGCTATCGAATGTGGAATTACTCATTCACATTTAAATAAGTTCATTCACATATTAAAAGAGCATACTTCCTTCTCACACTTTGTTCCAAACTCCGAAGCAAACTGTCGTTAAGTTGGTAACACAAGATTATATTGTCATTTCGGCTTGGTATCGGGCTTGAAAAATGTTTTGACCAGCATAGAAGTAAATTGTCCTAAAAAACTAGAGCTGTTTATTAATGTAGACGGTTTATCTTTAGCCAAAAGTTCAGGCAATCAGTTGTGGCCAATTTTGTGTTCGGTGTCAAACATAGAGGGGAAAATTGTGTTTCTTGTGGGCTGTTACCATGGTCATTCAAAACCCAGTGATGCGAATGAATTGTTATCGGATTTCGTAAGAGAATTAAATTTAGTGATGAGGGAAAATTTCAGCTTTGGTGATCAGATTTTTAAAATCAAATGAGTGGGCTTAATTTGCGATACTCCTGCTATAGCATTTGTTGCATACATTAAAAGCTATTCTGGTTATTTTGGTTGTGGAAAATGTATTTAAGAAGGAGAATTTGGGAAAAATAGAATATATTTTCTTGAAGTCAATTCTCTTGAGAGAACTGATGATTCTTTTAAAGATCGCTTGCAAGGAGATCATCACACTGGTAATTCCATTCTTGAAACCATCCCAGATTTTGGCATGGTTTAACAAATACCGTTCGAATACCTTCACCTGGTTTGTTTGGGAGTTATGCGCAAATTAGTTAAGTTGTGGTTGAAAGGAGACTTAAAGTATTACATTCTTCATGTAACTGTTGTCAAAATCTTTCAAGAACTGGTTAACTTCTGTCCTTACATCCCAAGAGAGTTTCAATGGAAGCCACGTTCATTGAAAGAAATTGGTAGATGGAAGGCAACTGAATTTCATCAACTGCCCTTATACACAGGACATTCAGTTTTAAATGTATTGCTCAAACGCTTGTATGAACATTTCATGTGTTTGCATTATTCGATTTCAATTCTGTGTATGACTGAAATGTCTAAGTGTAATGATTTACACAATTATGCTGAATCTCTATCGTGTTTCATATTGTTCGGCGGTACAAATTACTTTTGCATCTTAATCGTAGGTTTTTTGGCGAGGCCAAGGTTTTTTTTAAGTAATAGTGTAATAGTTATTCATTAGTTTAATACGTATAATTGTTTATACTTAGTCAACCATTACTTGTTTCACCACTGGCGTTTCAGGAATTTACTGCGACAATCAAATTTTCTTGAAATCTCGCAGCAATTGAGGCGCGTAGCGCAAAGAAGGCGTGAGGTGTTTATGTTATTTTTACTAAATGAATCCCACCTAATTTCAATTCTTAACATATAAATCAAATCGTAATTTGAAATTCCAGCACTGCTGGTTTTCTAATGGAATTGTAAATTATGATTTAATTTATATATGGTAAAATTAATTTACGTATTTTAGTAAAAATAACGTAAACGCCCTCCCCCTTCGGCATTCGTTTCGCTACGAGCCTCCCTTGCGGTTGCGCCTCAATCGATGCGAGGTTTCAAGAAAATTTCATTGTCACATTAAATTCCTGAAACACTTGTGGTAGAATCAGTAATGGTTGAATTAGTAATGATTGACTAAGTATAAACAATTTATTAAACTAATAATTAACTATTACTTAAAAAAAGTCTTTAGCCTCGTAAAATAATCCGATGAATCAAATCTCCTATAGGCAGACACAACACCTGAAGCTAGCCCCAAGCTTTAGGTACTTTGCCTTCTGAAAGTTGCTAGACTTTCTTCTTCACCTTTCATTTTTAGAGTAAATTTGGAAGTTTTGGCGAAGTTTCTCTCTCGCCTTGAGTCGGATTGGCAGTCTGGTGGGACACTTAGTCGTTTTTTCCCTTTTCTTAAAGGTAGTGGTTACTGATCCATAAGCTGGATAGGGATCTACAAGTCACCTGCGCATGCTCATACCTTGTTTTATGTAAAAGTAGTATCAGAACAAGCATAGCTAGCTAGCTTTAGCAGAAACCACATCATTGTTGAAATGACGTTCCAACTTTGTATAATTTTGATTGTTAATTTGGCATAAAACTTACATCAGGTATAATATTGTTTTCAAACAGGACAGAAGTATTACGAAGATATCTGATTACATCAGGATTTGATAAATTTCTCCTAAATCTAGGTCAAAAAGTTGTAACCAGCTTTAAATGTTATTAATTTTAAGATATATATCTAAAAATTAATAACATTTAAAGCTGGCTACAAATTTTTTGACCTGTTGCTAAATTTAGGAGAAATTTATCAAGTCCTGATGTAATCAGATATCTTCGAAATTAGATGTTGAGATTCGAAATTTTGACTAGATATTTAGTTAAAATTTCGAATTTCCACGTCTAGTTTATAGGCGACTTGGCATCCGGCATTTGTCCAGCCCTGAATTACATATGATATTTTAGATATGCTAGGAACATTTTCTACATCATACTAAAATTGGTCATAATCGCATGCTGGTTTTTTTCTAAAATTATTTTTCTAAAGAAATGAAACTAGTTTGCTAAAACACAATTCACTTCAAATTACTCAAGGTAAAATTTGTTTCTTAGCAAGTATAGACCAGGGTTCGAAATTAGAGCATATGAAATTTTCTCCATGCATGTAACTGCAGTGTACCTAACTATTCAGAAGTATGCTAACTTCATAAGTTTTCTTAAAAATCAGTATCTTTAGAATACGCATCTTTAACCACTACCTTTCTTTAACCCTTCCGTGTGGCACAGTACTTTGTAGCCACATTAAGCACTTGTATTGTTTGACACAGTTGTTTCTTTTATTTACGTAATAGGTGTTTCATGTGAACGCTGGGGTCCGTCCATGGGTTACAAATATCAGATTTTTTGTAAAATTTATTTGGGTGTGCTTGCTATGTGGTTAATGCAATGAGCATGCTTAATGACCGAGGAGAGGGGGTTGATTCATAGCAGGACCTCCTCCCATTTATTCAAGGGTGGGTTAAATAATTGAGGTTTGCAGCCCCCGCTTCCAATCTATGATATTTCGCTTAATGAAAGCTACACGAGAATAATCTAAACATTATTTATTGACATTACAAAACTACGACGACATCAACAAGAAGTAACTACAAGCAGGCTCCCCACCGAATGTTAGGCGCCTGGGGAAAGATTACTTACAGCGCCTCCTCACACGTATGGCCCCCTCCCCCTCTCCCAAATCTTCCAACTAAGCTTTTAATAATCGACTCAACATTGAAAATTTTTCACTTTCCAATAGGCACTTTCAAATGCTTACTTTTAGTAGTCATATAGCCATTGAACAGAAAATAGCCCTAAGTAAAATTAGGGAGTTAAAGAGTTGGGGTAGAAGTAAAAAAAAAAAAAATCTCAATATGATTTGTAGTTTTAAAGAAAATCAATGCATTTCAAAAAATATGGTATATTAATATAGTGCTGAACGAAGAATTAAGGTATGGAAAAAAACTAATAATATGTAATGTTATTTGACTTCACAGCCAAATGCAATATGTTAAACATCTAAAGGAATCTTTCTGGCTTTGGCACTTGCAAAAGATTTTAAAATTTGTTTAAAGTCCAACTTTTTGGCTTCCTTGCTTTCATATTGTGTTGTAAATAAGTTTATTTCATTTGGATGACTCATAACTTTAGAAAAAACAGCTGAGGAACAAGTTTCAGGGGAGAAGTAGGTTGTCAGCTTCGGCACTTTTCTAATAATGCTGCATTCGATGCTTCCTCGTCTTGAGTTAATTTGCGTCTTTGCGCTCCAGAAAGTTTATTAGACATAGTGAAATCTCACTCGCAATATTCATTCTGTACGTACTTACTGTTATAGAAATTCTTTTATTTACACGGGTAAGTCACTACAAACTGGGGCTGGTTCTTAGATCTGACTGAGAACAATGGAAATTATTAACTCTTCATTACACATATTCACAAGATGCACAATAATTCAACAATGACGATGATTACTGATATTTACAAGAATTTATGAAGATGATGATTTCTAGTGTTCACAAGTATTTACGAAGATGACTCTCGGAGCACAGAGCTTTGTACAGCCACCATTAAGTTCAAATTATAAAATTCGCTACTCACTCGTAACGATGATTTCACAAGCCCAATTGCCGGAATGGCAAGATGTTGACTTGAAAATAAATGTTCTTAATCACGGTACTTAAACACTTAGAAACACGACTAGATGAGTTGACAAATACAGTTCACAAATGCTCACAATAAACTTCACAAATAATCCACATAAACTTCACAAATAATCCACATAAACTTTTCAACGAAGGCAAAAAATAGCGAGCGATTACAATAGCTACTCTGCTAGATAAAAATCTTCAGATGAAAACGGCGTCAAATATCCTAATCTCTGGCTCTCTCTCTCTTCCAATCCATACGGGGAAGCTTTAAATAGCTTATAGAGAACAATCTGGAAAGAAGGAATTCTACTGCTTTCTCGAAATCAGTAGAATTTTGCAGAAACTAATTTCATCTCGGACGAGTCTTTTCCCACGTCATTGGTCAGGGCTCGAGCCAGAACGGGCGACGGGTAGGGAAGAGGAGAGGGCGCGACAACCGACTTTCAATAAATCATCAGCTCGTTGGCAATGACAGCGACCCACGCTTCGCTACCGGAGGAATGGAAGCGGAGGGCAGAGTGGGAGGAGTACTGTTTCTAAGGTCGCGGTTCGCTGAGCAATAAGCTACTTGCTTTGTACTGTAAACAGACCCTTCATGTTCAAGTGTTCTATTCGATTGTTAATTCCACGGTATTGGAGTTACGAAAAGAATTGGTATAACAGTTAGCCACTTTTTTTAAAATAATTTTCTCCCGGTAAATTAATGTTACCCGATTGTGAAACCCAATATTTTGCGGCGTCGCCCCCTCGGGCTGCGGCACCCGGGGCGACCGCCCCGCTTGCCCCGCCATTAGGGCGGCCCTGACTACAAACCTTGCCAACTACAGATTTAGATTTGGTGGAAGAAAAGCTTAGTGAAGTAAACATTGCTCGTGAAATGGTAAGAATGATGAATTTAATAGTAAGAAGTTTCGAGTGATCCAGGGAAATTTTGAGACTAGCGATTTCTGGGGTAATTTTGAGACGCCTCTTTATTTTAAAAATGGAAAACAGAACTGTTTAAATATTGGTATCATTTTATAGCCTAACTTCCATACCATAGTAGTATAAACAGGGTGTCTACTCATCTGGAATACCTGGAAAAGTCAGGGAAGTTTTTTCTGACTGTAAAAGTCAGGGAAATTTGAAATTCATTGTTATAATAAATAACTTATTAAAATAATTTTCCTGAACTGTGCTTTTCATACCACATTACCTACTGAAAAATTTGAAAAACTTGTACTTTTGACTAAACTTCTTCCAAAAGTTACCATTTTGCACCAAAACTAATATAATTTATATAAAATTATTAAGCCCATATATTTCTCAGGAGAAAATGTTTGCCAAATATATAACTAAAACTTGAAAAACAAAAAGTGTTTTTAGCTAAATTATTTAATCTGTAAGGAATTTTTATTATACCAATCTCCTTTGCCTTATAGTCATACACATTTTAAACAGAATAGCTGTGTGTAGTAGTGCAGAATAATAGTGTCAGCTTTGCGATTATATAGTTAAGCTCTTTTATAATGGACTCAAAAAGGGTGGAATGGAAATGTTGCTGTAAATATTTAATTAGTGAAAGCTTTTAGTGTAAAGAAATACACTTTTTAATACAGCTTTTGAATTTGTAAATTTACTTTAATTGAGTTATAAAGGGCTTTGGGGTTTGCATTAATGAAGATTTTATAGTCTTGAGCTTATTTAAGTTACGCAAATTTTAATGCATTGTGTGTTGTTTACTATAATTAGCGACTGGAAATCGATTAAGATTTGGTCTGGAAACCTGGAAAAGTCAGGGAAGTTTGAAACAGAATTTGGGTAGACACCCTGTTTAAAGTGAAAAGTAATGTTTTTTGTAGAAAAAGTGGATTTGTAACAATTTTTTGTAACCTTGTAGAAAAATCCCGTTTCCAAATATCAACTTCTGTAAAATTTACTTGTGTGAACCTTGTTTCTTTATGAATGATTTTAAGCTTATTTAAAAAAATGTAACCATTAGTTTCTAATCGAAGGAAGTACTGACTTACTCATTTAATCAGTTTAGTACCATATAATTTTTTATTTTAGGCTGAGAAAAGTCAGTGTCTTATAATTACCCCACAAGGTAATTTTGAGACAGTAAGGTTTTTCTTTTAATTTTTTTTGTTGATAATGCGAATACAGTGATAATGTTTATGTGTGATATTTTTATATGCAAGCTACATATGCGCGTATTTTTATTT
>QLNU02015360.1:316193509-316204182 GCA_006491805.2 Dysdera silvatica
TATCTTAATGCAGTTTTTTATTTGTCATCACGCCTGCTCTCGTTGGCCTTCTGTGTTAGCATTTCATGATTAAAGTGTAAAATGGAAATAGGTGTGATAGTTTTGAACTTGCATTATAGGTTGAATTTTTAAGTAAAATAGGAGGCGGAGCAATAGATTTTGGAGTAAAGCTGATGCTTATAAAGCTTCTCACAGATGATTTAGCCGCCACCTTTAGTTATTTTGGCATTAGGGGCGAAAATCCTGTTTTAAAGGATTGAAATTTTGCCAAGTTATTCATGGTAAGTATTAAGCTAACCAGTTTACTTATTTAAAGAGTGACTTGTACATATGTTTTGTTGTATAAACTATATTTTAAGGAGTTCAGCAAGCTCAATTTTGCTCTACTAGTATATGAAATAATAAAATTGAAAACAGGTAGCCGTCTCCGCAGATTATTTTTGTTCTTGCAGATTAATTGCATAAAATTTTAAGGACATACATAAAAGAAATGAAATTTTGACTGTTTTACAGTACTACCTCATTTTACACCGCCAATTTTTGGACAATGGATGGAAACTTGTTATGAAAGAACTCAACAGACGTATTAAACTTGGCTGGAGTGCATTTGGAAGAAACAGTTTTATCCTGAAGGGGAAATTGCCTTTGTGTCTAAAAAGAAAGGTCTTCAACCAGTGTGTATTGCCAGTCCTCTCTTATGGATCAGAGACATGGAGTCTAACAGTTGGAGCAATACGAAAGTTACAGACAACGCAAAGGAGCATGGAGAGGTGCATGCTTGGAATAACTAGGAGAGATCGAAAAAGGAACACTTGGGTGAGAGAGCAAACTAGAGTAGAGGACATCATTGTTAAAGTAAAAGGGCTGAAATGGCGATGGGCTGGGCATATTGCAAGAAGAACTGATCAACGATGGACAACAGAAATTCTGAACTGGATTCCAAGAGACCACCGAAGACCTAGAAAACGTCCTCAAACTAGATGGGTGGATGAAATAAGAAAACAGGTTGGGGTGACGTGGAAGCGAATTGCTCAGGATAGACTTGTGTGGAAAGCATTTGGAGAGACCTTCATCCAGCAGTGGATAGATAATGGTTGAATATGATGATGATGATGATATATATACGCTTGAGTGTACGTTATGCATAGGAAGACACCCTGTTACAGGGTGTTCGAAGAATAGCAAACCCTCTGATTTTCTCAAATAGCAAAAATGTATTCAGAACCCAGAAGTTTATTTTAAAGAGAGCTGTTTAATTATGCTAAAATGAAACTACTTAGCCTCCTTTATGGATGTGGCGAAGGCGGGAGGGAGTGAAGGCGCCATTAAAATTTCAATGAGAACTTCCATTTTATTATATAAAATAAAAAATGGGGCTTCCTATTTGAAATCTCAAAATTGTTCCCAACGTCATTTTAGCATAATTAAATAGTTCTTTTAAAACTATTGAAATTTGGTTCTGAACACTTTTTTCCTCAATGCTTATTTTCCGAGAAAATCGGGGGTCCGCTACTTTTCGAACACACTGTATATGCCAGATACCATTGACGTCTAGTAGATGTACACTGGACGTCTACTAGATGTCCAGTAAACGTCCACTAGACATATCGTAGCTAGTCACTGACCGGACATTCAGTAATCTAATGAACGTCTACTGGGTATAATCTCTTCATCTATGATGCTTGTACGGATCACCCCGTTACGTCTACTGGATGATATCTGGATGAGATTTGCTGTCCGGGTTTGGACATATTGGAAACTTTGATGGGAAGAAACTACCTTGACAATGTTCCCGTTTATTTGCACAACACCAGTTAACAAACACTTAAAAAAGACCCGAAATATTTCAAGGAACCTTTTCTTACCTATATTTTGTATCCTTTCCTCTTTCGACAAAAATTATTATTAGGTGACGAAATTATATTCCATTGGAAATGTATCTAAGTTCAAATTAAACAATGTTATCACTTTAAGGCATTAAATACAAAAAATTTTTATCAATTAATTATCAAGTTTAGTTCAATATTTATTTAATAAAATAAGTAATAAATAAAGCAAATATCGTTTTATACATTTCAAACGACCTTATTTCAAAATTATCATAATGTTCAAAAAACATTTGTTTCGGGAATTTTGAAAATTCTCCTCCCAAAACACCCGGTTTTTCCAGAGTTTAAATCGGGTTTTTTCGAGTGTATGTGTACATAGGCATGTGTATATTTATTGGAAAAGTTGGCCGAGCTGGCGGCACTGTATTTCCAGGAGACGTAGTTACAAAGACCTGATTGTCGATATAAAGCAAAAGTAGAAAAGTTTGTAGAAGTGAGGTTGTTCTCTATGGAATCTTGTGATTTGTAGTTTTGCTGTAGAAAGAAAGCTCCAGGTTAGTTGAATTATGAAGTTTGGAATGATGAGGAGAATTTGAGTGACTGTACAGGAAGCTTGCAAGAATAAACGAACATGAATGCGTACAAATAATCAAGTAAAACGAGTAGGAAGGCAGCTAGATGTAGCGGCCAGTGCGCAGGAAGAAACGGCAGACTGCCTTCAGCACTTGCGGCATTGTATGAGGAGACCAGTGATAATCAAACAGGTCCTGTATAGTTGGAGGTGTTGTGAGACCAGTGTCTTGAAGTTCCTAGAAGAGGTCGTTTCTTAGTATTGGGTACGCACTGCAGTGTAATAGTAGGTGGGACACGGTGTCTATTTCTCCGGTTGTCCATTGTTGCCACAGAAGAGGTGGAGCTTTTCCAATGTGGTATAGATGTTTATTAGTGAGGAAGGTGCCTGCTCTGTAACGATGAAAGCGTGTGCAGATGTGTCGTGGGGCTTTTTTGTATAGAAAGCCAGGCGTTTTTGACTGAGTACCTTTTCCTTTATATATATATCATCATCATCATATTCAACCATTATCTATCCACTGCTGGATGAAGGTCTCTCCAAATGCTTTCCACACAAGTCTATCCTGGGCCATTCGTTTCCACGTCACCCCAACCTCTTTTCTTATTTCATCCACCCATCTAGTTTGAGGACGTTTTCTAGGTCTTCGGTGGTCTCTTGGAATCCAGTTCAGAATTTCTGTTGTCCATCGTTGATCAGTTCTTCTTGCAATATGCCCAGCCCATCGCCATTTCAGTCCTTTTACTTTAACAATGATGTCCTCTACTCTAGTTTGCTCTCTCACCCAAGTGTTTCTTTTTCGATCTCTCCTAGTTATTCCAAGCATGCACCTCTCCATGCTCCTTTGCGTTGTCTGTAACTTTCGTATTGCTCCAACTGTTAGACTCCATGTCTCTGATCCATAAGAGAGGACTGGCAATACACACTGGTTGAAGACTTTTCTTTTTAGACACAAAGGCAATTTCCCCTTCAGGATAAAACTGTTTCTTCCAAATGCACTCCAGCCAAGTTTAATACGTCTGTTGAGTTCTTTCATAATGTTGCCATCCATTGAAATCAGCTGGCCAAGGTAAATATATGAATCAGCAATTTCTAGCTCAATGTTGTCAACTTGTATTTTTGTTTCCTCTACAAAATTATTGAACATGATCTTAGTTTTTTGTAGGTTCATCTTGAGTCCAACTTCTTCACTTCTAGTTGAGAGCTCTTGTACCATGTCTTGGAGTTCTAATGGGTCCGTTGAAAAAATAACAATGTCATCAGCAAACCGCAGATGATTTAAATATTCACCATTTATTTTTATTCCCTTGTTATTCCAATTTATCAGCTGAAAAATCATCTGTAAAGCTGAAGTAAAAAGTTTTGGAGAAATGGTATCTCCCTGCCTCACCCCTTTGCCAAGTTTGATAGTTTTGGTATCTTTATGTAACCGAAATTTTGCACTTGCATTTTTATACACACGTTTCACCATGTCAATGTACACATCCTCAATGTCTGTTGATCTTAAAGAGTTGATGACTGCTGATGTTTTTATAGAGTCAAAGGCCTTCTCATAGTCAATAAATGCCACACACAATGGAAGTTCATATTCATGTGTTCTTTCAATTAATTCTCTTAATACTTGAATATGGTCCACTGTACTGAATCCACTTCGAAATCCAGCTTGTTCTCTTGGTTGAGCTGCATCTAATTTTTTCTGCAGGCGATGTGTTAGCACTTTTGTGAAGATTTTATAAATAGCAGGTAACAAGCTAATTGGTCGGTAATTTTTTAAATCCTCTTTATCACCTTTTTTATGCAAAAGAATTACTGTTAAGGTATTATTACCCTCCGCAGGGATAACACAATTGCCAAATATGGTCAACACAAGAAAGCCTCCGGGGCGAGAATTTTGTGAGTTTTCGTGGGGGAAATTTATTATACTATAATTTTTGCCACCCACGTATTAATTACAGCTCAAACTAGAGCTTATGTAATTTTGGAGAAAAAGAGACGCTTTCCCCATCCTGGATTCGAACCAGGGTCCCTCCGTTTAGCCCGGAGTGTCTTGGACCGCTAGACGAATGAGGACAGGAAACAACGCTCTCTTTCTCCGTATGTAAAGATGTTAAGGTATTATTACCCTCCGCAGGGGTATATTATAATATGTGTGTGTATACTAGTAATAAATACGTGGGTGGCAAAAATTATTGTATAATAAATTCCCCCACGAAAACTCACAAAAATCTCGCCCCGGAGGCTTTCTTGTGTTGACCATATTTGGCAATTGTGTTATCCCTGCGGAGGGTAATAATACCTTAACACCTTTACATACGGAGAAAGAGAGCGTTATTACCTGTCCTCATTCGTCTAGCGGTCCAAGACACTCCGGGCTAAACGGAGGGACCCTGGTTCGAATCCAGGATGGGGAAAGCGTCTCTTTTTCTCCAAAATTACACAAGCTCTAGTTTGAGCTGTAATTAAAACGTGGGTGGCAAAAATTATAGTATAAAAAGAATTACTGTTGCAGAATCCCATTGGTTTGGTATGTTACCGCTGTTAAGACATTTGGTAAAGAATTTTGCAAGTATGTCTTCTACATATTCTCCAGCTTCTTTTAGGATATCTAATGTAATACCATCATCACCAGGGGCTCTTCCTTTCTTCATATTTTTTATTGCAAATGAAACTTCTTCTTTTAAGATTTTAGGAGCTGTTCCTTCGACTATTTCAATGTCTTCGTTTAATTCACTGTTACTTTCATATAGTTTTTTGTAGAATTCTTCAACTCTTCTAAGTATTTCTTCCCTATTTCTTGTTACGGTGCCATCCTCTCCTTTTAATGCAATGATGTGTTTCTTCCCAACAGATAAACTTCCTTTAACAACCCTAAGGCTCTTGTTATTTTCAATGGCTTTCCTTACTAGCTCACAGTTGAATTTTCTTATGTCTTCTTTCATGCTTTTGCGCAGAGTTTTACAAAGTTCTATGTACTCAATCCTGGAACTGGTATTTCGATTGTCCACCTTCATATCTCTTCGCCTTTTCATGAGCTGTTTCGTCTTCTCAGATAATTTGCTATTGTGCTTTTTACAGGTTACACCACCAATTTCCCCAGCAGTTTCAACTATTGTCTTAACAATGTTTTCATTTGCTTCTGAGATATCACTTTCATCAATAAGTCCTTCCAGTGCAGAAAAGCGATTTTTTAATTCCAACTTGAATGCCTCGGTATTTACTTTCAGTTTCATTAGATCCACCCTCTTACTTACTTGTTTCCTAATGAGCTTCTGTCGTTCTAATTTAGTATTTAAGTGCACTTTACATCTCACCATTCGATGATCACTTCCAGTATTAAATCTGTTCAGTACACTGCAATCTTCAATAATTGATTTCTTGTTTGCCAGGATATAGTCAATTTCACTAGTTCCCCCATTTGGGTGTTTCCATGTCCATTTTCTTTGCGGTTTCTTCTTAAAAAATGAATTCATGATGCTAAGGTTTTCAGCTTCTGCAAATTCGATGAGTTGATCGCCACGTTCATTCCTTTCCCCATATCCGTATTTACCAACCGATGTCTCTCCTTGTTCCTGTTGTCCAATTCTTGCATTGAAATCCCCCATGATGAGCTTGATATGTTGTTTCCCTTTGGTGTGTAACTCTTTGATTTCTTCATAAAATTCTTCAACCTCTTCGTCGGTATGGCTTGATGTTGGTGCATATACCTGTACTATTTGAAGTTGGTATCGCTGGGTTAGTTGAACAACAAGCCTCGCTGCTCGATCTGATGTACTTTCAACTTCCAGAAGACAGTCTTTAATTCTTTTGTTGATTAAGAAGCCAACACCACTTGTTCTTCCAGTTTCCGTTCCTCTATAGTAAAACAAATGTCCGCTTTTCAGTTCCACCAACTCTTCACCTTTTCTTCTAATTTCACTGAGTCCTACAATGTCCCATTTGATCTTGTCTAGTTCCTCTTCCAATTCCTGAAGTTTTGCTTCAGAAGCAAGGGATCGTCCATTAAACGTAGCCAAGGTCAATAACAAACGGCAGCCTGGGCCATTCCAGTGATTCTTAGCACCCCCTGCTTTCATGCCACACTGACCGCTGCCTTGATCAGGAGCACTCCAGCACCTGGAGACTAGGGGCCATGGTTTCTGGTGTGTCAACATAATGGAGGAATTAGCCATAATTTCACCACGCTGGCTAGACGGGTTGGTGAATTAGCCCTCCCCTTCCGCCTTTCTATCCGTGTAGCAAATATTAATTTGCCACATAAATAGAAAGCTCAGCCTGCACCACTTGAAGGCGGGGTAGGACACTAGGTTACTGGCCTGGCCGGTTCCACACATCGTCACATACGTTCAGCGTGTGGGTCTCCTTCCAGTTAGATACCAGCAACCCTTTTGCAGGCCATATATATATAAATAGGAAATAGTAGATAATGTAAATATATATATAAATCAAAATGTAGAAAATCAAGCGAGTAAATGAAAGTTATTAATAGATGTAAATGTATGTACATAATACCACAATTACAAAATTTTGTAATTGTGGTATATGTACATACATTTACACCTATTAATAACCTTCATTTACTCGCTTGATTTTCTACATTTTGATTTATATTTATGTTTACATTATCTACTGTTTCCTATTTATATAATTTTATCACATTGATTGCTGCTGCTTCATGCGCGCTCTTCATTGATAAACTTGTTTGTATTTTTTATTTTATTGCTTACTACGGCCTTTATTTACCTTCATTTCTCACCAATCTATTTGGTTGATTTTCTACATTTTCATTTATATTTACATTATCTACTATTTTCCCATTTATATATACACATATATATATACAATTACTATTAATTATTGCTATTTTTTTAGAAAACGGATATTTATTGGCAACTTTCCGGTTTATTCTTTATTTTTGGTGAGGGGAGTGCTCGGCGCGTCACACATTCCTAAAATCCCGATTCGCCACTGGAATAATGTTGTACATATTTAAATATAAAGAATTTAATTAATATTCATATTAAACTATAATTATAGCGATAATAAATACATAGCAAAATTTTTTTAGAGTTAAACATTGCAGAAAATATCTGTATCCGTTTTTGAGCTGAAAAAAAAATTAAATTAAAAATGTATTTTCGTCACAACAGTAATTTAATAATTTTACTTTTTTTTATGTCCCGTAAGCTACCAACGGTAAATTTGGCGGTATTTCCACTTTAAAATCCACAGCGAAATGTTAATCCTATGTGTACGCCAAAATTTCGCCAATTTAAGTGCAACCCGCATGTTAAACCGGTCGCTGTGCAATATTTTCCGTGCTACCTATTGCACAACCTACACGTTCACTACTAATATAGTTTCAACTTAAGTCTCTCAATTTATTACTTATAAAATGTAAATTTTAGACTATATTTGCATACAAGCGATTAAGTAAGTGTGTATTTAATTCTTTTTAGTTATAAATATTAATTATTTCATTTTCAGCGGTATTCTAGGACTTGAGTATAATGGACCCTCATCCCTATATATATGTGTATCTGTGGCTAGAAGTCCCTTGTATTTCTCCCGGAAATTTGATATCCCCTTTGTGGCAACACCGTATTTCAAATTTTAGATTAAAGAGGTGGCATAGTTTTTTTTTTCATTTAAATTTATCTAAATTTTTTGCTTCCTTTAAAAAAATTTTCCTGTGGACCAAAGATGGTTTAACGTGAAACGTATTCGTTTATGTACAAATTGTCTATTATATTTAAACAGAAACATTCGATTTTTAATTAGTGTAATGGCGAGAGATTGGAGGAATAAGCATGTTGCTGATCATCGGAATTTACAGGTGAATATATATATTCTTTTCATGAATATTAAAATCTAGTTGACTGTCAATCTCGGGGTCATTTTGTGGTGGCGCAGTGTTGTAACGCGTTCTCCTAGTGCGCCGTTAATCCGGGTTCGACTCCCAGCAGTGCAAAGAACGCTTACTCAGAGATCTCATAAAGATCGCACTGCTCACTGTAGTCCGGGGTTTGGTTCCCTAGGCCTTAAGAGGTTCGGATTCCTCGGAAAACAGTAGGTCCCGGCGCAGCATGACCACTGTAGTCTTTGAGCCGTAAAACCACAAACAAAATCATTTTGCGGTCAGGGTATTCGTAAATTGTGGAAACACCTGTTCTTATACTTTTTCATTTTTTTTTTTTGTTACTTTTCTTTTTTACTGGGTTCACCCCAGTGTAATTTATGGCGAACGCCTTTAGCTTTTCTGCCCAGGGCTAAGTATATAAATAATATAATATATAAATATATCACTAAGGTCTAGAAACTTGAGAGATTTGATAATAAATCGTAATATTCAACTACAGTAACTAGATTTCACATGAGCAGTTATATCATAAATCACTAAAAAAACGTTCAATTCAAGCTTATTCATGAAGACAAAACTCAAATCTTGACAACTGCAAACAAATAATCATTTCTAAATTTCACATAAACAGATATTTTCTATTCTCAAAAAATCCGTCCAGATTTCAAAGACTGACTGCTTACTGGAAACCAGCCAGCATGCGAAAAGAGTCAATTCTTCCAAGCGTTGCACTGAAGAGGACCTATAATAATCATTTAATCGACAGAGCTAAGAACTAAAATTCGGTGCTACTACAGAACATGTTCCCATGTACTTCTTAGTAGGAAGTGTTTCCAAAATGCATGGCAATTGTGACACTGACTTGCCACCATGTTGTTTACGTCATGTTAACAACATGGATGTCTCGATTCAGCGAAGTTGAAAAAAGGAGGTACAAACCTTTATTGCTCTTCGGATGTGTGTGTGGTTTTTATGCCTTTTAAAAACATAGGAAACAAATTTTCTGGTCTATTTTTGTTCCAGCACCACCATATAAACTTTGTGAAGTAGGAGTCAAACTGTTCTTCATTCGCAACTATGGTTTTTCCTTACTTCCTTCTTTCCCTTCTCCACTACCTCTTCCTTCCCCGCCTCCCCATCTCTTCCTTTCTCATTTTCTTCCTTCGATGCCTCTCCATCCCTTCCTTTCTTTCTTGCCTCCTCGTCCCTTTCCTTCCCCTTCCTGCTTCCCTATCATGCACATTCTCACTTTCTAGTAACGGCACTGAAAAGCATCATTCCAACGAGGCCTAGTCCACAACCTCATCTCATTCATATCCAGACGAAATTCATCCTTTCATAACCCACTCCAGCACATTTTTTTCTTTCAATCGTAATTCTAAAACAAATACAACTTCAATCGTTCAGACATAATACAATTATCTGCAACTAACAAAACGCAGCTAAAAGAATGGCAAATCATGTGAAAATGCCCTTATTACCTTGGAAGAGAACGTACGTGTGATGTCACAGACTGTATGACATCACAAGCCAATCTACAGCTATTCTTGAGTCTTTTTCAATAGCGGAAAAGCATCAGGGAACGTTTCTGTACTATCACCTGAATTCGTTACCTTCTTGTATCATTGACGAGTGGCAGGAAAAAACGTCAGTGTCTCGTCTCAACGAGGAGATCACCTTTTGTTACCTTTTTCATGAGTTTTTTGGGGTAGTTCATCAATCACAGAGTTGCAGTCTTTGATCTTTTTTCTCATTTTATTATTTTTTTTAAAAATGCTAAACCGTTAGAATTTATGGTGGAAGTGCATATTAATCTTGTGCCTCTGTCGTCAACTACCAACTCCCTTCTGAGGCAGTGAGTGGTTCCCTAACTTTTTCTCCCTCCAAGTCTTTTAGGCTTTCACTGATTCTGGAAAAATACTAATTCGCAAAAAATCCCCTTGGGTCCGAAAGAAACATGGCCGTCGCCCAGTGGCAACGTTGGCAGTGGCCAGTTGGCAATGTTCCAAGATACAAGTCAGGTTTTGTGCACTCTGAGATTCATATGCAGGTACGGTGCTTAGAGCTCTCGGATTCAATTTTAAGAGTACAGCATGAGTTGAGGCGCCGAAAGGAGCTTGGCGACTGAGATAATTGTAAAGTTTTACCGGTTTTTCCTTACTTCCTTCCCTCCCCCCTCTCCTCTTCCCTCCCTTCTTTTCTTTCGCGTTCTCCTGTCTTTCTTGCAACGCCACTGAAAAACATTATTCAAACGAGACCTAGCTCACAATCTTATCTGATCCTTACATACCGGACACTTGTACCTGGATGAAATTAATCCCTCTTATATAACCCACTCCAGCACACTTCTTTTCTTTTTCACGGCAATTCCGAAAAAAAAAACATGTCAACCGTTCAGACATAATACAATTCACTG
>QLNU02015360.1:316204282-316231754 GCA_006491805.2 Dysdera silvatica
GCAAGCGGAAAAAAAAATCCCCATAAGACGATCCTACCTCCTGCTTTTACAACGACGTTCCATCCTTCAATTCAAATCACGCAGGGAAAGCCTCCTTGTTTTGAAATGATGAATTAGTACGGAATTTCTAATCCATAAGCTATTCCTTAAAATATACTTTGGTTGGTTGTAGTTTTATGGCGCAAGGACAGCAAGGGTCATTCTGCGCCAAACAAGGCGAGACCATAGATACGGTTAATTTATTTCGGGTTCTGCGGTGGCGTAGTGGTAATGTTCCATCCTCGCGTGACGTTAACCCGGGTTCGACTGTCATTGGTGCCAAAAGGTCATGCTAAAACGTTTACCGCCTAATTGCTCACGTTAGTTTAGGGCAGGGTTGGCCTTCAGCCAACTTGACCGATGTAGGCCTAATTGAATGTGGCCCGGCGCCTGAAAGGGACCCCACACTTTATGGAAAAGTAACCCTTTTTTAATTTATGTATGTGGGGATTTTACAAAGCGGGCGCAGAGGTGATCCAAATTGGGGCCCCTCACCGGCTTGGGCCGTCCTAGGAACGGATTCATCGGAAAAATGTGGGCCTATTGCCCTACGATGGCTTAGCGGTAACACGTCCATCTATTGTGTCATTAACCGGAGTTCCACTTCTGGTGACATTGTAGAATACGTGATATTTTTCTACCCATTGTTGTCTGGGGTTTTGTTACATTAGCCACAGAGGTTCCGATTCGCCGGAAATTTGCAGGTCCCGACGTAGCACGTCTTGTCCCTCCCATCTTCTTTACTGCTCTTGCGCCGTAAAACACAATCAAGAAAAGTTCACTTCGAGTGCTGCCTTTAAACGGGAAATGGAATGATTTTAAGTTCGTCTTTTAATTCCCAATATCGGCAAAGATTTTAGAATCGAGAAAATGCTTCATTAAAAATAGTGCATTTCTACTTATGATGATAAGGGTGGTAATCAGGCCTGTAGCTAGGATGAAGGGGCAACTGGGGCAAGGCAAAAGGCACATGGAGTACAGGGCACCCGGGAATTGTTCTATATGAATAGCTCGATGGGCAACTGAAGCTCAAGCATGGGACAACAGGGTACACGCCCTCTGGCCCCGGCTTGGCTACAGGCCTGGTGCTAATAAAAAAGAATTTCATTTAGCGTTCGTGAGCAATTCGTTTGTTTTTTTACAGCGCAAAACGGGCAAAGGTCATGCTGCACCAGAACCCAGTTTCCTAACAAAGCCGAACCTCTGCTGACAAGGGAACTAAACCCCTGACTACGGTGGGCAGAAAGACACCACTCGTTTTATGATACCATCTTCGGTCTGTCTTTATGCTGTTGTCAGATATTATTACCCTTCACAGGGATAACACAATTGCCAAATAATGGTCAACACAGAAAAGCCTCCGGGGCGAGATTTTTGTGAGTTTTTCGTGGGGGTTTCTAGACGGGTAGACGTAAATCCATAGTGAATAAGAGCGGATGCTCGTATAATTTACGAGTACAGTAAAACCTTCCTAAATGCGACCACCCTCGGTTCCGTGAAAAAGCTGTCGCTCAGAGAGATGTTCTCCGCATGGAGGTAAATTTAGCATCGGGTATATAGGGGCGAGGAAATCCGTTTTCAGAAAAAGTGGTCATTCAGGGAGGTGGTGGCTGAATAGAGGTGGTCATTCAGAGAGGTTTTACTATATTTCGTAAAAGTGTCATCACTTCGTGGGAAAGGATAATCAAAACCAATATTTTAATTATTTTTTAACTTTTCTATATATTGTCAGCTGTGTAAAACCAGTTACGTTCCAAAAAAATTTGATTTTCCATTTTTACTAGTTACGAGCTCCCTTTCTCCCTACAGCCCATATCTAGTGGGGGCGCTGCCCAAACGTAGTCATAATTCTTACAGTCATTAATTTTTCTATGTGCTCAATCCTGGATCTGGTATTTTGATTGTCCACCTTTATATCTCTTCGCCTTTTCATGAGCTGTTTAATCTTCTCGGATAATTTGCTGTTATACTTTTTATATGCCACACCACCAATTTCCTCATCAGTTTCGATGATTGTCTTAACAATGTTTTCATTTGCTTCTGAGATATCAATTTCATCAATAGGTCCTTCCAGTGCAGAAAAGCAATTTTTAATTCCAGCTTGAATGCCTCGGTATTTACTTTCAGTTTCATTTGATCCACCCCCCTTACTTACTTACTTACTTGTTTCCTAATGAGCTTCTGTCGTTCTAATTTAGTATTTAAGTGCACTTTACATCTCACCATTCGATGATCACTTCCAGTATTAAATCTGTTCAGTACACTGCAATCTTCAATAATTGATTTCTTGTTTGCCAGGATATAGTCAATTTCGCTAGTTCCTCCATTGGGGTGTTTCCATGTCCATTTTCTTTGTGGTTTCTTCTTAAAAAAGGAATGCATGATGCTAAGGTTTTCAGCTTCTGCAAATTCGATGAGTTGATCATAAATATTCATTCCTTCCCCTTATCCGTATTTACCAACCGATGTCTCTCCTTGTTCCTGTTGGCCGAATTCTTGCAGCATTAATCCATGATGAGCCCGATATGTTGTTTCCCTTTGGTGTGTAACTCTTTGATTTCTTCATAAATTCTTCCAACCTCTTCGTCTGGCTTGATGTTGGTACTGTACTATTTGAAGTTGGTATCGCTGGGTTAGTTGAACAACGAGCCTCGCTGCTCGATCTAACGTGCTTTCGACGTCAGGAAGGTAGTCTTTAATTCTTTTGTTGATTAAGAAGCCAACACCACTTGTTCTTCCAGTTTCCGTTCCTCTATAATAAAACAAATGTCCACTTTTAAGTTCCACCAACTCTTCACCTTTTCTTCTAACTTCACTGAGTCCTACAATGTCCCATTTGATCTTGTCTAGTTCCTCTTCCAATTCCTGAAGTTTTGCTTCAGAAGCAAGGGATCGTCCATTATACGTTGCCAAGGTCAACAACAAACGCAGCCTTGGCCATTCCAGTGATTCTTAGCACCCCCTGCTTTCATGCCACACTGACCGCTGCCTTGATCAGGAGCACTCCAGCACCTGGAGACTAGGGGCCATGGTTTCTGGTGTGTCAACATAATGGAGGAATTAGCCATAATTTCACCACGCTGGCTAAACGGGTTGGTGAATTAGCCCTCCCCTTCCGCCTTTCTATCCGTGTAGCAAATATTAATTTGCCACATAAATAGAAAGCTCAGCCTGCACCACTTGAAGGCGGGGTAGGACACTAGGTTACTGGCCTGGCCGGTTCCACACATTGTCACATACGTTCAAAGTGTGGGTCTCCTTCCAGTTAGATACCAGCAACCCTTTTGCAGGCCATATATATATAAATAGGAAATAGTAGATAATGTAAACATAAATATAAATCAAAATGTAGAAAATCAAGCGAGGAAATGAAGGTTATTAATAGGTGTAAATGTATGTACATCATACCACAATTACAAAATATACATTCATGTATAGTAGTCACTTTCACTACACATGAATGTATATTTTGTAATTGTGGTATGATGTACATACATTTACACCTATTAATAATTTTCATTTACTTGCTTGATTTTCTATATTTTGATTTATATTTACATTATCTACTATTTCGTATTTATATATTTTTATCCTATTGATTGCTGCTGCTTCATGCGCGCTCTTCATTGATAAACTTGTTTGTATTTTTATTTTATTGTTTCTTTATTTACTTTCATTTCTCACCAATCTATTTGCTTGATTTTCTACATTTTCATTTATATTTACATTATCTACCATTTTTCATATATATATATATATATATACAATTACTATTAATTATTGCTATTTTTTTAGAAAACGGATATTTATTGGCAACTTTCCGGTTTATTCTTTATTTTTGGTGAGGGGAGTGCTCGGCGCGTCACACATTCCTAAAATCCCGATTCGCCACTGGAATAATGTTGTACATATTTAAATATAAAGAATTTAATTAATATTCATATTAAACTATAATTATAGCGATAATAAATACATAGCAAAATTTTTTTAGAGTTAAACATTGCAGAAAATATCTGTATCCGTTTTTGAGCTGAAAAAAAAATTAAATTAAAAATGTATTTTCGTCACAACAGTAATTTAATAATTTTACTTTTTTTTATGTCCCGTAAGCTACCAACGGTAAATTTGGCGGTATTTCCACTTTAAAATCCACAGCGAAATGTTAATCCTATGTGTACGCCAAAATTTCGCCAATTTAAGTGCAACCCGCATGTTAAACCGGTCGCTGTGCAATATTTTCCGTGCTACCTATTGCACAACCTACACGTTCACTACTAATATAGTTTCAACTTAAGTCTCTCAATTTATTACTTATAAAATGTAAATTTTAGACTATATTTGCATACAAGCGATTAAGTAAGTGTGTATTTAATTCTTTTTAGTTATAAATATTAATTATTTCATTTTCAGCGGTATTCTAGGACTTGAGTATAATGGACCCTCATCCCTATATATATGTGTATCTGTGGCTAGAAGTCCCTTGTATTTCTCCCGGAAATTTGATATCCCCTTTGTGGCAACACCGTATTTCAAATTTTAGATTAAAGAGGTGGCATAGTTTTTTTTTTCATTTAAATTTATCTAAATTTTTTGCTTCCTTTAAAAAAATTTTCCTGTGGACCAAAGATGGTTTAACGTGAAACGTATTCGTTTATGTACAAATTGTCTATTATATTTAAACAGAAACATTCGATTTTTAATTAGTGTAATGGCGAGAGATTGGAGGAATAAGCATGTTGCTGATCATCGGAATTTACAGGTGAATATATATATTCTTTTCATGAATATTAAAATCTAGTTGACTGTCAATCTCGGGGTCATTTTGTGGTGGCGCAGTGTGGTAACGCGTTCTCCTATTGCGCGGCTAATCCGGGTTCGACTCCCAGCAGTGCAAAAAGAACGCTTACTCAGAGATCTCATAAAGATCGCACTGCTCACTGTAGTCCGGGGTTTGGTTCCCTAGGCCATAAGAGGTTCGGATTCCTCGGAAAACAGTAGGTCCCGGCGCAGCATGACCATTGTAGTCTTTGAGCCGTAAAACCACAAACAAAATCATTTTGCGGTCAGGGTATTCGTAAATTGTGGAAACACCTGTTCTTATACTTTTTCATTTTTTTTTTTTGTTACTTTTCTTTTTTACTGGGTTCACCCCAGTGTAATTTATGGCGAACGCCTTTAGCTTTTCTGCCCAGGGCTAAGTATATAAATAATATAATATATAAATATATCACTAAGGTCTAGAAACTTGAGAGATTTGATAATAAATCGTAATATTCAACTACAGTAACTAGATTTCACATGAGCAGTTATATCATAAATCACTAAAAAAACGTTCAATTCAAGCTTATTCATGAAGACAAAACTCAAATCTTGACAACTGCAAACAAATAATCATTTCTAAATTTCACATAAACAGATATTTTCTATTCTCAAAAAATCCGTCCAGATTTCAAAGACTGACTGCTTACTGGAAACCAGCCAGCATGCGAAAAGAGTCAATTCTTCTAAACGTTGCACTGAAGAGGACGTATAATAATCATTTAATCGACAGAGCTAAGAACTAAAATTCGGTGCTACTACAGAACATGTTCCCATGTACTTCTTAGTGAGAAGTGTTTTCAAAATGCATGACAACAGTGACACTGACCTGCTGCCATGTTGTTTACGTCATGTTAACAACATGGACATCTCGTTTCAGCGAAGTTAAAAAAAAGGAGGTACTAACCTCTATTGCTCTTCGGATGTGTGTGTGGTTTTTATGCCTTTTAAAAACATAGGAAACAAATTTTCTGGTCTATTTTTGTTCCAGCACCACCATATAAACTTTGTGAAGTAGGAGTCAAACTGTTCTTCATTCGCAACTATGGTTTTTCCTTACTTCCTTCTTTCCCTTCTCCACTACCTCTTCCTTCCCCGCCTCCCCATCTCTTCCTTTCTCATTTTCTTCCTTCGATGCCTCTCCATCCCTTCCTTTCTTTCTTGCCTCCTCGTCCCTTTCCTTCCCCTTCCTGCTTCCCTATCATGCACATTCTCACTTTCTAGTAACGGCACTGAAAAGCATCATTCCAACGAGGCCTAGTCCACAACCTCATCTCATTCATATCCAGACGAAATTCATCCTTTCATAACCCACTCCAGCACATTTTTTTCTTTCAATCGTAATTCTAAAACAAATACAACTTCAATCGTTCAGACATAATACAATTATCTGCAACTAACAAAACGCAGCTAAAAGAATGGCAAATCATGTGAAAATGCCCTTATTACCTTGGAAGAGAACGTACGTGTGATGTCACAGACTGTATGACATCACAAGCCAATCTACAGCTATTCTTGAGTCTTTTTCAATAGCGGAAAAGCATCAGGGAACGTTTCTGTACTATCACCTGAATTCGTTACCTTCTTGTATCATTGACGAGTGGCAGGAAAAAACGTCAGTGTCTCGTCTCAACGAGGAGATCACCTTTTGTTACCTTTTTCATGAGTTTTTTGGGGTAGTTCATCAATCACAGAGTTGCAGTCTTTGATCTTTTTTCTCATTTTATTATTTTTTTTAAAAATGCTAAACCGTTAGAATTTATGGTGGAAGTGCATATTAATCTTGTGCCTCTGTCGTCAACTACCAACTCCCTTCTGAGGCAGTGAGTGGTTCCCTAACTTTTTCTCCCTCCAAGTCTTTTAGGCTTTCACTGATTCTGGAAAAATACTAATTCGCAAAAAATCCCCTTGGGTCCGAAAGAAACATGGCCGTCGCCCAGTGGCAACGTTGGCAGTGGCCAGTTGGCAATGTTCCAAGATACAAGTCAGGTTTTGTGCACTCTGAGATTCATATGCAGGTACGGTGCTTAGAGCTCTCGGATTCAATTTTAAGAGTACAGCATGAGTTGAGGCGCCGAAAGGAGCTTGGCGACTGAGATAATTGTAAAGTTTTACCGGTTTTTCCTTACTTCCTTCCCTCCCCCCTCTCCTCTTCCCTCCCTTCTTTTCTTTCGCGTTCTCCTGTCTTTCTTGCAACGCCACTGAAAAACATTATTCAAACGAGACCTAGCTCACAATCTTATCTGATCCTTACATACCGGACACTTGTACCTGGATGAAATTAATCCCTCTTATATAACCCACTCCAGCACACTTCTTTTCTTTTTCACGGCAATTCCGAAAAAAAAAACATGTCAACCGTTCAGACATAATACAATTCACTGTAATGAACAAAACACAGCCAAAAGAACGACAACACACGTGAAAATGCACTTACAATCTCAGAAGCCAACGTACGTGTGACGTCACAGTGTATGACATCACAAACCAATGTATAACAATTTCCGACTCACTTCAAGAGGAGGGAAACACTAGGTGATGTGTTCTGCAGTGTCACCAAAAAAAGTTGACCCCAGAGTCCCTGACTCCTTTTCACTTTTAATATGTGGTCTGGGCAGGGAGTAACCTGCTAAAAATATTTTTGTAGCTTTTCGGCTAACTTGTACCTAAAATTTCTAGACGAATTGGAAAAGTTGTAGCCAAATTGGAAAAGTTGTAGCCAAATTAGAAAAGTTGTTTTTAAGTTTACAAGAATTTTTGGTCAGAAACAACCAACCCCACACAATGGTATTTAATTATTTTTATACTTTGACTTGATTCTTCTATGCTAGTGCATACACTATACAATACATGCAGCCTTAAAATCAAATTCGGGCGATAGTAAAGAATACGGTAAATGTTGGCGACCTTTTTGAAATGTCGCCATTATGGCCTGGGACGCATCTCGCAATCTCGTCATTTTGGAAAAACATGTTATTTAGATAATGAAGAAGTGTTTTAGTGTAGTAGTAACTGGAAAATGAAAAATATTTAGGCTCTATTGGGGCATTCCACTGTCACGTGTGGGACAATCACACACATATTTTATATATGAAATGTTATTCCCTACTAGTAATAAAATTTTTTCAAACAGAAATTACCTCTCTTTCAGGGAGGTGTATCCAAAATTTCTAGGTATCTATGTAATTTTTTTCTTAAACAAAATGTCTAATTACCAGTTGTCACATGTGGGACATCTCAAAATGACCAGAAATTCAGATATACTTTTTTAAGTAAGAAATTTAGTTCACTGAAGTATGCTTTGGGCAAAAGCCTTCATATTTAAGAAGTACATTTAAAAACTGTTTTTTAAAATATAATTTTTGCTTGTCACGTGCCTGACTTGTCCATATTGTAACATTTAAGTAGTGCAAATATTAAAGCAAAAATGACATGCATTTCAATATTACATTTGTTTAGAAAAAGTAGATTATTCTTTTTCATATTTTTATCAAAAACTATTGACATGTGTTTAAATTTGCTTAAATTTACATGTTTCATCATTCCTAGTAAGCTAGAAATAATCTCTTCATACAACTCACCAGCCTGACTTTCTTCAAATAATATTTTAAGCTTCCCTTCCTGATCCCCACCTCCCCCTGTTTCCATGTTACCATTTCTACAAGATTTAATGGCGGTGTAAAGTTTTGTCCATTATTGCTTTTTTCACAAATGTTCTGCCAACATGGTGAATTCAGTGTTGTCACATAAAATTTTCTCAAATAAATCTCCCGAATAATTCATTTTTAGACCTTTTTTATCTTCATGAAAACATTTTCGTACATTTTGCATTTCTACTGATCAGCTGAGTCTTTTAAAAAAATAAAATTTTTTAGTCTTAAGCTGCAGAGCTTTAAAAATCCTAAACTCAAATTCGGAATTTAAAGTTTAAGAATAGAAAAAGCTTCTTTTAAGGATATGGTCAGATAGTGCTTCTGTAATCTTCATTTTTTTCCATTCTCCCATACAGCCATACCATCCTTCATACCAGGCCAGGTATAAGCAATGTCCGAGCGATAAAAAAAAATGATGTAACTAACCATTTTAAGTTTTAAGGTTCTTCCACCAGATTTCTCTCCATTTGCTCCATCAAGTTGATTTCTAAATATTTAGCAATTCCATAAACAACAGCTGTTCCTTTTTTTTTTTTGATGGGGTTGGAAGTGCTCTCATGGTTTTTTTTATTGCTTTACTATACGTATTTTTTATATATAGGGGCTCGCAACTGACATTGTAGTGATTTTACTAACCTCCATAGCTTTTTTAGCTCCTTGTAAGCATTTTCTCTCCTTTCAGGTTTCTTTAAATCTGTTCTGTCATTTTCTCTCTCTCTCTCCCCCCCTCTTTTATGCCTTCCGGTGAAAATTGAACCACATGGCTATATTGATGACTGCCATTTTGAAAATCCTCTGTTGGCACTCCTGATAACAGAAATCTTGATTTTTGTTTTAAATATGTATATTTAAAATATTAGCTTATAAATAGTGTTTGATTAAAATATATCTGTTTTGAAATTTGTGCATTGATTTCCCTTTTTTCATGGAATGCCCCTATTAAACAACACAGCAAACGCTTCTGTTTTAGCGTTCTTTCTGGTTTACATGCATTTTTTCTTACTTTAATAAATGGTTTTCTTTTCTTAATGTTATTGGTTTTTTTTCTTTCTCTAATTTCATAGTTTGGATTAAAAAAAATAACCGCGGAATTCCCGAGCTCTGGCACAGAGCCCTTCCATCGATGGACCGCAAAGCACATTCTGCCGAACATCGATGCCTTACGACCTTCGTGAAAGTACTGGGCCTAAAAAAGGTCTAAAAAACTAATTTCCTTATGGCAGATGTTGCTGATGCTGTCAATCTTTTTCATTTGCATAATTTACAAGTGTTCTACAGTGAAAAAATATTTCAGGGTTAGCGAGGTAGGCTATCCATGTAAGCCAGGTGCTGAATAAATGGTGGGGATGGGGACGATTTCCCGACTCGTGAAAATTATCCCAGCAAAAATTTTTTAGTTTACTTCTGCCAGGATGATTATTCCCATGACATTAGGAAAAAAAAAATGATATTTACATTCTTTCTTTCGTTTTTTTTCCCACAATTTTTTGATTCTTGAAGTTTTTGGTGATTTTTGAGTGATATCACTGGTCCTGGTGAAGGCAGGATGGGTGGAGGAGAGGGAAGTTGGGAAAGAGCTAGATAGGGCCCATTTGGAAATAGAAGAGAAGGCTAAAAAAATAACGGCAATTATTCCCTAAGGGAATAGAGGTGTACTTCTCAGGGAACATCGGATATCCCTTTGATATTCGAAGTAGCCGCTAATTGTTGGCAGGCTGATTGTACGGCGGTTGCAAACATCTTGTCTGGGAAAGACACTTGTGAACCCTATCTTTGGAATACAATCTGATTGTTTCTGAAAGCAATAAATCAATTTCGAAGAGCGATTGACAGGCGGTGAATTTTAGCATTCCATTTTGAAAGTCGGACATTGGAAGAAGAAGGCCAAAACGAAGAGGAGTGAGAGAAAGTGAGTCCGGTGACGGAAGTACCACCCAATGTAAAACAGCGCACTTTGACTCCTGTTGAACAAAATAAAGTAAGCTGACGTATCTTTTCAAATTATCATTTAAAATCACTATGCAAATTGAATATCGGTATTATAATGGTATAACGTTTTTCTGTCGTAACAGCAAGACTTTAACAGCTACATTTTAAACAGTAATTATTGCGAGGAATTAAATAGTGGGTTTTTATGAGGCCTTTTATAATCAAAAGAATGAGCCTAAAATATTTTTCGGGTGAGTGAGTAATGGGAGGAAGGGATGTAGTAAGCAAATGGTATAGAAATACCGATAATTATTACAAATTTCGGCAATCTTACTTTATCTTAAATATGTGGATTATACATGTTGATTCAGGGGCTTAGCTATACCATATAACAAAAGTAGGCAAAGCCAAAGCCTCGGGGCCCCTTTTTCATCAACGCCTATTGACTTAGCAAATGGGGGTGGGGACAGAAAAGCTTGAAAGAACTTCTTAATAGTTTTGTACATGGTATAAGGGTAGGCTGTGCTCCCACCCTCTATGATTTAAATTTACATTACACGATGGTACAAATAAAACTTCTCAATTTGATGTTCGGAAGTATTTTTAGGTTTGCCAATTTGGGACGCCATTGTTTTCATTTTGTCTACTTTAAATTTTCAGACCGAATGTCGATTACCAACGACTCATGACCACATGGTACAGCGCGTACTGCCTATTTATAGCGTCTACTGTCTTTAAAACACCAATAGTTCAGTGTTAGTGGTGGAAAACACAACATCGTAATTCGTATTTCATACAAGTGCAGGATAGATCCTAAATTTGAAAATAAATTATAATGTAGAATTAAAAAACAATATGACGAGTTAGCTTCAGATTTTTTGTTTGATAATAGCGATCAATTTTTTAAAATCAGTGTTTTTTACTATGTTTTAGGCAAAATTATAATGCAAATTAAAAGTCGTTTTGAAAGCATGAAATTAGTAAAAAAAATATTTTGTAATATTAGAACAGAAAAAATAATATGTCAAATGCTAAATTGCTGAGTGTTAAAATTTCATAAAAAAATTATTCATCTGTATTCTCTCCGCAGCAACAAAAATTCAATACTGTAATTTAATCACGCTTATCAAACAGGATTTAATGGCAGACATGTCTATTAGATAATTTTTTTGTTTGCTAATTACAAAATGTAATGATCTGCTTGTAGAAAGTGACTTTACGGAAATTTTTACTTTACGCTATTTTTTACCCTACCCGTGTCAGCTGCCTCTGCCGAAAGATCAATTAGTAAATTACTAATAATAAATGATTACAAAAGAAATACTATTGGTCAAAGTAGAATGTGCAATATTGGCTACTGAGCCTAAACATGCCAGTAAAATGGTCTTGTTACAAATAAATTTGACACCCACGTATTAGTAGCTCAAACTAGAGCTATTTTTGTTTAGGAGAAAAAGAGACGCCGTCCTCATCCCGGATTCGAACCAGGGTCCTCCCTGGTTCGAATCTGGGATGAGGACGGCGTCTCTTTTTCTCCTAAACAAAAATAGCTCTAGTTTGAGCTACTAATACGTGGGTGTCAAATTTATTTGTAATAAAAATCCTCCACAGAAAACTCACAAAAATCTCGCCCCGGTGGCTTTGTGTGTTGACCAATATTTGGCAATTGTGTTATCCCTGTGAAGGGTAATAATATCTTACAACTTAATATACGGAGAAAAAAGCGTTTTTTCTTGTTCTCATTCGTCTAGTAGGTCAAGACACCGCGGGCTCAACGCGGGGACCCTGGTTCGAATCTGGGATGAGGACGGCGTCTCTTTTTCTCCTAAACAAAAATAGCTCTAGTTTGAGCTACTAATACGTGGGTGTCAAATTTATTTGTAATAAAAAATCCCCCACGAAAAACTCACAAAAATCTCGCCCCGGTGGCTTTGTGTGTTGACCAATATTTGGCAATTGTGTTATCCCTGTGAAGGGTAATAATATCTTACAAAATGGTTTTGAAAGATATTTTCAATAATTTCGCAAATATAAAAGCGCAAAAAGTAGTTTTTTTACATTTATTCGTTTTAAAGTTTCGATGTATTTACATTTAGTAGTAGTATTATAAATTTATTTTTGTCGAATTGAATCTGATAAATAGTAGTATACACCAAAAGTCATTTATAACGATGCTGGTTATAACGACTAACCGCATATAATGACGGAATTTTTACAAGAAGTTTGGTTTGCTATTCTGCTTTTTTCTTCTTCTTTCGCTTTGCCATTTCCCATGTTATATGGGGTCGGCGTTATGGTCCTTTAATCTTCTCTTCCACAATCTTCTATCCAATGCCTCTTCTCTACTCCATCCATACTCTTCCAGATCTTCCGTCACTTTATCCTTCCATCTCAGCCGTGGTCTTCCCCTCTTCCTCTTACCCATTACCACCAGCTTATCCAATACCTTTCCCACATATTCCTCATTTCTCCGCTCCATATGCCCAAGCCATCTTAACCTATGTTCTTGTATTTTTCTTCCTATGGGTCCAACCTTGACCGTACCTCTAATTAGGTTATTCCTTATTTTATCCCTCCTTGTAACACCATTCATCCACCTCAACATTCTCATCTCAGCCACTTCCATCTTCCTTTCATGCGCTCTTGTAATTGGCCAAGTCTCCGCCCCGTATAACATTGCAGGTCTGACCACAGTTTTGTACAATTTTCCTTTCATCCTTCCGCTTACTTTCCTATCACAGAGCACTCCACTCATCTTTCTCCAATTTAACCACCCACATTGGATTCTGTGTTGTATCTCTGTGGTCAAAACTCAATCGCAGCCTATGAACGATCCAAGATAATTAAATTTTTGTGCCGATGGTAATCCTTCATCTTGTAGACCTATGCTACTTACGCTTTCTCCATTTAGTGCCACATATTCTGTCTTTGTTTTGCTTATTCTCAAACCTCTCTCCTCCATTTCTCGGTTTTCCTTTCTACTTTTTCACAGGATGTTTCGCATAGTACAATGTCATCTGCAAACAGCATACTCCATGGTGCATTACTGTTTACGTCTTTCACTATAACATTCACGTTTGCTATTCTACTCCATACTAAATATATCGGTTATAACGACATCGTATATAACAACGAAACCTGCTATAACGACGACGATTTGGTAGTCTACGTAGATTCTAAGTAGGGAAATTCATATCGGATATAACGACGTGACTTGACAGTCATAAATCGGAACCATGTGGATTAGATATCGAAATTGAAGGTTAGTTATCAAAATTTAAGCGTTATTCTAATCTTGTTTATTTACAAATGTGTCCTGAAAAATTTTTATTAGGGAGTTTCAAGTATTACGTAAGCACTTTTTTTGAGAGGTTGCCCTTTTGCTTATTTTCCTACGTTAGCCAATGTTAATTTTTGCTTATGGGGGGAGGGGGGTTGAAATGGCCAAAATATTGCTTACGTAATACTTGAAACTCCCTTACTGCTAAACCTGAATATTGAAGATAATAAACCTTAAAAAACACGTGATTTATTAATTGAATATCACGAGGGTCATATTCTTTAGGGGCCTATTTTATTTTTTCAGCGTAGAGCCCATAAATCTCTTAAACCGGCACTGTTCGGAAGTCATTAGTATAATATAATAAATATTATTCATTAGATTTGTTTTCTACATTATATACTTTAGTATTTTCTAGAATTTTTTCAATTTAAAAAACTAAGAAAGTGTTACGTATTTAGTGTGGCTATAAATATAATTTAACGTTAAGGGAAATTAAATTCATTATAATTAAATATATTTTTATTTAATTTTGAAACCAAAAAGTTTAATACTTTTTACTATCAAAATAATTTATAAAACTCTAAAAGTGTATTATACTATAGGCTACTGTGATTTTAAAAAGATATCGTTTATAACGACTATCGGTTATAACGACCGAATTTTCGCGGTCCCTTGAAGGTCGTTATAACCGATTTTCACTGTAGTTCGAATTTTTTTATCTCCCCTTGTAAAAAAGCTTGATTCGCACCATGCATATCGCAAATAACAAAACTGGGATGGTTGGACGTGTGCAAACCATTTCTAATTATGCAAAAGAAATAGTTTATATAAGAATTATGTTTTTTATTGATGAAAGATTGTTTTGTAATGGTTGTTGCCCAATTTATCCTGCTTATTGCATTTTTTCAACGTTTTTCTGTACCAAAAATAAATTGCCTTTTCAAAATGGCAGAACTGCAGTGCAGTTTCCGTACTTGACAGATTCGCGGCGGGGTTGATGGAGTTATGCAAAAGTTTGCAAACTTACCATATTGCCGTTCTGTACTAAACCCCAAATTCCTTAAAACTGAGCTGTCTTCTGTTTTAATTTTTTCCCTACAACTATCACATATTTTCATATCCTTTTCAACGATGTCCCATAAATCACACATCCATTTTGTAACTGATCTTAGAGTTTTTAAAAATATTTTTGTGTTCTTTCTTGTCACAATGGCTACAACAAGAAAGCCTGGTAATTCTGGACCTACTTACTTTTTCAGCCATGGTGGAAACTGACAATTACACACATAGAGAATAATGATGTAAAAAATTTAATGCGGACTGCAGTGTACATTCACTCTATAAGAGTTAAGGCAAAACTGAATGCTAGCTGTTGAATTGTCACTTTACATGCAACAATTTATAAGGCTTCAACATAAAACAATCAGAACTGCACCTGAGTAATATCTCAGTGTCTTGCTTACAGATCGCTGCCATCTGTTTATAGTCATAAACGAGCATTCCTATGCTAATTTAGTCTTATCTAATTTAATCTATTCTAGCATGCTTGTATATAGTGGCATAAGCAGAAAGTTCATAAGGGGGTTATAGGCTTAATGGGAGGGGTTACAGAGCTACAACTCATATATTCCTATGTTAAATATACAAAATTTCATTGCGATGGGGGTTACAACCCCCAAAACCAACCACTGGCTACACCTCTGATTGTATAATAACACTGTTCTTAACTTATAATAATGATAGTGGTTATTTCCCAACAGAATTAATAATTGTGGATTAAAATAAAAAATTCCCATTTTTGCAGATGGTTTTCCTTGGAATAACTTTTTTTAAAAAAAAATAAAATCTGTTCCCATTCCTGTCCCAAGATGAAACTTTCCAGAAATGATGCTAAGATAGGCAAGTTTATGTATGATTTTTTCATAATTTTAAAAATAGCACTTTTTGAGAAATTCAAGGTCAAAGAGTTCATGGCACGAACTTGAAATCCCAAGCTACCTAAAACTACTCATGTTGGATATCATATGAAAGCTTATAATCTACAACATTATTTTTATTTCATCTATCTCATTTCTAGCTTGATTAGTAATAGTTTTTGTAACTGCACGTAAACAGAAAATCGTGCTTTTTTCCGGATTTCAGAGGCCTATAATTTAAAAAATACTGCAGTTAAAAATCTGAAAATTTGAATTTTTCACTATCTCTGACAGTACATCTAATGAGCCAAATTTGAAAAAAATCCAAGAGGGTGAGGTTCAAAAGTGCTAGAATTTTGGTTCACTTGACACGGAATGACCCTGTGGTATTTTGTAGTGTTCACTCTAGGATGAAAAAGGGGCGGGGTGTTTAAAAAAAAAGGCACTTTTTCTTTAACAAAGAGCAAATTTTTAATGAGTGTTTTTCAGAAAAACACATTATTTTTTTTTGTAAATAGGGAGCCTATCAAAAAGGTGAAAAAAAAAAAAAGAAACAACAACAGATAGATGACTGAGAAAGACTTTGAGAATCTTAGAAGGTATGAGCGAGAAAGAAAAAAAATTCAAAGGGAAAAAAATAAAGCTAATAAAAATGCAGATGAGCTCTTCTGAGTGTCCATATTTTAGTCCTCTGGCCTTTGGCAAGGCAATTTGGAGTACAGTAAGATCACTTCCCAAATCTCCTTGGAAACAGACAGCTATTGTCAGCGGACTGGCTAAATGTGTAGTTATTTCGCTGATTAATGAGTAATAGCTTATCAGGCTCTTCAAGTAATACTCACAAGGACTTTTCAGATGTTGTTAACTTTTACTTTCGTACAGACATAGTGTATACTTGTCCAGGTTTAAAGGATAGCATAACTGTGTGGAAAAGTGGAAAAAAGTTGGTACTACAGAAACACTACCTCACTATGCTTCTAAAGGAAGCTTTTTTCATATTCAAAGAAGAAAACCCAGGCTTTGAAATTGGGTTTTCAAAGTTTTGTTCATTGCGTCCAAAAATGTTCTTTTACTCAAAAACACACTCCCTCTGAGCAATGTAAATGTATAATTCATGAAAATGTGTTTTATTTAAACTCAAAGCTTTACATATCATTTACACAAATGCATTTTGGGAAAGCATTTTATGAAATACAAGTACCAACTCACAATGTTTGCAAAATTGTTTCGAAAAGAGTTGTGATGGAAAGTTGTTTTTGCTCCCCAATAATCCAGAAAACCTTGTTATTTGGAAAATATGGGGAAAAAGTGACAGTAAAATTCAACTACATACTAAAGAATTTAAAGTTGGAGATATATATGAGATCTTAATTGAAGATCTACTTAAAATGATGAGTCATGTCAATCTAAAAAGAATCCAGCATTTCGAATTTGAGAAAAATAAGAAAGAAGAATCAACACGAATTTTGCAAATTGACTTTGCAATGTCATTTGCATATGAGTATCAGAAGGAAGTACAAAGTGCACTATGGTCACAAGAGTAGTATACTTCTATTCATGGCTGCAACTTTTTATAAAGGCAAATGTCAGACCTACCTCATATGTTCTGATGCATCGAATAAAGATAAAGACACCATTTCTGCTTTCATGGCATTTCTTTATGAAGAAATTTTTAAATCGGATAACATACAACCAAATGAAAAGGTCACTTGGAGTGATGGGCCCCCATCCGAATTTAAAAACAAATATATGGCCAAACTTCTATGTGTGTTGTCGGAAAAGTACACGGGAACAAATTTCACATGGAAGTACTTTGCTACTTCTCACGGTAAAGGAGTGGTGGATGAAGTGGGAAGTAATAGAAAGAGACGTACGCCAAAAGATGATGAGCCAAGGTAAGATACACACTTTCCAGTCTGCCAAAGATTTTGCTAACTTAGCAAGCCAACTTACGCGCAGTACAAGGATCTTCTACATTGGAAATGATCTCATAGAGAAGAAAATACGAGAGAAGAACCCATGGAACAGTGTAATTCCAATTACTGGTATATCAGGTTTCTATGTAATTCAATCAAAAGGAAAGGGTGCCATCAACTGTCGAACCCATTCTCTTTCAACTGAAAATATCACCTTTGGAAACAGCAATTCACCATATTTGATTATGGATGAAGACCTTGCATTCGGAAAATGTGTCATTGTAAATTATGAGGACAAACTCTATCCAAGGGAAATTACCAAAAGAGAAGAAAATGGTACATTTGTAGTAAACGTGATGGAAGAGTAAGAAATCAGGGGCTACTTCAAGTGGCCAAAACATTTTGACAAAATTCCTTACAAAAGTGAAGATATAGTGAAGGTTATTTTAGCACCAATTGTTTCTAATAATAGAGGCTCTTACAACTTTTTTGACATATAAAACTGCCATCAAACATTACGAAGAAAATGCTATGATTTAAATACTTGATATTTCTGTTTGTGTTGACGTATTTCATGCATTTCTCTTTTAATATATATTTTTATTATTACTAAAAGAAGAAAAAATCCAATAATATTAGTTATTTGCTGTTACTGTTTATTCATATATATATTATAATACTAGTTCAGTACTTTCACATTAAAATAAATTTCTTGGAATTAATAAAGCAATTGTATTTATATTATCAAATCATGCAGTGTCCCGCACGTGATGGAGTTGTCCCGCACGTTATGGAGTTGTCCCACACGTGACATTTATTTATGAGTTATTCCGTGGAAATGTAAACCTCAGTGACAAAAAATAAAGTTAAAAAAAAATTTAAGTGCAACCTGTTATTTTATTTTATGTATATTGTAGTATAAGAATCTAGCAACAATTTGTAAATCATTTGAATCTGACAACAGTTGGAACGCAAAAGGTACATGGTTGTGAAATAAGCCAAACTGAAGATTAAATGTAATGCAGAAGACTTTGCTATTTATGCATATGTTGTTAAAAAAATTTGCCTGAAGCTTGATTAATTTGACATATTAGACCTTTAGCTAATTTATTTATTTGCTACTTCTGGAAAATATCATAGGTATATTATCGATTGTTGTTTATTGTTTACCTTTTTTTTTTGTTACGTTGGTCACAAAAATTAACATTTTTCTTTATAAACAAATAAATTTTATTACTTAAAAGCTATATCTTTTAAATCTCTTTACTTAGTTTCTGCATTATTTAGAACACTTTCAAGATTTATTTTATCATTAATTTAGCTCATATATCTATGACCAACGTAACAATTTTTGCTTAACCAATGTAACAATTTTTGTGTGACCAACGTAACAAAATAACATGTTACGTCAGTCATACTCGTTCTTATATCATTTAAAACTGTATAAGTGTTATTAACACTTGGACAGCGGTTACAACTGAAAGTAGGTAAGTCTGTTTCTCAAAAATTCATATAACTAAAAATATTAAAAAAAAAAAAAAATATTATTCAAAGGTAACAAAATGGTGCCAACAACTGCTGCATAACGAAAACAACATGCTAAACAACATGCATGAAGAATAAATATTTTGAGAAAAGGAAAATGCAAAAAATCATATGAAACAACTGAGATTGAAAAAAGAAAGTGATGTAAAGTGGAAAAAAGAAAATGAAGCATCAAAAGTTAGAATGTGTGAAATGCGTTAAGAAAAAAATGGATTCATCATCTTTCTTTGTGTCCAATCCACAGAGTTTTGGAAAAGCTTAGAAAGATGTAGTGTGTCTTTACCCTAGAGTCCAAGAAAAAAAATTGCTATTGTTAAGAAAATGGCTAAAGAATTGGGTCTTTCACTTACTGATAAAAATATAAAGACTCATAAAAATAATGGAATTTCAGATGAAGTAAAAAATATGGTAAAAGATTTTTAACGTAGAGATGAAATTTCTTGTCTACTTTCAGGGAAAAAAGATGCGAAATCATTTAAAGATCCAACTACCAGTAAAAAAGTAACTTTTCAGAAACGTTTACTTATGTACAATTTAAAAGAGACACATGAGCTTTTTAAGGCAGATAATCTCGGTATTTCCAAATTTTTCGAAAGTAGACCAGTGGAAGTGGATACAATTCGGTCTAAAGATTATGAAGTCTCTTTCTGCCCCTATTGTAAAAACATTGGGTTTCTTATCCAAGTATACAAACTGAAAGATTCTAATATTAAAAGCATAAGTGATTTGATATCACTAATTGTTTGTGACATATATCCTTCTAATTGCATAAAACATAAATGTGAGAAATGTTTATCAATGTTCGATAAAGTAATTTTTCAAGAAGCAACAGCTAAGTCTGAGCCAATTAATGTGAGATGGGGGAAAATTTGAAATAAGAAGTTTTAGTAAATCTAATTCATTATCAGAAGAATTTTCAAAACAAATTCCAAAATTTTCTGAACATATTTATAATATTGCATGGCAAGCTAGGGAATTAAAAAAAAAGCAAGAAGATAATTTACAACCAAATGCGATATTACTTCGAACTGATTTTGCCCAAAATTATCAGATCAAGCATTAAAATGAGGTCATGGTAGCTCATTGGAAAGCTGATCATGATCCAACTGTCATGATCTATACTGGTGTTATCTACTATAGGCAAGAACCAAACGATGATTTATTAAAGCAAATACATCATGAAATAATTTCAGATACAAAAAAGCATGTACCTCTTTGAATTGAAGGTTTTCTTAACTTAATCGCTAATTTTCAGAAATCGTTCAACATTTCAGTTAAAAAGGTAATTATTAGGAGTGTTTGAGCTGCAGCACATTTTAAAAATCATTACTCCAATTGCTTCCATGTCCTCTTTGAACGCCTGTGAATAGAATTTTGGGGAGTCTTACCATGGAAAAGGACCTCATGATGAAGTTGGGGCCGTCCTCAAATACCATGTATGGAAAAAAGCGTGACAAGGACAATCATAGCTAAGAATGCATATAATTTTTTTTCTGAAGTGAATTCTGCTGAATTAAAAATTAAGTACCTTTGCATAAAGTGATCGAAACTCAGAGTCCTGAAATGAAAAAAAATTTTATAATGTGAAACCACTGAATGGAATTTAATCAGCTAACTGCATTAGTAAAGTGAGCTTTATGTGTATAAATATGTTTACCAACGCCGGAGACACAATTCCTTTTGCTCAAAACCTAAATTTATTTTATAATGAAACGAACAAGATATCTGAGGTAGATGTTGATTCACCAGAAAATATAACAAATGAGTTATCAATTGAACTAGAAAAATATTATACTATGTGCTATAATGACAAGTGGTATTTAGGCCGTGTTGTCTTATATGATGAAACATTAAATGTTTGTAAAATGAAATTTTTGCAAGCGACCCCTGAAGGGTTTAAGTAGCCAAATCATGATGATACCCAGATGGTTGCAGTTAAGTTCATTTTAAGTGGTCCTGTTCAGTTAAGTGGAAATCTACCATTTAATGTAAGTAAGGGTGAAAGAGATAAAGTAACTACATTGTATAAAAAATGTAAAAAGGTAAACCATTAATAAAGTATTCAATATTATGTACATCTTTTATTCATTGGTCACATCAGTTTTAATTTAAAACTGTTTTTAACTGAGGCCCTGCGGTGGCGCAGTGTGGTAACGCGTTCTCCTATTGCGCGGCTAATCCGGGTTCGACTCCCAGCAGTGCAAAAAGAACGCTTACTCAGAGATCTCATAAAGATCGCACTGCTCACTGTAGTCCGGGGTTTGGTTCCCTAGGCCTTAAGAGGTTCGGATTCCTCGGAAAACAGTAGGTCCCGGCGCAGCATGACCACTGTAGTCTTTGAGCCGTAAAACCAAAAAACAAACAATGTTTTTAACTGATAATTTGGGAGGATATAAATTCCTATTACATGTGCTATATCAAACCTGACATTTTAAGGTTTAAAATTACATAAATATAGGATTCTAGAACTGTAAGTTTCAGAGAAATGGCTCTAATAAGTAAGGTATCATTTCATGAGGTTGAAAAAATGTTATGTTGGTCACATCTCTTAATTTTGAAAAAAATAATTAGTATTTAATTAAAATTTCAACATTAAACATATGTTGTAATTGTTTAACATAATAAATTATTATAAAAGTGAAAAGAACTTTACTATGCAGCTTTTATAGCAATAATAAGTAAAATTATAACCTTCAACAAGTGTAAATGTTATGTTGGTCACAATGGAATGACCCTTATAAAAACTTACCTGGGTATATGCTTACCTTTTCTCCTAAAAACATTTATAGATAATTAATATGAACCTAGGAGATATAAAAAAAAGTGCTGAAGTCACATGACTACAGCAGAATCAGAAATTTTTGTTAGAAGCGATATAATGAAAAGTCGTCAAATGGTGTGTCCTGCACATGACAGTTAGGTTTAATTAAAAACTTGGGATTTAAAAAGTTTATGAAAAAATTCTTGTGCTTATAAAATCGTCCTACTCATAGTACTTTCGTCAGACCATAACAAATTCTAAAATTTCATTCTTACAAAAAGATCTACAAGCAAATATAGTTTAAAAAGTCGTCTGAATGTCCCACACATGACGGTGGAATGGCCCAAATAGTCTACTTCTATTAATAAAGTTAAAGAGTGGCCTACACATAGTGGGGTACTAATATCAGCACAATGAAATTTGTATTTAGAAATTAAGATTTTTAATTTCTTTTCTAAATACAAATTCGTTCAATACAGTTGTTTCTTAATTTAAAACTCAATTAATAAAAATCAATCCATTATTTCAAATTAATCACATTTGCCTTGTTTAGGGATTTAAAATCAAATTTCAAACCTGTTTCATTGTACTTAGTCAAAATTTTACTTTCAATTAGAAACAGATGATTGAAAAATGCTCTTATAAACTCTTCCAAACAATAAAGTCAACGTCAGAGAAGCATAATTAACTAATCACAATAACAATTTTTTTAAAATTTATTTTTAAATAATTTTCTGCTTTTAATATTTAACCAATGATGAACAGCTTTTCTGATTTCCATTTTCCCCATTTAGCTTCATCATTAATATATCATTCACACCATAAAGTTTTAGTCTATTTCTTTTGTCAATTAAAATGTTTTTAACTACTTGAAAAAATTCTTTTCACTGCTGCTATGGACATAGGAATAGCATTTGCAATTTAAAGGAATCTTCTAATTTTTGGAAATTGTTCTCCAATGACTTTATCCTTGTCTGACAAACTTATTAATAAACCTAATATTCTACTTTCTTCTGTTCTTTTATAAACGTATGTTTAAAATGATCCCACTCTGCTAGCAACTCCTGTTCATCTTCACCATAATGTTCTGCCAAGCAAGATATTTTATTATTACCATAAAGAAATATTTTGTCAATCTTCACATTGTTTAAACTCAAAACACTAAAATTGCACACAACAGGCTAATTTTCTAATCTTTCCCCAATATTTGATATCAAAATAACCCAAAATTCTCGGGCTTGTTTTTCAAATTTAATATTATCCCCAATAGGTGTTTCGATTCCCATATCCATCGCTCTTTTTGTAAGATTTCGGCAGTGTTGTTTCTCAAGTTTTCTTTTTAATTTTTTAAGGTCTGTCACAGCATAAGAAATTTTGCTTTCTATAATTGAAAGATCTATGGTATTTGTTTCAAATATATATCAAAGTCAACCTGGAAACAAAAGCTAAAACATCACACAAAATGTTGATTTGTTGAAAGAAATACAATGTTTTCACAGTTTTTAATAAACCTCCAACTGTTGGGCCACTTCCAACATAAGTTTTTAGATTACCATTCACAATAGCATTCTCTGATGAGGCAAAGAACTGCCGAGACATGATTAACAAAGCTTAATTTTATTATCCCAACAAGCAAAAAAAAATCAATAAGAAAACTATAATATCGGAGCACGAACAAAAATGGTTAAACGTTCTTATCCAGTCTTACAGAAAAAGTAACTATTTTGTGAAACATAATATATAGAAAACTATCATGCGACATGCGCTGCCATATATATGTTGTCCTAGAAACGACAAGAGAGTTTGTTTCTCAACTCAACACCCTTCCTCAAAAGATATTTTGTCGTCAGGCCAGTTCTTGACACCAAGTTCTCCTGGAAGTCTTATAAAACGGTCTTTGCCTAGAGGTTTTGTCAAACTGTCAGCCACTTGTATCCCTCCAGGAACATGTTGAATATCAAAAATACTACACGAAACTTGTTCCTGAATAAAATGGTAACGTACATCAATATGTTTAGTACGCTTATGGAATTCTGGATTGCGGACCAAACGTAGTGCACTCATGTTATCCATACTCAAACGTTGTTTTAAGATTCTCTCCTGTAATTTCTTTCAACAGATGTTTGACCCAGATGATGGATTTAGCTGCTTCACTTCCAGCAACGTATTCTGCTTCAGTAGTCGATAATGATACACACTTTTGTTTTTGACTAAGCCAGTCCACAGCACCACCTGCAAATGTATAGATGACACCAGTAGTTGATTTTCGTAATTTTGTGTCACCTGCAAAATCAGCATCGCTAAAAACGTCTGAAGCTTTTGAATTTTGTTGAAAGAGAATTCCCATGATACTAGTACCTCTGATATATCTGAAAATTCTTTTAACAGCTTGCCAATCAGTCAGATTTGACAATGCCTGTGACACAGTACTTACTGCATAGGCTAAGTTTGGTCGTGTCGCTACTGCTAGATGCATTAAGCTACCAACAGATGATTTGAATAAGGTTTCATCATACAATTCGTTATTTGCTTCTTTCATTGTCAGATAGCTTCTTTCCATTGGCGTTGAAACAGTATTCGAATCTTCCATCTTGAACTTTGCTAGAATTTTTTGTGCATACACTTCCTGTTTTATGAAAATTGACCCCTTTTTTAGCTGGCAAATTTGAATGCCTAGAAAATTTGCAACTGAACCGACAGTTATTTGAATTTCTGATTTCAGTTCTTTAAGGAACTCTGAAATTTCATTTTCATTGGATTCAGCAACAATACCGTCATCCGCATAAATTGCAATGTATAGTTTCTCATCGCCATTTCGAAAATATAAGCACGAATCCGAAGTGCTTTCTTTCAAGCCACAATGTATAAGAAAATTCGAGAACCGTCTATTCCAGCATCTTGGTGCTTGTTTCAAATCATACAAACTTTTCTTCAGTTTGCGTACACGATTTGTTCCATCACTGTATCCGGTTGGTTGATCCATATATATTTCTTCTTTAAGAGGAACATGCAAAAAAGCTGTCTTCACATCAATCTTAGACATTTTCAACTTTTCCATTGCTGCAACACCTAAGAGTCCTGATGGTCTCAAATCTTACTACTGGAGCGAATGTTTCATGAAAGTCCATCCCTGTTCTTTGGAAGAAACCTTGCACAATCAGCTAAGCCTTATGTTGTTTTGCTATTCTTCCAGCATCATCTTTGACATGAAAAACCCATTTATTCAAAATAGTTTTCTTTCCAGCAGGAAGTTCAACCAGATCCCATGTATCGTTTTGAATCAGTGACTTCATTTTGTTGTCCATCGCTGCTTTCCATTACATTGATTCTAAAGCTTCATCAACTGATACTAGTTCATCAGAACATGCCAGCATTGCATAATCGTCAAACCTTGATGGCTTAACCAGTTTTGAACGATTGCGAAAATAATCTTTAGTTAGATCATCTTGAACTTTTTGTGTTTGAATTTCCTGATCGTTTCCAAAAAACTAACATTCACAGTTCCTGTTGCAGCTTATTCTGGTTTGAACAGGGCTCAGCTCACATTATTATTTCGTACAGGATCGTAAACACGATAGCTATTTTTGTTGTCATAATAGCTAACCAAAAGTCGTGTAGTGCTTTTCTTGTCAAATTTGTGACGCTTAACACTTGGCACATGCACAAAACACTCTGTCCAAAGATCTTTAGGTGACCAATACTGGCAACCTTACCACTCCACAGTTCAAAGGTATCTTTTCAGGAACAGAAGTTGGTCCTGTGTGATTTAAGACATATGTGGCCATATTTACTGCTTCAGCCCATAACAATTCTGGTAAATCCTTGGCCTGTAACATCGTTTGAGCAGCTTTGACTAAAATTCTATTTTCTCGCTCAGCACATCCATTTTGCTGTGGAGTATATGGCATGATAACCCTATGGTGTAAACCAGCATGCTACAATTTTAGAGATATCGGCATTCACAAATTCCTTTCCTCCATTGGCCAGCAGCTCTTTTACAGTATGTCCAAGAACTTTTGCTCTTGTCAAAAACTGTGAAAGGATGTCCTTAACTTCGGATTTTTCTTTCAAAAAATATAAAAAACGATATTTAGAAAAATCATCCTTTAAATCTACAAAATAGCGAGAACCTCCCAGTGTCTTTGTATGGAAAGGTCTGCATAAATCGACATGAATTAGTTCACCAGGTTCTTTCACACGATCAACTGGAGTGCCAAAACTAAGCCTGTGCTATTTGCCAAACATAGACGCTTCGCAGAACTCTTTCTTAACGACAACATTCTCTTCTCTGGCTTTTAGAATTTTCTGAACATGTCGCTTATTCTGGTGACCTAACCTCTCATTCCAAATTTGCAAAGAATCATAACATTTACAGCAACAACTATCTCAGGAGTTTTTGCATGCATGTGTAAGTATATTAAGCTTTTTTCTCGGTGCCCCTACAATAAACAGTTTCTCCTTCTTAGCAATTTCTAAATGATTTCTGTCCATCAGGCATGTATATCCTATATCAGTTGCAGTATCCAAGACGAACAAGTTCTTCAAAATTTCTGGCTCTAGCAAAGCATTATGTAATTCATATGTCATCCTCTTTTCTCCAACTTTGGCTTCAACATGAATTGTACCTTTTCCTTTAGCTAACAAGACTTGTCCATTACCCGCACATTTCACAGGCAGTTCTGTTTTGAATTCTTTATATGTAACAGACCACTCCCTATGTTTTGTCATGTCTTGCGTAGCTTCAGAATCTGCTATCCAGCTTTCTTCTTCTGACACAACAGTAAAAACAGTTTCTCCGACAAATGTGGTGTTCAGGAATTTTTTTTCGGTTTCCCAGTTATGGACTTTCTTGGTTTTATTAGGACAATTTTGCATAAAGTGTCCTTGTTCCTTGCACATATAGCAAACAATATCATTGATTTTCTTTTTATCATCAGGTGGTCTGCTACCATGTTTCATATTACTGCCATGATTTAATCCTTCTTTTTTAGATTTAACTCCCACCAATGCAATTGAATCGCATGGATTTACACATTCCAATATTCTGATTTCCCAATTTTGAAGTCTTTCTATCGGGTTCTTGTTCGTTTGAAATTCTTTTGGAGTTGAATCCCATGTGTTTACAAAATCAAAATACTGTTCTGGTAAAGAGTCCAGGATTTTAAAACATAACATGAAATTTCCTGATTCCATTCTATCATTTTTTATTTCATCATTGACCTCAGTCCACCAGCGTTGCAACTTTGAAACGTTTTCAGCAATACTGTCATTTGGGTCTTGCTTGTTAAAGAAAAATTGCGTCAGGGCACCAAACTGTTTCTCTTCCCCTTTCTGCTCAAAAAAACTGTGCAAACTATTCCAAATTTCATTAGCCGTTTGACATGTTTCAGCTAATTTCGCTACTGATTCACTTTAAGCTACTTCTGACGATGTTAAGAGCCACACATCTTGCATTCTTGAAGAAGTTCTTTGCTACTTCATATGCATACTTTTCTACAGCACTAGCAGTTTCACCAGGTGGTGCTGGTTCTGCACAAAGTCCTGTTGTAATGTTCCATACATCACAATACTCAAGTGCTGTTCTCACTTGTCACTTCCATGTGATCCAGTTT
>QLNU02015360.1:316252953-316266555 GCA_006491805.2 Dysdera silvatica
GAAGTAATTAAAGAAGAGAGGATGGATAGAAAGTGGGCTATTCTTCGCCAATTGACATCAGCTGATGACACATTAAAATATAGCAGAATTTCTAGTGGCATACTGTGTATTTTAACAATACCTCACAGCAATACGTAATGTGGAAGAATATTCAGCAGTGTACGAAAAACCAGAACACAATTTTAGCCCTATACCCAATGAAAATTTGGCAGAAATTTTGATAACTAAAAATATGCAAAAAAGACAGTGCTATGAATAAAAATTTGATAACAAATTTTTCGTAGTAAAAGGTTCATTTAACGTTTTTTAGCACAATATAACTTAAAAATTAAAAAATCGACGATCGTTTCGAGCGATCAATGGTCGTCCTTCTTCTAGGATTGTAAAATGTCGAATAACACCAAGTGCATGTTGCCGATTTTAGGCTGGTTAAGTTGCCACAAAAATTAACAAATACAGAAACAATTAATCATAAAGTGTTAAAGAGAGCTGTGTGAAGGCCAACTTTTTTCTTATGAGAAGCGTGGAGGCCAACTTTTCTTTATGGTAAAAGAAGAGGCAGTATAATTATGGAGCAGAATCAAAAACACAAGAAGGGTCTAATGAAAAAAATGGAGACGGTGTAGGCTGGAGAAGAGAGTTCCAAGCACCACTGAAGCCAGAGGTGGATCCAAGATCGTTGACTAGGGAATTCTCGAACTTGTGAATAAAAAAGGCCTCTGCACAGTCCAATTCCAAAGGTGAGCAAGGTTGAAAGATGATGCTAGCATTGTTGAAGTGGTATTTGTGATTGAATTCATGTCAGTGCACCGCGATGGAAGACTTTAAACTCCTCGCGTTCAACGTATCTTCTGTGTTCTCTGAGACGGTGGAACAAAGCTCTCCTCGTCTGACTGATGTAGGAAAAACCCGATAAATTCCCTAACGATGAAGCGTATGAATGGGGTTTTTAAAGATGGACGAAGTTTATTGACAGGACAGAACATAACTCGGAATCCTGCCCGTCGAAGAATTTTTGCTATGGCAACACTAATCTTAGGAGTGAAAAAAATGACTATTGTGTCAACAGAAGCGTCGGAACTGGAGGGTGTACGTATAGTGAAAGGAGCTGGTTTGGAAAACTTGGCTAAAGCTAAGTCAATAATAGTGAGGTTGTAACCCCTGTAAGTGGCAATATCTTTAAAGTATTTAATTTCACAAGCTAAGGCAGCTTTGGTTGAGCAGATATGTAAAGCACGAAAGACGAAAGTGTAAAAAGCGGCCATTTTTTTGTTGAAAAGGATGGCAAGATTTAAAATGTGGAGGAAGTAAAACAGCGAAAGGCTTACGGAAAACAGAGGTCAAACCGATAGCCGACTTTTTTAATAAGAACATCAAGAAAATGAAAAGTATTATGTTTCTCCAAATCAAGAGAGAACTCAAGACAAGCGTCTAAGGAGTTTATGATAGGCAAAAGAGTGGCAATTTTATCCAGGGGGGGCATCCCAGATAATAAAAACAAATTTTTCACAATGGCTAAATCAGCTATTTATAAACATTTAATATATTGTAAACACCTTAATAACTAAGCAGTTAAGAGAAATTAGACTTTCAAGATGGCAGAAAAAATAATTAAAAAAACTTTAGGAGGTAAATATTTTAAATGATCATTCTTAGCTATCCTAGGAGCAGTAAGTATTTTTTTCCCCCTACCAAGGTAAACTACAGTTCGAAAAAAAAAATGTTTTTCGAAAATGTGGAAAAATATCCAGTAGCCGATCAAGCAGTTTCCGTTTCCAAGCAAGGCTGACGTCAATTACCAAGCAATAAAAAACACTGACTTAATGAGGGGAAAAAACACATAACATTGAATAAATTGCTCGTTGGAAAACTGTGTCCCTTTAAATCACGCCTTCAGGATACAAATGTCGAAGTCGGTCAATTTTGACAACAGTGAGTCAGTAGGAATGGGTTTCTTGGTTATATATATATTTAACAGTAATTTTGGTTTTATCAACTAAAACTGCATTCCTTTTATATTGTGATTTTTTAATTTTGATTTTCTATTCCCGCTAGTGGAAAAGTTGGAAAGAACATATAAAAACGTAAGTGCAAAAATTTAGGGTAATCAATAAATATTTTTTTACTTTGGGATCTAAATATGCAAAATTAACCAAAAATGATGTAAATTTTCATATTTCGGTGATTCTTTTAATTTCCGATTCTTTTCCCACTGATGCAAAAAAGATGGAAGAACGTATAAGAAACGTAAGTGCAAAAATGTATAGTACTTTTTGTTGGTGAGAAATGAATTGAAAAATTATACAAAATGGGACCTAGCTGTAGGGACAATAGTGGTTTATGTGGCTGAAAAGGTTGAAACAATTTGGCAGGCTGCCTCAATTCCAATAGTTTCTATGGAAAGAATAAACGAAATGATTAGATCATATAATGATAAATACAAGAGCATGAAGAAGCTGTCGTTAAGAAAGAGATGGAAAAGATGAAGTCCAACATCAAGTTTGACATCTTAAAAGCATAAGATTTTTTTTACCAACATCTTTAGTTTCAAGTGATGACTCTTGTGAACTATTTCAAGGTAGATTCATAATTTCATACTTACTTATACTTAACCTTTGTTCTATATTATATGGGAATTTCTCACATTTTGTTGTCAAGTTCATACTTTGAGTGGAGCCTCAAATTACTTTAACAATGCTTTTACTTGTTAACTTGCCTATATTAAAAAAATGAACCTATATTACAGCTAAAGTTTCCGAAGAATTAAATTCTAATGCCTTTTCTCATCCTACAGTGCATTACAACATTATTCAATTTTTATGCACTATTGCCCACTTTCATGGCCTGAGCAGAACCTCTATATATTGTTTGCTATCAAAATGCTTGTACATGGTAAATAATATATACTAGGCAACTTTTCTGCACTATTGCATGACATTCTTCAAATTTTGATTTTTTTTTTTCATTCCACCCTACTATCCACGTCCCGGCACTAGGAGGTCACTATTTCTGAAAGGCCCTCCCATCTCATATGGAACACGTTGAGATGACTGGGGGAACTATAATGCCCCACCTTGTAGCCACGCTTTGAAATTAGGCATCCTGAATCGCACAACACGAGTAACAGGTATCCCGTTCACTGAACTCAAGAGGCTTCGAATTTTTAAGTTTCAACTACCGAGCTTCCAACATTGAGAATTCAGATCCCTTTGAAAATATTTGAACGATAAGCACAGGGGTCTGATTCCATGTCTAGTCCTTCCGCATCACCCCTGGTAACTTTCATACGGCATTTCTCTCTCACAAAGAAAATCAAGGCAATGACTCACGCAGGTTGGCCCTGTTCTGTTTTACACCAGTAAACTTCATGCAGATCTTTGGCTCTCACTGTATTTATGCTTTCCCGCCTCGTTCCAGAACTTTCCACCTCTTCAATGAATTTTCATTGAACAGTTCAACAAGGGGAAAAGCACCTGCTCAAAGATTCTCGAAGGATGCTCTTTGTCTGCCCATTTTCTTTCTCTATACACTGACAGACATATCTTACTGCCAATACTTAGAAAATTACATCCAACATTAGGAAACGAAAGTACAAGTTTGAAAATCAAGAGGAAAGTTTCAGAAAAGTAAAGAAAAGTGAAAATTCAACCACAGCTGCTTCATGTGAAGATTTTAAGTTATTTCATTCTTCTAATCTTGTTGATGAGCAACAATGTCAGGATTTTACTGATAAGCTTTCAATGTCATTGCAATCGAAAATAAGTGGTAAAAATGTATATCATGAAAAACCCGCCTTCCAGCCCTAGCTAACTCATGTGACAGAATGGGAGTGTCCGACAGAGCTACGGCAACAGTAGCAAGTGCACTTCTTGAAGATTTAAGAGTTGTAAGACATGACATGTCCTATGTCATAGACAGGCATAAGGTAAGAAGGAAAAGAAAGAAATATCAAATGGAGAGTCAAATCCAAGATTTCAATTTCATTGCCACCAGTAACTTGAGAGGACTGTATTTTGACGGTCGAAAAGGTCAAACTCTAATTTAGAAAAACATTGAGGGAACACTGCATCAGCAAAGAGTGCTTAAAGAACACATCACACTAATAGTAGAACCTGGCTACAATTATGTAGGGTACATGTCACCAATAACCTCTTCTGTTAAAGACATTACTGACAATATACCGTAAACTTGGTAACTTTGGACAGATTTTTTACTAAATTGTAAATTGCCAAATTTTAATTGTGATATTTTGGGAATTTTATACATTTGAACCAGGGCATAAGACTGTGCTTTTACATGGTAATTATTATATGGATGTATCTTCTGTATTTTTAACGAAGTGAAATATATGTTGTCCAAAGTTACCCAGAATTTTGGTGTAACTTTGGACAACATTATAATGTCAATGTTTTTTTTTTAAGTATAGAGCTTGTAGGACTGACTATGGACACAACCATTGACATGTTTTTCAAGTTCATTCCTTTTACCTATTTTAGATATTTTTCTGGTACCAACAACCTACCATATCAGAGCTAAATGAAATAAAAGAGAGAGCTAAGAGAAAACAAAAAAACAATTTCTTTCAGTTTTATGCAACAAACATTTGCTTTTTATGAACCCCAAAAATATTTTAACAAGAAAGAAGCAGCTTAACTGCATTTTGAAAATACCAGTTTTGATTACCAAGGTATAAGCTTTCAAAAACAGAAAAGGAAAGGCTAATTGCAGTTTAATTAATATTAAGCCTCACAAAAGATGCTGAGAACAGCAGAGTACCACGGCGGGTTAATTTTGGCTCAGGAAAGAACCTGTTTATCTGTTCTGATTCAATTGCAGAACTGTCTTGAACCTCTGGCAACTTAAATTCTGAAGTACAATTTGGCAGCTTTCCCAAGGAGGACACAAAGTAATCATTACCATCAACATCCTGTCCACCTGGAGGATTAGTAACTTAACCAACAAAATATATGTATGATTTTTTACCTGCATACTTGACTAAAACATATGTATTGACTTTTACACATGCCATCATCCTTATCAAAAAGCTAATTTTGATTTGGAATGGTCCAGCTGCATTTTTGCACTCAGTAAGGTTTCGTCCAGAGTAACCCAAAACTGACAGAAATTTGTGTGTACCTACAAATATAATTTTTTGATTCAAATTTCTAATAATTTTGCCTGATTTCACCATTTAGTTGTGATGATAAACACCTGCTGCTAGTACACAAGAAGTTTCATCTTGATGTCTGAAATGACATGCAAGTTGCAGATATTCAATGGAAAAGTTCTAGAAAGTAAATATTTTTATTAACACTGTTGCCAAATGTGAATATTATAGGTTAAAATCATCAGTCACAACCACTCCTTTCCATGATAGTAGGCTGGTAATGATTACATGCATAACAAACCCCCAAATAATATAATTTTAATAATAATAATACATAATTTTCTCAATTTTGTCCAAAATTACCCAAGTTTACGGTAACGAAATTTTGCAAAGAATGTCATATTGATTTCACTATACTGTTAGCATTATGAGGTGATGGGACCTCAGTAAACAAGGGGGTGTTTTCCACCGTATAGAATGATTTTGTAAGAAATCCTTACATTGGTTCTTGTGCCAGCTCCATGGTAATGAACTACTGCTCAGGCTTCTAATGCAGCACTTGGATGGCGATACAATCGGCCCTAAAACATATTTTGGTCCAATTGGAAAACAGATTCAATCATGCTTTTGTATTTTTCATTATATTATCTAATCATTTTTACTATTCTTTCCATAGACACTGTTGGAATTGAGGCCTGCCAAATTGTTTAAACTTTTTAAGCCACATAAACCACTATCGCCCGCACAGCTGGGTCCCATTTTGTGTAATTTGTCAATTCATTTCTCACCAGCAAAAAGTACTATACATTTTTGCACTTACATTTCTTATACGGTCTTCGTACGTTTTCACATTAACGGGAATAGAAATTCAGAAATTAAAAGAATCACTGAAATGTGAAAATTTACATCATTTTCAGCTATTTTGGCACATTTAGGCCCAAAGTGGAACCAGAAGACATTTATTGATTACTTTAAATTTTTGCACTTACGTTTCTTATATATGTTCTTCAAACTTTCCCATGCTAGTAGGAATAGAAAATTGGAAATTAAAAAAAATCACTGAAATATGAAAATTTACATAATTTTTGGCTAATTTTGCACATTTCAACCCCAAAGTAGAATCAGAAGATATTTATTGATCAATCTGAAATTTTTTTGTATGTTTCTGAAAGCATTCTACAACTTTTCCGTGCTAGCGGGAAAAGAATTTCGTAAAAGTTTTTTACACTCACTTTACTATATAACTAAATAAAATATGCAGCTAAATAAAAATATGCACGGTACAAACAAAAAAAAGTTTCTTTCAAATTTGGATGTGTCTCTCGCTCTATTATAATTACAGGGTTTCAATAGATATTGAACCTACTGTTTTGGTTTTTCTGTTTGTCCCTAAAAAGGGTAAGGTAAAGGTCTTCAGTAATGCAATAATGATAGCTATGAGAATTAGAGAAGTACACATCAGAGGGTGGCGAATTAGTGGTGATTTAGAGAGTGGCTAGTTAGAGAGTTGTGAATTAGAGAGGGGCTAGTTAGAGATTTGCGAATTAGAGAGTGGCAAACTAGAGAGTGGATTTTGCGAATTAACATGTGGCAGATTAGCGAGTTGCGGATTAACCAGTCATGGCTTATAGAGTTGCGAATTAATGTTAATTGAAACCTGCTAATTTTAAATATCGACCTTAGGCGATTTTCTTTCACTTGGTTCTTTTGTTTCATGAGGGTTAATTAGACCGGGGCCTATTGCTAGCGTAAGGCCCAGTCACAATCTCTTCGTTATTACTCACCCACAAAGATTGTAGAACTTCATCACTAACTTTACCTATTTTATACCTGTCAACTTGTGAAGTTTTTCACCAAATTGATCACAAGCAATGGTTTATTTATATTTATCAGTAATAAAAAGGAAAGCTTAAGAACAATCTAATGGAATGCATTTTTCCTCGATATTTATAGCATTTTTTGTTTCATTCTCTATTACTACTATTCTTCTCACAGCACCAGCATAATGAAAAAATTTAGATTCAAACTATGCAGCTCGTAATGTGACTTTTGCGAACAATGAGAACTTTGCTAAAGCATTGACCAAAGTGGGAGGGGGTGACTCTTTAAGAAATAATTGTTAGAGTATTCCTTTGAAGCAGAACTGATCGATACAATACTTTACTCCCAAACCCAGATTTGGGGTGCGAAATACGTTAAATACAGCAGTGTTCCCCTTCATCATAGTATATACAGTAAAACTCTTCCAAGGTGGTCACCATGGGTTCTTGTAGAAAACTGTCCGTTCCAAGGGGTAGTGGTGGAACGGGGGTACTGATAAAATGATTTTCAAAACTGTTAAATTTAAAACTTCCCAATATCCCCAATGCATTAAAAATGAATGTACATCCGTTTTGTTATTGTGTTACTAGATTACAGACATAACATAGCGATTAGGGGTGACATTATTTTTTGGAAAGGATGAGAAACAAATCCCCTTAAAAGCATCTCCTTGTCATAGTTAATTGAAGGGGAAATTTTGCATGAGATAGCAAAACTTCCTTTATTGATAAACACAATGGTGTTTCTAATAATGAATCAATCCCTTCACCTGTCTAGTTACTAAGCACGAGAAATTGGCCGTTTTGAGAGGTGGCCATCTAGAGAAGTTCCACTATATATATTTTTCATAATTGGATGTTTTTAAGAGAGATTTTCTCTGTGTAGGTATGTGTCCACACTAGGGTGTTTCATTTTTCCGAAGTTGCTATTTTCATGTCGATTTGCTTATCCCCTTGGTTCTATTCCTCTAAGTGATCTGTATGCCAAATTTCAGACAAATCGAATAATATATAGGGGTTACACATTTCTGTCACTTTTGTAGGGTTCAGCTGTTTTTGCCAGGGACATGTAGCATATCTTCACTCCACTTCTTTCGGAAATTGTAATGTACTAATTCTTTTCTCTTTTTCAAGTTGTGAAAATGAATACTAGAAAGGGAATTTGTGTACTTTAAAAGATACCAAGTGGTGAATTTCTGGGGGATCGGTTCCCCTCTAAAGAACAAATGCTAGTAGTCTTCATCTACCATCACAAAGAGATGAAGGAAACGTTCTTTGATACTGCAAACTTCACAAGCATCAAACTTCATTAAGTGTGAAAGAAAGCAAACATTCTTGTAATGATGGAGGAGAAAATTATAGCTTGTATTCAGAAGTTATACAAGGAAGACTAAAATCTGGGTAAAGAGAAATCAAGAAACAAAGACACAGCGAATACGAAGTGGCAGATTTGAAAATGTGGTCTTATGGAACTATTTGATATCGCTTGGCGAGATGTGATGACAATGAAGAGTATACTGCAAGAAGATAAGACATTCCTTAAATTCACAAAAACGAAATGAAATGATTAGATATAAAAAAAACTAGTTTTTCAAGGGAAAGACTTGATCAATTTTGTTATCAGTCATACAAAGACGTTCTTTTGATTATTTGGGGTCAACGAAACGGAAAAATATTGCAGGGATGGGCTAAGAAGATTCATCAATGCCCTTAAAGTTGTAAATGACATTGCAGAAAGTGGTATTGTTCTAATAAAGAAATTCAACGAGTCAGTCTGGGATGAACAACAGAAACAATTCCTGTTGAAGATTGTCGGGCACCACAGAAAAGTCGGCACCAAGCGAACCAAAGCAGGAGTTGCATCCTATAAATCTAACTAATATAAATAACATGAATGTTATTAAGTTGTTCCATAAAAGTCTTGTTTGCAGTTCAGTTTTGTTGAATGGATTTGAAAATAAGAAAATAAAAATAATAATCGTTGGAAATCTTGTTCCTTTAGCTTATATATATATATATATATATATATATAAGCACCAGACAAAAAATTATTCAACCCTTAAAAAATCGCGTTAATATCGTGTGACTCCGCCCCTGTCCTTGATAACTGCCTGAATACGATTAGAAAGGGGGTCCACAAGGTTCTGCAAGTATGTCGCATCCAGTATAGCCACTCTCTGATGATTAGATCATGCAAATCAACCAAATTTCGGGGATGCTGATTTTGACATTTTACCCGCTGTTCCAAAAGGTCCATAGATTTTCAATTGGGTTGAGGTCAGTCAGGTGATTTTATAGGCAAGTTGAGGTGGGATAGAGTGTATGAGTGCTCATCACACCAGTCACATATGCTTCCAGCCCTCTGCACTGTGCTGTTGTCATCTTGAAAAATGGGGCTGTTAAGAGCATACTCATCATGAAGATGTTGACTGAAGGGCAACAATTAATCATTGAGAACGTTTAAATAAAAATGCTGGTTCATGTTTGTGGAAACCTCAATGTGTGGGCCCAATTCATAATACGAAAAACATCCCCAAAACATCACAGACCCACCTCCGGCTTGAACCTAACCTTATACACATTGAGGATGAAATTCTTCATTTGGCCTTTGGTGCAATTGACGCCATGAGTCATTTGAATAAAGGCAAAAACATGGTTGTCGGACCACATGATACGCCTCCAGTCAGCTACTGTCCACGTTCGGTGATTTCTGGCCCATTGGAGATGTGCAACTTTATGTGCCTGTGTGAGCAATGGCCTGTTACGAGGTATCAGACTCCAAATTTGCATTGCATGCAGCTCCCGTTGCAATGTTCTCTTGCCAACAGGTTGGGATGGGATGGACCTTCATTAATGGACTGCAGCAATACCTGTCAGGTTTGAAAGCGATTTTGATTCACAAGCTTTGAAACTCGTCTCTGGTCCCTCTCGGTTAGAATCTTTTTCCAACTACAGTTCTGGCATCGTGTTTCATGGCTATGCATGTTACACCACTGCTTGTAGACAAGCTGAATAGTCCTCTGCGAAACATCAACAATTCCGGCAACTTCACTCACAGTATGGCCATGGGCACGGCCAACACGATTGCTCCTTTTTGCCAGTCTGTCACATCCTTGCATTTCCCAATCTTGATGCACAATTCCCGCTTGTAACAATAATGTCTCACTTAACGTTACTGCATTATGATCACATAGAGACAGTGCACACGCAGTTGAGCATGTGACTCGACCGCAGTGCCATTTATACCTGTTTAACCACTCCTTCATGCTTGTGCACAGGTGTGAATAATTTTTTGTCCGGTGAGCTTATGTAAAATTTTGCAAATATTACCTAATCTTTCTCAAATTTGTCAGATACCATTTTTATATCAACAGGATTTAGAACATCAGCAAAGTCAACAACAATGTAATAGTTTAATTTTTACCTAATAAAATGAAACACGGTAATGTACATACACAGAGAAAAGTCATTTGGAAGGGCAAGGTATTCTATCAGGATTTATAAGTTAAGCTAGCCATTCTTTAAAAAACAGCCTTGTGACAGAAAATCATGGAATATGGGGGCAGTGGTGTAGCCTGAGGGTACCACAGTGGGGGAAAGCCCCTAGCTCCAAATACTTAAGAGTGTAATATTTCAATATTGGACTAGTGGAAGAGACTGCTAATGAGTTTGGCGTCGAAATATTAACTTACTTGGAGTTATGATTACCTTATGTGCATTGTAAGGTGAAATAAAGACATTTTTATAAATTTCATTTAATGATGAAACTGCTTGTTTGATGTGGGGAGGGATCGCGTTTTTTTCCTGGGAGGACAGATCGATGGAATTATACAGTAAAAAAAAATTGTAATGGAAACAAACCTTTTCCTGACGGCATTTTGTCACTTCTTGTTTAAAAACCTGGTCTGTCACCTCAAGTTTTGGAACTGAAATTGCTCGGTCTACAGAGTTTGATTCCGCCGATGGAGGGAAATTCAATTTGGTGGAGGTGTGCCCCTGGTGCACATTTTTTGGAATTTTTTAGGAATTTCATGATGAAGGTGCAAGATTTTCGGCTGACTTTCGAGTCTCTAATGGAAGGAACAAAACGGCTACCATAGTGCCCTCTTGCGATATTTTGCTAAACTTTTTTTTAAAAAACCGGCCATCTCCAAAATTCTAGAGCTGGAATCAAGTTGTCCACGAAGTTCAATTTCATCAAGCGAGGGAGATTTGACTTATAAATAGATTTTATGTGTTAAATTAAAATTATATTTGAAACCTACTAATTTTATTGTCCTTAGTCTATTTGTATTATCTTGTTTAGTGTTAACCATCGTTCCATGGGATATCTAACTCTGTCCAAAATCCCCCAAGTAGCATGGGGTATTTAATGAGGTGAGGAAGGATTCAAGGCTACCATATGCCTTCCAATTCATACATTTGTCTTTTATTTTGGAATTTGGCAGAATCTCTCCGAGGTTTTTTATTTACATTTTCCAAGCGTTCATGTTTGTTTAATAATTAAGGTAGAATTCAAAGGAAATGGAAGTCATGGAGAGATTGCGAAAAGACATGCAAAATTTTACTCATGATCAATATGTGTATTGTTTTCAAGACCGTAACCAGGATTTAATTTCCATGGGGGGGGGGGGGAATTTAACACCATGTATCAGTATAATCACAGCATGCAACACTGTAGCTAATTCCCATTAAAAATTTATTTTCGAGAGGGTTCGGTCCTTAAGATCACCTCTGGATACGGGCATGATTGCCTTCAATGGAATAAAGAGGGGACACAATATTTGAAATGTAGAATTGGAACGTGTGCCGGCCGCAATGGTTTTAACAATATGTTTAAACTACCGAAACGTTATCAACATGTGGATGACATTAAACAATGTAACGAATTGTTAAGGTTGAAACATTTTATATTGACTGCAATCGAAAATGCTTTTTTCTTTTTGCATAGTTAATAATAAATGTACTCAAGAAGCAAAAGATATGATTCAATTCAAGCAAACAAATTTTTTACAATCATTACAGCTGTGATGACAGACAATCTTTGGTGGTGATTAATTGGCAATATTGGTGAGAATTTTGGGTCATTTTACTTATACAACCCGAACTGAAGTTCCAGAGCTAGTCAGAGGATTTTGGGGTCTACACCAGGTTCCTGGTTCCATGGACCTTGAAAAGTCCTTGCATTTTTTTTGCCAAGTCAGGGCCCTTGAAAAGTAATTGAAAACTGCCAAAAATGCAGTTTGTCCATGGAAACGCCCTGGCAGTTTGTCCATGGTGTCATGGAAAAGTCATGGAATTTTTTTACATATAGAGTATGAACCCTGTAAAGAGATGAGAACAATTGCTTCTGAGGAAAGAGCTAGGTATATGGCCTGCTTAGAACAACAACAAAAATGTGAATATTTTTTGGAAGGTAAAAAAAGAAGTGTGCGTGTGGTCGGTTTGATGAATTAAAATCAAAGAACATATGTCTATAAAAATCTGTAAACGTTTTGGCATAGAAAGCGTGTGAGAATGTGTGAGGTTTATTGTATAGTCGAGTATCTTTATGTGATCAGATAAAGAAAAACTTAAAGAAGTGGTAGAATTAGAAAATCAATTTAGAAATGTAATTGAAGAAATGAAAATAACATAAAACAATGTGATTTGTAATATTCTATAGTTACAATTAAACATTCTATTTTCAATATTATAATGTCTTGCATGGGTCATTCTGTGTCAAGTGATCCAATGGAAAAACCTCGCACTCTTGGTTTTTTTTTTCTAAATTTGGCTTATTTGATGTACTACCAGAGATAGTAAAAGATTTACATTTTTAGTTTTTTAACCACAGTATTTTTTAAATTATAGGCTTCTGAAATCTGGAAAAAAAGCATGATTTTCTTCTTACGTGCAATTACAAAAACTATTACTCAAGTTAGAAATGTGAAAGAAGGATGAAATAAAAACCATGTTATAGATTATTTCATAGCTTTCATATGATATCCAACATGACTAATTTTGGGCAGTTTGGAATTTCAATGCCATGCAATAAACTCTTCGACCTTGAATTTCTCAAAAATCGGTATTTTTATTAAAAAACAATTATGCCAAGGAAAGACCATCTGCATAAATGGAAATTTTTAATTTTAGTCCACACTTATCAATTACTTTGGCAAGAACAACTGCTTTTAAAAGAAACAGCGCTATCATACAAGGATCACAATCCTGCGCCAAATCGAAAATGCTGCTACAAAAGCAAGAATTTGTACGTTTTTGCACCAAAACGAAAATGTTACTACAAACTGATAACAAAAGTGCAAATTTTTCCATTTTTGCGCCAAAATCACTTATTTATTTCACAAAGTGGGCCATTTTTCTAGCTTACATCATTATTGGTTATACTGTTTAGTATTTTTTCTCTTCTCCAAATCATTAGCCCTTAATCTCACCAATAACAACCACGTAACACGACGATTGATGAACTGGTTATTTGCACAAGACGCTAGCGGGAGGAAGTAACTGCGAAAATGGGCAATTTTGCCTCTCCTTTTGCGCATTTGCGTGGACTTTGAAAAATTCCTATCAGTGTTTCCATCAAAAAATAGTTATTGACTGGAAAACTAACATCTGACGAGAAAAGAAAATAGATTAGAGGAGATATTTTAGAGGAGGTATTTTAGAAGAGATATT
>QLNU02015360.1:316266655-316287364 GCA_006491805.2 Dysdera silvatica
TACTTGAAATTTCTGGAAAAAAACTTTTATCAGAGTAGTTCCGCAGAATGGAAAAACCTAGTGGGAACCAATGGGAGGCCTCCAATAGAAATCATGGAAAAGCTTTAATGGGAACCAATGAGAAACCTGTACTGTGGGGTACCTAATGTTGGGAAATCCCATACATTTCAGAGTAAGAGTTGTTTGTAAGTTTCTGGAAGTGGTTGTGATGTATTAATGGCTTTCCCATGTAGTTTGTAAGTTTCCCAAGATTCTAAGAAGAGTCTACTATTTTTGTTTGTGATGTGCCGGTGTAGTAAACCTACTAGTAGAATAGTAGACTCTTCTTAGAATCTTGGAGAAACTTACAAACTACATGGGATAGCCATTAATACATCATAACCACTTGCAGAAACTTACAAATAATTATTACACTGAAATGTATGGGACTTCCCCAACATTAGGTGCCCGGAAGCACAGGTTTCTCATTTGTTCCCACTGGGTTGTTCCATTCTACGGGACTGCTCTGGTGAAGGGTTTTTCCAAAAATTTCAAGTATAAAAAGGGACAGAAACATAACATCGTCATTACTCCTGATGGACTGCTGCTGACATGCGTTATAGCTTGGGTGATCTTTTTCATGCTATTTTTTTACCAGTTTTTAACCTTTTGTATGTAGAAAATAGCTTCTCTTGTTGCATTTCTGCGCATGCGCGTCCAGATACGCTAATTTTTATGCAGTTTAACTCCACCTTACCACTGTACGGTCGATACGAAGAAAACTACAGAAAGCCTCATTCAAGGTCATCACGTACAATTTTCTATCGGCCCCATAAAAATTTATATTTTTTATGGTTTTTGGTAAAAACAAACACATACTTTGCAGATGGCCCGCACCTTCTATGTTTGGATGTCACGCTTCCGTCTTGTATACTTGTGTAGCAACCGCCATAGTTGCATTCAGGTAGAATATGCACGCCTGTTGCCCACAAGGTAAAGGCCTCGGTTGAAACAGAACGGAGAAGAAGGGATCAGTGGACGAAAACGGTAGCTGGACACTTCAAGCGTGATAGTCAGACTGTAAACATGTCAACGAGAACACTGGTGCTGTAGTTTATTCATCATATAAATATATTTTAATAGTTAATGTTATAAATAAATGTGTTAAGGATTAATTAGTGTTATTCGGTGTGATCAATGTATATATCTGTAAATATCATTCAGTGTCATGCATACTCCACTCCCAAATCGGTTACTTGGGACATGAATCAAGAAGCCGAACGGACGCTCAATTCTTATGCATCCACACCGGAAATAGCAAAAATCGATTATTTCGCGTGTAAGTACAGAAAGTGGGTACATTTCTTAAAAACTTTAGCAATTTTTTCTGGTGTTATAATTATGGTGGAAGGTGATGACAACGTAACTATTGCACGTGTTTCCGTAAAAGCACCCCCATTCTGGCATGCAAATCCAGAGATATGGTTCCGGCAGATGGAAAGCCAATTCATTTTGGCAGGAATAACTGCGAAAAACACAAAATTTCACCATGTGGTTTCTGCTTTGCAACTAGAAGTGCGGCAGTTGTAGGGGACATCATCCTCAATCCTCCGGCCGAAAATCCATATACTGCGATACAAAAGCCTCTTGGTTCGCAATATACCGAAATGAAAGAGCAGCGGCTGCGTGAATTAATTTCTGGCATGCAGCTCGGGGATCGAAAGCCCTTGCGCTTAGTGTTAGAAATGAGAAGCAAGGCCGATTCACGTATAAGTGAGGATTTATTAAAATCGCTGTTTCTACAATGTTTGCCTACACATGTGCAAAAAATTCTGGTAATTTTGAATGATAGTTTGGACAAACTTGTGGAAATGGCATATGGCATAACGGCAGCTGCAAACAACAGTGCATTAGTGCAGGAGGTGAAAACGGAGGACGCTTCATTACAAAATGTGTTCATGGACATTTTCACTCAACTGGCTTACCTTGAAACACAGTCACGATCTCATTTAAGAGGATATGATCAACAACAATGCTATAGGTGCTGTTCAAGGAGCCATCATGCTGAAAACCCAGAACATTGTTGATACTACCAGTGTTTTAAAGAAAAAGCAAGTAAGTGTAAAAAGCCGTGTTCCTGCAAATCGGAAAACTAGTGGAGCCGTTGCTCGATGCCTTAGGTGATGGCAACGCAGAGATTCACTGCCTATATCTCACTGATAAGTCCACAGCATCGAAATACCTGATAGATGCGGGAGCCGACGTCTCGGTTATCCCACGCCTAGCCGTGGAACACAGTCGCCAACCAGGATCTCTTCAGGTGTTCGTGGCAAATGGTACGTCTATCCCAACCTTTGGACAGGAGCTGCTAAAACTGGATTTGGGTTTGCGCAGAGAGTTCCATTGGCCATTCATCATAGCTTCTGTGGCACAACCAATTATAGGAGTTGATTTCTTGCATCATTTTGGACTGTTGGTTGACATTAGAAAGGGCTGCTTGATAGATCCACTTACTAAACTACAGTCAAAAGAAATTGTGACCGTAAAACAGCAAACTTGTATCAAGTCAGTCAGTGGGAATACAAAATTCCACAGACTGCATGCTGAATTTCCTTCTCTCACAGAAGCAGGTCTTACACCTCGGCGCACCAAACATGTCAAATGCGTGATTTAAACCAGTGGACCACTTGTGTTTTCCAGACATCGCAGACTGCCAGCAAATGGGCTCAAGGCAGCAAAACAGGAGTTCAAATATCTTGTGGTAACCGGAGTCTGCAGACCATCAAAAAGCTGTTGGGCATCTCCATTCCACATGGTAGCCAAAAGTAATGGTGACTGGTGCCCATGTGGTGACTTCAAAAAATTGAATACTGTAACAATCTTGGATTGTTATCCAGTGCCACACATTCAGGACTGTTTGCAAATGTTGGAAGGTAAGCCAATGTTTTCTACCATCAATTTGGCAAAAACATACTACCAAATCCCTGTCCAGAAGGACGATAGTTCAAAAACAGCAGTTACAACACCATTTGGACTGCTGGAATTCTTTTGCATGCCGTTTGGTTTGGTCAACATTTCAACGTTTTGTCTACCACGTTCTGAAAGGAATGGATTTTTATGTTCCGTATTTCGATGATGTTTTGGAAGCCTTGGAAGATTACACCCAACATATTCAACACCTCAAACAAGTGTTCCAACATTTTGACGAATATGGTGTTATTCTAAATTCTTCAAAGTGTGTCCTGGAGGAAACTTCAGTGAGATTCTTAGGACATATTATTACTCCAGATGGCATTACTCCTGTGTCAGAAAAAGTATTTGCAATCGTTAAGATCCCTAAGCCAGAAATGGTGAAGGAGCTACGTTAATTTCTTGCTATAAATAATTTTTACAGACGGTTTATACCTAATGCTACAAAAACACAGGAAACACTTAATGCTTACCTAAAAAGAGCTAAAAAGAATAACAAAATGCCAATCAAATGGAGTGATGAATTCACAGCCGCATTTGAGCAGTGCAAAAAAGACTTGGCTAGTGCAACCATTTTGTGTACCATCCTTCAATCAATGCTCCATTCGCAATTGTAGTAGATGCATCGGTTACCGCAGTGGGGGCAGCCCTGCAGCAATAAATGAAAAAAGGATGTCAACCATTCGCATTTTATTCAAAGAAACTTTCACCAGCACAACAAAAATACAGTGCATACGATAGAGAACTGTTGGCGGCACACATGGCCATTAAGTATTTTTGCCACATGGTGTAAGGGCAAAATTTCGTTCTATTTACAGACCATAAGCCATTAATTTCTGCATTTCGGCAAAAAGCAGATAAGTGCTCGCCGCGTCAATTGAGGCAATTGGATTTTATCAGCCAGTTCACGACTGATATTCGTTATCTAAAAGGCATAGATAATGTTATGGCTGATCCATTGTCTCGTGTTCAATCTCCACAATTGATACTCCATCGGGAATAGATTTCCAGCTGATGGCAGAAGAACAGCAAAAAGACGACGAATTCCAAAATATTTTGTCAGAAAATTCAACCTCTTTAGTTCTATAACCATTTCCAATGGGTCAACCTCTAGTTACATTACAGTTTGATGTCTCCACAAGCCACATTCTCCCTTTCTTACCGGAATCACTCCGTAAACAGGTGTTCGATAACTTGTATTCTCTCTCGCATCCAGGAGTTAGAGCATCAATCAAGTCAATTGATGAAAGGTACGTTTGTCCTAGAATGAAGTCAGACGTAGCATCATGGGCTCATACATGTCTCAAGTGCCAACAAGCTAAGGTTTCTTGCCATACAAAGAGCCAAATTAGTAGTTTTCTTCCTCCCAACGCCAGGTTCGAACATGTGCATATCGATCTGGTGGGTCCACTTCCTCCATCAGAGGGATTTCGTTATTGTCTGACCTGTGTTGACCAGTTCTCTAAGTGGCCGGAAGTTTTTCCACTAATGGACATAACTACAAATACGGTTGCTGCTGCATTCTACTCTGGTTGGATCTCCCATGTCGGATCACTACTCCGGTTGACTACCGAACAAGGGACATAATTCGAGTCCCCACTGTTCGATGCACTGACATACCACCCAGCAGCAAATAGCCAAGTGGAGAGGTTCCACAGACAGCTGAAATCAGCCATCATCGCACACAGAAACACATAGTGGACAGCAGTTCTACCTACAATCCTACTAGGGTTTAGAGCAGCCTGGAAGGACGATCTTCAGGCAACAACAGCAGAAATGGTGTGCTGGACCACGGTTCGAATACCGGTGGAATTCTTAACACATACGCCTGATAGTGCTAATCCTGCAATGTTTGTGGGTAGACTAAAAGAAACAATGCACCACTTGCTTCCGCCAAAATCACAACCACATGGTCAACAAGCCGTTTTCATTAGTAAGGATTTGATCATCTGTAGCCATGTATTCCTCCGTACAGATGCTGTGTGGAAAGGGCTCTACCTTACGAGGGACCATATAAAGTGTTAAGTTGTATCGAAAAAGTTTTTAAAATCTCAATACACGGTCGAAATGCAACAATTAGCATTGACCGGCTAAAACCAGCGTATGTAGCTAAGGAAGAAGCTGTTAAGTTACCCGCAACCTTACCTTCTTCCCTTGCAGTACCAACCTCAATACCAAGTCTTGTGCCCCCTAAAGAGGCAGCAACAGAATCGGAGCCGAAACCAGTCAGGACAACATGTTCAGGCTGAACAGTGCGTTTTAACCCCCGGAACGAGTAAAAATCTCGCTATAGCTGGTGGGGGGGGGTCTGCCTGTAGCAACTGCTATAGTCGCATTCAGGTAGGAGACTCGCGTCTCTTACCCACAAGGCAAAGGTCCCGGTTGAAACAGGAGAAGGTATCAGTGGATGAGAACGGTAGCTGGACACTTCGAGCGTGATAGTCAGACTGTAAACATGTTAATGAGAACACTGGTGCTGTAGTTTATTCATCACGTAAATATATTTTAATAGTTAATGTTATAAATATGAAAGAAATTACGGTTGTTAGTCATATTTTTTCACCTGTGAATTTTCATCCAAAGGAATAATATGTCTGCAGTGAAAAGTGGGCAAGTTTTGTTGACAAAAGCTAATTTGCGTATTTCAACAATTTTAGCTTCTCAAAAGGAAATCAGGGAAGAGGTTTCAAAATTATAAAAAACGAAACAAAGAACTTGATGTGCATGAAGTTCTATTTTTTCAATGAAACATTTTACTTTTCATTTTTATTGTGCTCATTCATTTGATTAAACTATTTTTTACCTACTACAAAACTGATGTGCGAACCAATTTTTTTTTACAAAATAATAAAATTGTGGTGTTTACCTGCTATGAAATTGATGCAAAAGTTTTTTTCTCTTCTACAAAACGTATGCAAAAGCTTTTTTTTTGCTATAAAATCGATACCGAAAGCCATTTTTCCTGCTACAAAACTGATACAAAAGGTCATTTTTCCTGCTACGAAGTTGAGACAAATGGTATTGGCGTGAGTGTGATCCCTGTATCATATTATCATGCTAAATTAGTTGAAAAAATTTACTCACTTGAAAGGGGTGGTGATTTGGGCCAAAGTAGGTGTGTTTTAAGAAAACTACATCCTCAAATAAACATTAACTTGTGAATTTATGAAAATTTTCACCTTTTTACAAGTTGGTGCTGCCTCATTCCCCTATTTTCTATGTTATTAACTTCAACAATCCCCTGCAAGGTAATTTTTATGAGCTGTGGTTGCCAAGTCCATTTCTTCTTTACGAATGTAGTAAATGTGGCCAGTAGGATATCTGGGTTCCACCAGAGTCAGAATTCTGGAAACATCCACTGTTGTTGCGCATGTTTATCTTTGAAGCCAAGTGGGTACGTAAAGGATAGAGTAGGATATTTAGGATACAGAAACTTCACATTCGCCATCTCAGTTGTTCCATTCTTTTCCAAAATTATACGAAGCCATCATTGTCATACTTACATGTTACATATCCTTTCACATCTGCTATTGTAAGAGACTTCTTTAAAATTTCTCCTATCAAAGAGAGCTTGTAGGACTACTTGCTTTTTGAATATACTTTTGTCAGTATCTCTTCAGATGACACATTGTGGAAATTGTGGAATTTCCGGGTGCTAAGTATTGGCTTTGCAACCAGAAATCGTTTTTCTAGAACTTCATGTTGTTGTTTATTAAAAAAAAAAGAGAAGAATTTCATAGAGTCAATGTTAGCTTGACACCATTTAAATAAATGTAATGGTATCCGAATTTGCTCATCATAAGGTCGTTGTAGACTTGTCCTTGCTGCAAGTCTTTTCACAGACCATCACATACAACTTTATCATGTAACGTTGCATAAAAATGTCACTCAGCCTCGATGCCGAACTCACTCTCATGGTGACATAAGTTTAAAAAGTTTTTTCAATTTTTGAATTGAGCAGCAGAACCATCTGAGAAGTGGAATATTTTTTTCAAGTCTGGTATTAATTCTGATTTTAGATATGAGCCAAATTTTATTTGAAATAAATTTATGGCCATCGTGTTATGCTTAAGATGTTCAGAGATACAAACAATGCTTTTAAATTTTAAAACATCAGAATCTTTGTAGTGGACTTCTATTGGGAAAATTATAGCCTGGTCATTGTTCCAACAAAAAAACTGGACCTCATCTTGCAAAACGAAGGCATAATTTTCAAAAAAGTCAAAGGGTATCACAGCCTCATTTTCTCTAACGTTCTCCTTGAAATAATTGTAGTACTCAAACTGTCTTTGTGCTAAAAAAGAATGTCTCTTCAGAAGCAGCAGCTGTTCACACAATGATTCCGAAAACTCATTGGTGGTTTTTGGCAAAAGTTTCAAAATTATATCTCTCAACGGATACCCATTGCTTGTATGTTACACAATCTATCATCTCTTCTTCCAACTTTACACCTAATTCTTGTTTCAGATGTTCAACACCAGGACATGAAGGATATTCATTAAGGTGGCAAGCTGTACTTGAATCATTGCACATTATCTTCATTAAACAGGACTTATAGTCACTGCTGTACCATCACTGTTACATTTTTCAGTTTAGCCCCTTGTACTTACATAAGTTTCACATTTTGATGTGTTGTGCAAACACACACAGACGGAGTACCACTTCTTCCAGCTAACACATAGTGCTTGGGTTGCAGTTCAGCGAATTTAGAAAATCCTATATTTTCGCTAGGGTGTTTTTCCTTAAACAACTCATATAATTCCTTGAAATTTCCTAAAACTAGCCTTTTTTTAACTCCAACTTTTTTTTAAAAAATGACCAAAATATGATCCCATTCCCATCCCAAGATAAAACTTTCCAGAAAAGGTGCTAAGATATGCAAGTTTGTGTTTTTGTTGTTTTTTTCAAAATTGAAGAAATACCACTTTTTTGAGAAAAAGAGTGCATCTCATGACCTTGAAATTCCAAGCTTCCCAAAACTAGTCATGTTGGATATCATATGAAAGCTTATAAAATAATCTATAACATGGTTTTATTTCATACATCTATTTCATTTCTAGGTTGAGTAATAATAGTTTTTGTAATTGTACATAAGCAGAAAATCATGTTTTTTTCTGGATTTCAGAGGCCTATAACTTAAAAAATACTGCAGTTCAAAATCTGAAAATTTAGATTTTTCACTATCTCTGGGTGTACATCTAATGAGCCAAGTTTGAAAAAAAATCAGAGGGTGAGGTTCAAAAGTGCTAAAATTTTGGTTCAGTTGACATGGAATGACCCGCATTTTTAATTCTATTTTATGTCTATTGCAAGTGACAATGTTAAGTCCTTAAAAAATTATTGGGTTCTTGGAAGGTTCTTAAAAAGTCCTTGAATTTTATCAGGACAAAAGAGTGAGAATCATGTTAACAGGGTTCTATGGATTTATAAAACCTGGAAGAGTCAGGAAAATTTGAAATACGAATACCAAAGTCTGAGAAATATGAAATTCATTGTTATAATAAATAGCTTATTAAAAAAATTTTCTTGAACTGTGATTTTCGTACCACATTGCATACTGAAAATTTTGAAAAACTTGCAATTTTGACTAAACTTCTTCCAAAAATTATCATTTTGTACCAAAACTAATGTCATTTTTATAAAATTATGAAGCTCTTGTATTTCTCAGGAGAAAGTGTGTGCCAAATGTGTAATTAAAACTTAGAAAAAAAAGTGTTTTTAGCTAAATTATATAATCTGCAAGGAATTTTGATCATACTAGTCTCTTTTCCCTCATATATAGTCATACACACTTTAAATGGAATAAAATATCACGGTCCACGGTGTTAAAACTTTAATTGTGATCACTGAAAACAATTAGGATAACCCTAAAACATTAAGGTCGTGAAAACTAAATAGGTAAAATTGTTTAACTAAAATTAGGATCGGTCATAAAAATATAGTTCATAAACCGTGAGATAAAGTTCATTATCAATAGAGAAGAAATATGAATAGAGTTCAGAGTCGAAGTTAACACAAGTTATTTACATTAAAAAAAAGGAATAAATAAAAGAAAACAGTAGCACAACACTACCTAGATTGAAGAAACATATTTGGTTACACAATCAATTAACGACCACCCTATCAAGTATGGGTGAGATTGCCCCAAAAAATCAACTTACAAGGGAAGGTCGGAGGGTGGACGACGAGGATTTTAATGACATTAGGCTCATTTGAAAGCTGTCAAAAAATTATTAGACACGTATTCGGGCATTTTTCAGAATGGCCATAAATATAGGTGTTATAGGGCCGGAGAGAGCAAAAATGGGACTATTTTCAGAGATTTTATAATATCATATTTTCAAAAGTATTGAATATTTATTTTTTTTTTTGCTTCATTACGTACCTTGCAGAAATCCATCGGATACGCGTTTCACGGTTTTTGGAGACGTAACTTATTAATAATGTTTTTTAAAGGTTATAAAATGCATGCGGAAACAAGTAGCCAAGGGCAAGAATTCGCCAACTTATTGGCTGCTTGGCACATTTGCTGGTGTAGTATAATCAGTTATTTTCGAAGGTATAAGTAGTATTATAAAGTGGCTTACATTCGGGAGTGTTGCATGACAGTTCATTTAAACTGTTCTTATATATCGTACGCATAATAAATTGTTAGTTTCGTATTTAAAAAAATTTGACTTCGCATTCAACATATATTTTTATACTTGTTTAAAATTTATTAGTTTATAATTTAAATCTTTGTGATATATCTTGTTCTTTTAATATTAAGCTAAAGTTTAGCTTCTGCAGAAAACCACAGAAAATTTAATTTTTGGCAAATTAACTTTTTTTTTCCTGTTTACGAATTTTCGCTTTATACATTAAAATGGATTTATTGCTCATAAATGCAATTAATGTTACTCATCATTTGCAAAAAATAACCGAAGCAACGTATTAAAATTTCTTGAACATATCCAGTGATATCACTGATTGTGAAAAAACTATTGCTGTGGAACTTTTTAGCGTGTAGGAAAATTATTTAACAAAACCACGACTTGAAGAAGGTGAAGAAGTCATCGAGATTTCCGAAAAAGATCCAGAACATTATTCTATACATGATGATAATGGGGTATAAATAAAATGTGAGCCTGGTTATATAAGTATAAACGATAAGGAGCATATGGTCGCTATTAAAGAAACTCATCCAACCTGGAAATGGGACACTTTAATCAAAAAGGGCTGTAAAAAAATGCCTAATCAGAAAACATATGTGTTTTGAAAAAGGTGTAGTAAACGAAGGGTCACTAATCGATATGTATAAAGCAATCGAAATGGAAGTTTGGTGAAATTTATGGAAATTATGGGCAAAAAACTACGAGTTATACATGGTTTCGATATTCGGAAATGGGCAATTGAAACTTCTTTACGTGTCCTTAAATTAAAGTTTCTTGCCTCAAACACATGGGTAAAGGACTTTCGTAAACGTTATGGCATAACATCTAGGAAGGTAACAAAACTTGTAACGAAAAAACTAGTGACTTCTCCAGAAATCATCCGAAATGCTGCAACAAAATTTCAAACAGAAATGATAAAACTATTTAAAACATATCCTCCCCATTGTATATTTAATACCGATCACTGCGGATTCAATGACGAATTAACAGATAGTCGAACGCTTTGTTTCCGAGGGGAAAAAATAACATTGGGTTGTGCATCATCTCCAACTAATCAGTGTACTCACTCGTACACCGTTCAATATTTAATAAATGCCGATGGCAAAGTTGTTGGTGATGCGTTTTTATGTTTACAGGAAAGCACAGGCCAATTTGGAAAAAGAGTCCAATCTTCTCTGTTTAAAGCGACAAATGTAACTATAACTTGCAGTTCATTAGGAAAATTAACGACAACAAAGTACAATAAATAATGAGCACAATAATTAGAACACTTTTTGATATCACAAACTATTAAATTTATATATAGTTGAAACCAGAATACTGTGTGGCAATAAGAATGCAATGATAATGCCTACTGCTTTAATGCAGAAGTTACACTGTTGCCATTTAGATTCCCCACCATTATGACCAGGTTATGAAATTAATATTGTCAATACTTCTTTCTTGATAAAATGTTCTTGTTTAATGCTGAGGAATGTAATTGAAAATCATGTCCAGGTCGTTATCGATATTATGATTTTGTAACTTTCCTGCAGTCATAATAACACTCACAGGAGTGACAAAAATGACTCAATGGCACACAGATAGACAGCAACCCAGAACTGTTCCTGAATGATGCTGAGGGCACTGAAGTTCGCGTCTAGATGGTTACCATTGTGATAAATAGACTTGCTATAATTATTAAGAAGTGGAAATATATACATAGGCCATAATGATAAAAATTAGTTGTTTCTACTTTTATGTTTGTTCTGTTTCTGTTATACACATACCGGACAAAAAAGTATTTGCCCTGGCGCATAAGCATGAAGTAGTTGTTAAACAGGTACAAATGGCACAGCGGTCAAGTCACATGCCCAACTATGTGCACACTGTCTCTATGTGATCATAAGGCAGTAACATTGAGTAAGACATTATTGTTACAAGCGGAAATTGTGCGTCAAGATGGGGAAATGCAAGGATTTGACAGCTTGGCAAAGAAAAGGGGCAATTGTGTTTGGCCATGCTCATGGCCATTCTGTGAGTGAAGTCGCCGGATTTGTTGATGTTTTGCAGAGGTTCAGCTTGTCTACAAGCAGTGGTGTAACACGCATAGCCATGAAACACGACGCCAGAATTGTGGTCGGGAAAACATCCTAACCGAGAAGGACCAGAGAAGAGTTTCACGGTTTATGAATCAAAATCGCTTTCAAACCTGACAGGTATTGCTGCAGTCCATTAATGAAGGTCCATCCCATCCCAACCTGTTGGCAAGAGAACATTGCAACGGGAGCTGCATGCAATGCAAATTTGGAGTTGGAGTTACACGATGTTAACATGATTTCTCAAGGGGTGAATAATTTTTTGTCCAGTGTGTGTATCTGTATCTAAGCTGTAAAGTACTCTGGTTTAATTGTGAGAATGGAACCATACAGTATATTGAATTAGGTAAGGTCTTTTTTTTAAGGCATGCAATTAACATATTTTGTTAAATTTTTGCATAAGGCAACTTCTTTAACGACTAAATTTTTGTTGGAAGACAACTATTTTTGTGACTAAATTTTTTGCTTGAGGCAACTATTTTTGTGACTAAATTATTTGCTTGAGGCAACTATTTTTGCAACTATTTCTGACTGTTTAGGCTACTAAAGCAACTATTTTCAACGTAAATTTGAGTGGCAGTCCTGTGTATAAATGTACATATGTGCTTGGGCGCTCCTAATAATTTTGAAAACTCTGCGTTGATGCATACAGTGCAACCCCTCTTATCGAACACCCTCAGATAAGATTATCCTGTTTTTATGGTCAAATAAAAATTCCATCGCAGGAACTGATTTATAATAATATATTTCTAACCCCTACTTAATGGTTACTGTCAGATACGGGCACAGACACTTTTTTCATAATACATTCCATTGGACTACAACCCCTGTACGGATAAAAGCAGTTGCTTATTTTTTTTCAAAAGGTTTGTTTCTTTGTTTGGATTTTGATGACACAAGAGCATCTGGACTATACTGCGCCAATTTTCTCATAAGGGGGACGGGGTATAAAATGGTCAGAAACGTGCTTATGCTCCTCATCCACTTCTCTTCAAATGCAAGGGAAAATATGAAAAGAAAAACAACACTCACAAATTGTATATCCAATGGCAAAAATATGCGTGCAACACCCTATTTCTGGACACACAAGCTGCCATTGGTATGTAGTATTAAAAAAACATCGTTTAATTTTATGTAAAATTTTCCTATTTGGAGCAACCGCTTAATTGGATCAAAATGTCCTGATCCCGATGTGAACCAATTAAGCGAAATCGACTATATATATATTTTTTGTATTGTCTGGATACCTGTGCTGATAACTATCTGGTGTTGCTCTGCTTGTTTTGTTTGTTTTTTTCATTTGGGAGTCCTATATTTGTCAAGCCCTTTGTACATGGGTGTTTTTCAGGGCTTCCGTAAGGCCTTTTGTAATCTTGACCTGACAAGTAAGTAAAATAAAAAAAAATGTCGACATCACAGTCAATAACCTGCTACCAGTCAGTGGCATTTCATCTGTTTGGAAAATCTTTCTTCAATTTACAAGAAGAGATGCATAAATTTCTTCATTCTCCCAACCAACAGATATGTGATGGACAGGATTGTAAGATTGTCTGGCATCGCATGGAAAAGAGTCCATTTCGTTCTGAAGAACGTAACACACGACTATAGAAATTACTATCAACGTATTGAAATTTTTTAAGAGTGATAATTTGTTGCACTTATTCTCTGCATAGAAATGATTATCCTACCCCTTAAAATGATTGAATAGGCTATAACATAAAGTTCATTTCCAGCTCATAATTCCCCATTCCAGGTGATACATGAATATGTGATTTATCAAAATACGTATATACAGTAAAACCTATAACTAGTAAAATTTTACACTGGTCGAAATATACAAAATACAAATGAAGAAGGTAAAAGACGTTTACCATCTGAAAATGATAGACGTGAATATTGTGATATTAAAATATTGTGATATTAAAATATTGTGAATATTTTTGCAGATGGTAAATGTCTTTTACCTTCTTCATTTGTATTTCGTATATTCCGACCAGTGTCAAATTTGACTAGTTATGGTAAGCCCTGGTCAATCTGTGTATTTTGTCAGTAAAACCTCCCTACAACGATGTCCGATATAATGATAAATCCCTCTACAACGATAATTTTTCTCAGTCCGTATAATAGTGTTGTAGAGAGGTTTTACTGTATATGTTTTTTAAAATACCAGAGCTATTCAGAAAGTAACACGTTTCGCTACTGTGCAGTAAGAGATAGAGCTAGCGTCCCCTTCTTGGTGTCAGAGTGTCTAGTGAATCATTACACATCAGGTTGTGGTCATTTGCAGTGCCTGTTGTCTCTACTTTGTTCACCGTGAATGTTTAAAATGTATGCTGCAATAGAAAATCCTGTGAGTTGTAAAGTGCAATCAGTGATTAGGTTTTCATTCGCAAAAAAAACTGAGATCAATTGAAATTTATCGGGAACTTTGTACGGGGTATGGAAACGACGTAATGAGTGAAGCCGGAGTGAGACAATGGTGCATTATGTTTAAAAATGGCAGCACTAATGTTCACGAGGAAGCGCAAAGTGGCCGGCCAAACATTGTTAACGCTGAACTGGTGGAGAAAATCAGTGAAAAGATTCGCGAAAACCGCCGCTTCATAATTTCGGAGCTCTCACTAGAGTTTCCTCAAATTTCACAAACTTTGTTGTTTGGTGTTGTGACGCAAGATCTAGGCTATCACAAGTTTTGTGCCAGATGGGTACTGAAACACTTTTCAGAAGATCACAAACAGCAGCGTATGGCAGCGTCTTTGACATTTCTCGAGGTCTGCAACGACTATGATGAATCACTTCTCGATCGTGTCGTAACAGCAGACGAGACTTGGGTACAGTTCGTGACTTGCGAAACAAAACAACAGTCTATGGAGTGAGGTCACACAAGTTCTCCCGGGAAATCAAGGAAATGTTTGCAAATATTGTCATCAAGAAAGATCATGCTGACTGTTTTTTGGGATAGGGAGGGTGTGCTTCTGGTGGATTACCTCAAATGTGGTGAAACAATAAATAGTGAGAGATATTGCGAAACATTAAAGAAATTAAGAAAAGCAATACAAAACGAGTGTCGAGGGAAGTTGCTTTCCATAGTTTTTTTCATTCATGACAACGCAAGCCCCCACACAACCATTCAAACTCGACGGCTCTTGGATGGTTTCGGATGGGAACTGTTTGTTCATCCACCATATAGTCCGGACCTTGCCCCAAGCGATTTTCACTTGTTTCCACACATGAAGACCTGGTTCGCAACACAACGCTTCAATAATGACAAGGAACTGCATGCAGGCATCCGTACATGGTTGAAGTCTCAGTCAGCTACATTTTATGATGATGGAATTAACAAGCTGGTGTACCGTTATGATAAGTATCTTAATTTATGTGGAGATTATGTTGAAAAATAGCTGAACGATGTGCCTTTCGAGTTTAAGTAATAAAAAAAATTTTCCCTTCATTTTTTTTTTTTAAATTCTAAAACGTAAGTTACTTTCTGAATATCCTACGTACTCAGCTTTAAACAGCAATTTTTTTATAAATTATACAATACCAGTTACGTCACACAGCAGTAAAAAAAGCAAACCTGTTTTTATCCATTTTATAGTCATAGTTTTACCTGGAAAAATAGAGTTCAATTTCGTTTCAGTGTGAAAATGGCTTTCTCAACCTTTACAATGCGAATATGATTCTCCTCTCACTGACTAGCTGGAGACCCTTTGTTCAATCTACCGTAGTTTCTGATTTTAGCAATATAAAAATGTAAGAGTGTAGATGAATTAAAATATTTATATTATTTTAATAGTAAATTAGGTATGATTTTATTTATTACCGGCAAAGTGTGAAATTGTATAGAATGCCTGGACTTTTTAGGCAAAGTATGAAATATCTATTTTATTTTAATATTTTACGATTAATGATGTTTTTAATGTCACACGGAAAGCCATGGGACTTCCGACGCTGGCCTCATGCGTCACGTGATTTCCGATGCTTATTAATATAAAGCTTACTACTTAATTATTATTGCTATTATTTATTATCAAGGATGAATACAGAAATCTTTCAAGGGAGAGGCGATTTGTTCTGATTTCTAGTTTCAGTCAAGTGTTTGGTACTTTTCATTTTCCATGATATAATCCCGGATCAAGAGGGGGCGATTGCCCCTTGGATCCACCAGTGCGTATTACTATTTACTATAACTTCTTATTACTGTTACTTATTGTTGGATCTAAAGGCTATCACTCTCCCCCTCCCCCTTGATTCAGGATTATATCATGGAAAATGAAATTAAAAGTACCGGACACTTGGCTAAAAATAGGAATCGGAAACAAATCACTTCCCCTTGAAAATTTTCTGGATCTGTCCTTGATAATAAGTAATAGTAATGTGCAATAATAAGTAAATAATAAGTTTTATATTAATAAGCATCGAAAGTCATTAGAGTGACATTCGAAACATTATTAATCATAAAATATTAAAATAAAATAGACATTTCATACTTTGCTTAAAAACATCTAGGCATTCTATGCAATGCCTGCATTTCACACCTTGCCGGTAATATATACATATGCTACAAAGAGACCAAATGTGTTTTTCAAATCTCTATCATGCAAATGCTTTTCAAAGCCTTTGTTGTTTTTAAAGTGCAAATTACACTTGTGTCAATTATTTTTTCTGTATATATTATATTAATATGTAAATGTAAACCACAGCATACATCGTTGATCCTTCTTTTATTAACAATAATCCGAATTTTTTAATTTTCCGACAAGGCATGTTATCAGATCTTTCAAAACCAAATGTTCTGTCTTCTGCTAATCTAAACATAACTAGTTCAAATGTAACAGAACCTTTTTTCGTGAATTTTCATATGATTACACAAAATCCTTGTATATATTTAATATGTAGCTTGTTTTGAATTATAAATAAATACCAGTAATCAATCACTATTAAAGAAGTTCAAACATATTCATACATCTCAGTAGGGTAAATCCGGTTTACATGCCACATGCGATATAGATTGCTCACCCCCTAGTTCTGAAACAGGCTGTGGGATGACACTGCAAAAAATACCAAATGTGCGCCATTTAGTATTTGAAGCGTGTTTGGTAAAAACATCGTGTTCCTGTGCCTTTTTGTTTTTAAATTAACAAATATATAAGGTGAGTTATAGAGTTTATTATGAAATATTTTCGTGTGCTATCGTATTTTGTATATTACAGCTAAGACTTTAACGATGTCAGTGGATTCCCTGTTTGAGCGAAGCATAGTCTTAGTATAGAGAGGTTTCATTGTTATTTCGCCATGTTTGAATTCAAGATCAGGAAGGCGTGGGGTGAGGCATCTATACCTTACAAATTGGTATACATGCCGCAGTTAAAATCAGAAACATACGCCGCGCGTATTCTTTCGGATGTTAATTTTAATTTTGAGAATTTTTTGTTATTTTGCACCAAATGCCGTTAAATATAATCGCAAATCCTAGTCAAATGTCTCCAATTTAATTATAATTTTCTTTTCTTACAAATACATAAAAATATCATCAAAGTTTTCAAAAAATCCGCCAAATTCATAAAAAAGCTCTCCAAATTCATTTTTTTCCCACCATTATTGCAACTGAAACCATCGAATAAACATGCCAAAATCACAAGACCTTGTGGATCCACAGCCATACACCACTCAAGGTTTGCCTGAAAAGAATATTGTAACTCCATCGAAACATTTGCATGCAGTATCTCCAATTCCAAAATTAAATAAAGAAAAAAGGAAAAGCAACGAAGAAATAGGCACTTGTCTTAACCACTGCAGAAAACAGAAGACCGTTAAAAGAAAGATAGTAGAAGAAAGTTGGAAAAGAAAGAAATAGAAATAACGATAGAAGGTGGTTAGATTATGAATCAAATAGTCATAGTACTAGTTCTGAAGTAGATGATGTTTCTGGGTTTGATTTCATTGCAATAGAGAAAGCCAGAGGTAATTTTAATGAGATGCGTAAAAGAAAGGAAAGTGAAGCTGGGTCATCGCGAACTTTGAATGTGAATACAAGGAATATGAAGAACATTAGACTGATGCAAGGAATATGAAGAAAACTACCATCACGCAACAAAAAGATGCGAATGGTTACGTTGTGCTATATGTAAATAAGCGATGGCTTCACGCAGAATGTACGATTTTCGATGAGTTTTGTGCCGCTGTGGGAGAGAGAGAGAATAGATTAAAAAATTAGTCCAGCCTGTTTGAAAAAAAAGTAATTAATTTATGTCATTATTTTGTCCATGTTTGTTCCGATTCTGAAAATGAGTGCAAAATAAAAACAGCAGATTTTTTTTTTGAATTTAGTCAATTTTTTATGTTTTGTAAAATCGCAATTTCAGTTATTCTACCTTTGTGGCGTAACACCCGACACACTCGGGAGAGATACCACAACGAAGGGTGTTAAAAAGTAAATTATAGCGGCTTATTGAATTTTTTGTAAATTATTTTGTATTACTATATGTTTCTTAAGAGTGTATCAATTATTATGACCAAGTAAATTTCATGTTTGTGCACCATGGGTCTCAGAATATCAATTTTAAAAGGATGAGGCATGTAACCCTGATTTACACTATCCTAGTATTTTTATTTTTTTCAAGTCTTCAATTTTTTTTAAATATTTAAGAGCATATATTAATAAGCATTCTATTCATTCTGCGTGGAGATATTCCAATGCTTGTAACAAAATATTTTCTCACTCTTTTATCGAAATAATATCTATACAAAATTCAAAGATAATTTCAAAGTCTCAGGGCTTTTAATCTTTACTGAAATTATCGAATTAAAGAAATATGTAAGATACTTTCGTGAAAAACGTACAAGTTTAGATAAATTACCAACTAGGGCATACAAGAATACATTTTGAAAGGACCATGTATTCGGTATATGTTCAGCATCTTTTCGTAAACAACATATTCCGCATTTTCCAATTACGATATATTAGATTTATGCCACAATTTCTCATTTATGCATTTTCCGTATTTCGCTGTTCATTAGATGAAATTAAAATCCTCGTTCCTTTCTTCAAGACTGGTTCTTTTTATTTCCCATGTGAGAGGTGTGTAATTGTTTAATTTCCTTCGTTAATGCAGTGTAGATTGGAAATCCGAAACAACGTTGTGAAAACTAAATAGACTTTTTCTTCTTAATCATTATCTAACGGAACTTTTAATAATTCGGAAGGGTGGTGAAAATGTCAGACAGGAACGTACAAGATTGAGTAAGAGGTGAATTTCTAGGTAAACCGTCGCTCTATAATGCCGCGGAGTATAATCTTCATCTGCTGTTAATATTGCAAGCTCTCCAAGTAAATATTTCAGCATCTCGCGTATTTTGAGTCAGATGTCTTTCTTATTTACATGTTCTCTTAGCTTGTTATGCGACAAGTAGTGCAATATGTGCGCTTTTAGAATTGATAATTCGCTTTGGGAAAGATACGTGATATTTATGTTGCATTTGGTTTAATCGCGTCACACAATATTTTCATTATCTCTAGTTTTACAGAACTATACTACTCGTTCGAGAGTTCCAGTTCAATATTAGCAAAAAGAAAATTTAAAATTTAAGTAACTGCGTGTAAATAAATGCTTATGAATGAAACTTTTCATACTTGTCCTCCATCTGCCATTGATTATTCGTAGTCACTTTTGCCAATATTTTACTTGAGGATTTTTCCATTTTTACTCACCTGCATTTTATGTTTAAATAGGTACGAGTTTCAGAACTTCAAAGATACCAGTTTTGCGCAGATTGTCTCTTTTATTGCTTTTAATTCGTAATTTGGCTTAAAGTATTAATATCTGAACCTTAAAATTTAAAGATATTCTCCAAATTTCAAAACAGTATTGGAGATAAAAAGTCATGTTGTTATTTAATAACAAACTTCTCATATCTAGCACTAGCCGCGAAAGAGCTTCTATAGTGTTTTTCTATGACATACCATTACTCATTTAAAAACCGCATATAGATTTATGGAAAATTATTTGAAAAATTGCTTTATGACAATAGTTTTAAACTGTCTTAATAATCACATTAACTCTTTTGAGAGTTGATACAAAGTAAATAATAAGAGAAAATCAATAAAAATGAACTCATTAATTTACTTTTTAAGAAATGAACATAAAACCGAAACTTTATATATGTATATTTTAATGAAGATTATGTAGATAGAATTTGAAAATTGTGTTGCTAACACACATTACACCATAGTATGCTGAAAAAGATGTAACAAAAGAACACACACAAACTAAAATATCAGGAGCTTCCAAATTAAGCTTATCCGAAATTTGATTTGAAATAAAAGCAGCAATTATCATTTAGAAAATCATTTTGCATTAAAAATATTTTCTTTTTCGTGGTGAAAATTTTATTGCAAATATAATCATGGAGTGTTTAGTAAAGAAGAATTGATATCGAATTTATACACTCAAAGAGTGGGATAGAAAATCGAAATGAGAGTAAATTGTTGTGTGGCAAAATAAGCCCGTCCTCGTAATTTTATTTGCGTTGAAGTAATCTTTTCCGGCCAATTATTTGAAAATATATGATGGTAAGTTTCGAGAATTAAATAGACTTAAAATAGAACAATACAGATATGTGATTCTGGTGTTTTAATGAACTTTGACTGGGGGATTTGAAGTGAGAGATTTGACGATATTAAATCAGGCAGATACGAAGTTAAATCATATAATTGTATCTGAGCGTTGGGAACTTCCCTAGAACGAATGGTCCTGAGACTCAAATCCTTTACCTCGTTTCTTGTAACATAAATAATGATGACAAGAATATATTTTTCTTTTCGATTTCTTTAATTAGGACCTCTATATTATGCTTGGGAAAAATAGGTGTAAAGTAAATGATGCTGTATTTAATTACGTTCTTAATAATAATTTTTATATAAAATTTGAAAAAATAGAGTACATTATTAAAACCTTTCATCCCTACATCAATTGCGCACTGGTGCAGAGGGTTTTCTAGTAGTTGTTTAAGTAGTGTAATTTTATATA
>QLNU02015360.1:316288887-316313888 GCA_006491805.2 Dysdera silvatica
TGTTAATTTTAATTTATAGAATTTTCATTATTTTGCACCAAGTGCCGTTAAATACAATCGCAAATCCTAGTCAAATGTCTCTAATTTAATTATAATTTTCTTTACTTACAAATTCGTAAAAATATCACCAAAGTTTTCAAAAAATCTGCCAAATTCATAAAAAAAGCTCTCCAAATTCATTTTTTTCCCACCATTATTGCAACTGAAACCATCGAATAAACATGCCAAAATCACAAGACCTTGTGGATCCACAGCCATCCACCAGTCAAGGTTTGCCTAAAAAAGAATATTACAATTCCATCGAAATATTTGCATGCAATATCTCCAATTTCAAAACTAAATAAAGAAAAAAGGAAAGGCAATGAAGAAATAGGCGCGTGTCTTAACCATTGCAGAAAACGGACGGCCGTTAAAAGAAAGATTGGAGAAGAAAATTGGAAAGGAAAGAAATAGAAATAACGAAAGAAGGTGGTTTGGTTATGAGTCAAATAGTCATAGTACTATTTCTGAAGTTGATTATATATCTGGGTTTGATTCCATTGCAATAGAGAAAGCCAGAGGTAATCCTAAAGAGATGCATGAAAGAAAAGAAAGTGAAGCTGGGTCATCACAAACTTTGGATGTGAATACATGCAATGAATATGAAGAAAATTATTATCACACAACTGAAGATGCGAATGGTTACGTTGTGCTATATGTAAGTAAGCGATTGCTTCATGCAGAATGTACGATTTTCAATGAGTTTTGTGCCGACTGTGGGAGAGAGAATAGATTAAAAAATTAGTCCAGCCTATTTGAAAAAAAAAGTAATTCATTTATGTCATTATTTTGTCCATGTTTGTTCCGATTCTGAAAATGAGTTCAAAATAAAAACAGCGAATGTTTTTTAAATTTATTCAATTTTTATGTTTTATAAAATCGCAATTTCAGTTATTCTATTTTTTCATAACATAGTTGTTGAAGAAACGTATTTGATAGGAAGTAAATTCATTTACTATACGAAGCGCGGCAAGCCTCATGGTGCGGCATAACACCCGACACACTCGGCAGAGATGCCGCAACGAAGGGTGTTAAAAAATAAATTATAGCGGCTTATTGAATTTTTTGTAAATTATATTTTACTAATATATATGCTTCTTAAAAGTGTATCGATTATTATGACTAAGTAAATTTCATGTTTGTGCGCCATGGGTCTCAGAATATCGATTTTAAAAAAAGTGAGGCATGTAACCCGGATTTACCGTAAGTGCTGAATCACTGTACAATTTAAAATAAATGAAAACAAAAGAAAATTCTATAAAAATGTGTCAGAGTGAAGATTAATCAACAAAATATATTTTATTTTTTGGGAATTTTAAAAAAAAATTGCTTTGCAAAAAAATTGCAAAAAAATTTAAAAATGTTTTAATTCCCTTCTATTTTGATAACTCGACATCCACATAATTTAGATAATTAGGACGATTTATATTATTTTACATAATACAAAGATATGCACTATACTTTTTATGTGCTTGGAACATATTTTATGCAGGTATGTAAAAAAAAATTATGTAGCCAATTTGAAAATTATTGTCCAAACAGATAGAGTGGAAATTGCATAAAGAAAACTAATTATAAATTGGTTGGAATAGAAGACGCAGTGTATAAAATTGTGGCCGAAAATTATATAAAATATCCATATTATATAAAATAGGCTATCGGAGAATGTGCTCGTTATGCAAGATGGTTAATCCCACCCACAAAGGTTAGAAAGGTCACCACCAAGAATTTTATTCTGCCCCCAAGTTGTGGTAAGGTCACCCCCCCCCAAGAAGTTTAGTCCCTCCCTCAAGTTTTGTAAGGTTACAAGCTTGGCTAGTGTATTACTAGTTTGGCGACCGTTAGTGTGGGATGTGGATACTAAACCATGGATGGCATTAAAAAAAACTCAGACTTGTAATGTGCTACCGAATGCTGCAGCTGGGGCACTCTAAACCTAATACTAAAATCTCCTGTGGCTGGGGCACTGAACCTAAATACTAAAATTCTGCAGTTTTTTATAAATAAAAAAAATTCAGGAAACCTTATTTCCATTTTTACGTTAAATTCGGAATAATTTTTGGTATATTGGTTCAATGAAAATAGTAGCTGGTATTTTTTTCTCCTGTTTTACTATGTTTTTGAAAAAAATATTTTTGAAAATGTCTATATTTGTATCGTAATTATAACATACACTATATTAATATGTGGATACTGGATATTCATAATACAACACACAGGACTCACTAATTTCTAATCTAATTGTTTTATCCTGAATTTTTTAGTTTTTCACGGTTTTAACCATTGTCACATCAAAAACTGATTTTCGACGTCAAATTGCCAACCCTGATTTAAACATAACGTTACAGTTCTAATTTTGCAGTTGGTTCTTCGTAGAAAGGTTAAGTGATTTAGATTACAGCTCTCTTAAAAACACGCACAAAAAACAAACAACTCTGGGAGTTTGGGTGTGATAATTACTGACAGTACAAAGCCATTGGGGAGACCGGGGTACATTGGTACATGTTTCAGAAAACATTTATTTTTATGATGAGCATTCAGATTTTTCAAAAATTAAAATTACGTGATTGTAGAGTGTTTCCTTCTGTTACAATGTGATGGCCCATTTTTAATTTTTTCCCACTATTAGAAACTATAGCACATATTTCAAAAGAATCCCTTTTTGTACCAATCTTCCCCATAATGGGGTAGATTGGTACATGGATGAGGCACTTTGGTACACTTATAAGAAATTTACATGATGAACTTAACACTTTTTTATTAGTACACTAATTGTGATACAAAAATCGAATACTAATACATAAAAACATGAAAATTACTTTGCAACTACATCAATAACCTATAGAAAACACAAAATAATTCTAAAGTTTTTATGCAATTACTGGACATTATAATCACTTAAATCAACAGGAAAAGAAAATGATGTTGCAGTACCAGCAACAAATGTAGGCTGTGGAAGGACGGAACATATATCAATCATGCTATTATCTACCTGCTCCGGGAAATAAAATTTTGAGCAGTCGGTTTTCTTTCGTAAATATTTTACGGAAAACTCAGATTCTGTATTCTTAACTTCAATTTGGCCAACGTAATAAATAAAGATCTTTTTCACAGAAAATTTTACTAACATGTAATCACTAACTGATATATTGGAACTACGAGTCTCATTATTTATTTTGGATGGGGTAAGTTGGTACTCTTCTTCATAAGGGCTGTCACTTATGCTAGCTATCTTCTGTTGTTGGTCTTACTTTGAATGGTAATAGCACTGGTTTTTGTTAAGGTTGAAGATAATTCTGATTGGTACATGTCAGTTGAAGTTCAGTTGAAGTACTTGGTTCTGGCTGATCAGTTACATAGGAACTGGAAAAATCATCTGTAAAAATGTTTCGATTAATTGGCCAAATTCCTGTTTTTTTGAATGATGATATGTTTTTCAGGTTGAATGCTGCCATGTAAGTTGTGTTGGTCAATTGAGCAATGTTGTATATCGAGATGGTTTTTCCTGGGTGGGACAAGTGCCAATCATTAAATAGATGTACCTTTAGTGGTCCATAAAGACCAACATCTAGAGGTTGTAATTGATGGGTACAGTGTGATGGAAATGTGACGAAATGAATCCCATTTTCTCTGCAGAAATCTATGACTTCCAATGATGCATGTGCTTCATGATTATCCAATACTATTGAAATGGGATCATCCTTTGTTACTCTTGTGAACTTTTGCACATTCTTCATGACTTGCAAGAAAAGTGTACCATTCATATATCCACTTGGAGAAGCTCCTAAACTTCCCATTGGACCTCCTTTCAAGAAAACTTCCTTGTTTCACACTCTTGGAAACACAAATGCTGGAGGAATGGTGTTTCCAGTTGTACCTATAATGGCACAAAAAGTTACCAACTCTCCCCTTTCCGCTGATACTGCTTGACCCACTTGTTTGCCAGTTTTTGCCACAACCTTAGGTGTTGGTAGCACTGTGCGGATCTCCGCTTCATCAATATTGAAAATCCTTTCTGCACCAGTACGATATTTAGTCAAAGCTTCTTCCAAATTGTTGAAAAATTCAGTGATATTTGTGAGATTAAATGCAGTGGCCTGTGAAAGACTTGTATTTTCTGGTTTTCTTAAACTTAGATTTGGATGTTGTTTCATGGATTGTAACATCCAGTCTTCACCAGCCATTTCATTATTAAGCCAGTTTTCTGGCATAGGTCCTTCCAAATTAGCACCAAGCTTTGTTGCATAATCTTAGGCAAAAACTCTGATCTGCTTGTATGATAGGCCATATTGAATTTTTTACTAGATACTCTACTAGCATATGTTCCTGTTTCTTGGTGAACATTTACTTGGCAGTGTACTTTGAGCTGAACTGATACTTGACCACTTCAACTTTATGTTTACTTTCTGGATTGTCGACATCTGCATGGATGTTTGGATGAGATGCCTTGTACTTTTTCACTCTGTTGGCTAGTGTCATCACTTTTGGTCCATATGTTCGTGCTACCGTTCGTAATTTGCCACCATTAGTGACATCAGATATAGCTTTTGCCATTGTTTCTTCACAAATTTCTGCGTGACTAGTTTTTTCGTGTAATTCCTCATGGTAACTGCAAAGAATAAAAAATAACAATATGTGCAGCCTGTGAAAAAACTGCACAGAAGATCTGCACTCTTATCAAACTGTACGTGGAACAGCTGCAGCACAGGACATCTGGGACAACTTTAATTTTGCAAAAATACAGTAATTACATGAAATTGGCTCTAACAAAAGGAAATACCTTGAATAAGAATATTATACCAATTTACAGCCTGTTATAGGGCACGTTGGTACATGTACCAATGTGCCCCAATAAGACCGTACCAAATTACCCCACTAGCAGATTTCTTAAAAAGTGTCATTGCTGACTCTTGCTGTTTATATAGTAGTTAAACACAGTGTTAAAATAAATGGCATTAAGTTTATGTTATAATGTGCTATTATACTTAAAGGGATAGTTTGAATTGAACACTGAATATCAGGTTACAAGTAGTTTTCTAAAAGTTTGCAAAATTAGAGTAAAACCATAATTTTGACCTTTGTCAGGAAACTGCAAATCCAATCCCAACAAACTTTTACCAGAAGATAGTCTTCACTGTTGCCAATTGTGAGAAAAGAAATCGAACACTTATAAATAAATTAGCTGGAAATATCTGCATTGTACCAATGTATCCCATGTACCAATGTGCCCCAGTCTCCCCTATATGTGCATGATAAATTAGTGATAGTAAAAGAACAGAGATATTTTGTTTGAAGATCAAATTCGTAGATTTTATATGGCACTTCCTTACAAATGTTTGAACATAATATAAATTATTTTTAGAAAACAACCACAGTGATAGAATTTTATATTCCTTGGGAAATGTAAGTTTTTATGTTCAGTTTGTGAGACTACAACAGAGAAAACTTGTATCTCCAACAAGTCAAAATTAACTTCTTAACCTGTATCTATGTGACATTATTAAATTACACAGAACCCCTAAATTACCAGTGACTCTACCTCATTCTAGACCAGTCAGTTGTCAACATGCCTTAAATGTCACCGTATGTTAAATATTACTTTTTACATAAAATATGTCGAATGAACATAACCTTATTTTACTACTTAACCAGTCTGTATTGAAAACCTTCATTGAAAGAATAGTTTCGTCTTCATTCACATTCTGGGGCTAAATCAACTTTATTTCATTAATGGCTTGCTTTCATCATTTATTTAGTCAATCTATGTTATTACAAAACTACACAATCCTAAACTAGACATGCCAATTGACACATGGATCAGACTGTGCCCAGCAAAATGTAATTGCTATAATCTCTTAAATGTATAATTTTTCCATTTATTTTCCCATTCTTGTTTCTAGGCGTAGACATATGGCAATTGTACCTCTTAATGACCCATCTACAATATTGTGCCGAATAAATCGTGATAGTAAATGGGATGTCAGCACTTCTCGATGGAACCTGCATCATAAAGAAATGTTTGTTGCTGCAGTAAGTTCCTACTTTTATATGTTTTTTATTTAGATTAAATGTTCTTGCATATGCAATAAGGATGATGAAAAAAATAGAGAAAATAACATTTTCGGGCCATTCAATAATTGTTCATTGCTCATAAATACCCTTGGCTGTTTATCAAAATTGCCACTGAAAACAAAATCACGAACATATGGCAGGTAACTAATGTTAACTTCAGTAAATCTTCACTTCATGGGGAATCTCTTCATTCAGTTCATGTACTTTTCTGAAGGTGAGAAATAACTTGGCGAGCCACCTTATCAGTTGTCCAGGTTCAAATAATTTCAACTAAAAAGACTAAATACAGAGGATTTTAAAATGATGTAACCAAATTGTAAACCAACAAAATTTTAGAACAGATAAAGAAGATACTTAGTTAATGATTGGCCATCAGTCCAAAAATCCAGTCATAATTTTAGTTAAAGACTAGAAATTAAAACCAGTGAAATTGCCTTCAATATGTTGATAATTGAAATATTTTTATTGCAGCCCTGTTATTGTTACAAAGTGGTCCTTTTGTGCATTTAATATAGAATGTGAAATAAAAAAATAGCTGATAATATTTCATCATCCAAAAAAATCTGAAAGATGCATACCACTTATAACTTACTGCGTATAACTTATAATTTTTTAAAACTACTTTGTTTACTTTTAAATTTTAGTAGCATTCACCTTTGTTTCAAATTGTTTTTATGTAGTTGATAATCTTTGTGAATAAGCAATGTTCACAAGAAAGTTGTCAACATCCTTTTCTAAAAAAAAAAAAAAAAAATGGTGTGGAATAGAGAATTGTCTTGAAGCTTTTTTTTTATTGATATTGAACTTTCAAACTACTTCTGAGATTTCAGAAGCAGAAAAGTTGACTTTCAGTTAAGTAAGGGTAAGATGCATTAAAAACACTTTGTACTTAAGTAATTTAGTATATAGTAGGGTTAACTTATAACAAGCCTGTGCATTTAGCAAATTTTTGTATTTAGCGAGGAAAGTATTTGTTTGCCATAATGATAAAGTGCAATACAATTTAATCCAACAAGGCTCCCAGTGAATCCGTTTTTTTATATTAAAGTCTGTATTTTTACCCCTCATCTTTTTATTTTTTTATCATTTGGTCCTTATTTTCCCCTTTTCTTACATTTAACTGACGCTTGATCGGAAATTGGGTGGTTAAATGTAAATAATCGGTGACATTCATATGTTTCAAACAACAATATAAATCAACGTTTATTGGCGTAGTGATACCAGCGCCGATGTTATGGTTAGATGGTGAAACGTTCGAAAGAAAAGAAATATTTCTGCGTTCAGTAGGATCTGAACCCACGGCCATTCATATGTTTATAAAGGCATTTTCAGAAGTGATTGATTGCGGTGCTAAATAGAAAATTTTAAAGGTTATTCCTTGTTTTTTTTTACATGTATTTAATTATAATTCAAAAAAAAAAAAAAAAGGAAAAACAAAATTTCATGCCAGGTCATTGAGACTTTGCCCACCCCTGTTCTAGGTTCCAATTCCTGAATTTTAAAACCCATACTTTTTAATTGTATATTTTTATTTTTCTGGATTTTTTAAAGCCAGTACTTCTAGATATAGTGTCTCAACTCAAGAGGCATGCGTCAGAGTTTATAAACTCTGTAATAAATTGGCTTTAAGTAATACATTCATTCTCATCCGTGTGCACTAATTTTTGCTTGCTGTAGGTACAATGTAGTGTATATTATGGACACCTAAAAGTTACAGATTTATTTTAGAAATCGCATTTTCTTATTTGGCAAAAGAGAAATATTCATCTTTTACTGTCACCTGGCTATATATATTTTTTTAATTTAACTGGTGAGATGTCTATTTCAAAATTTGAAACCCTGCCGTAACTCCATATTCAGTCTGTTTGCATCTTTTTCATGAATACTTGTTTTTTCATTGGCTGTATTTCATTATAATTGCCAATGTACCAACAAATAAATTTGCTGGTACATTTCTCATTACTACAGTAATTTTGCAAAGATAAACCACGGTGGGTACATGTTTAAATTCAATATTTTAATTGTGATTTTTTCGGAAGCGAGGGAGAGAGCAGTGGTATAGCAATTCAAAAGTTATGAGAGGCTCAAGTAGCTTTAAAGAAGATCATGCGATGTGGTGTTAGAGAAAATAATGTGTTTTAATATTCAATGTAGGGCTCCCAGTTGGTATATTTTTACATATAAGTATGTATTTTTGTCTGAAGTCCATATTAGTCTATATTTTCATCTCAAGTCCTTATTAGTCTGTTTTTTTTTTAATTATTTAGTTCCTATTTTTTTCATATTTAATGGACGTTTAATTAGAAATGAGTTAATTAAGTGTAAATAATCCGCAATATTCATATGTTTATAAAGGCATTTCCAGAAGCAATCATGATGCAATAAGATAATGTTGTCAGAGTTTGTCAGCAATGATGAAGTTGTGGGATGTCACATATATACATGTTGGGATTACTACTCTAGACAAGACAGGCAGAGCCAGGATTTATATGGGTCCTTTGAAAATTTAGCATATTTTCTCTGCCCCCACCCCCCCATTCAGACAGTTTTCAAAAGGTAATGGGTCATTCCATGTCCAATCAACTAATTTTTTAATGATTTGACACCCATTGACAAGGATTTTGATAAAATTTGGTATGTGCACTACCTCTATGTAGGTTAGAATCCATATGAAATTTTTTTTCCCTGGGCCTCATAGTTCCTGAGATATAGGGGATCACAAAACACTACTTTTCACCACAAAGTCTTTATGGTTGAGCAAAAAACTCTAGAAAGAAGGGAAAACCAATTTTAAACAAGTTAACTGCAACATTACTTCATGTATATGCTATTTAAGGGTGTAGCTTATGGAATCAGATTTCCGCAAATTTGACATACTTTTCATCGAAGTATTACACTCACCCAGTTCCTTTAGTGAATGGCATAGTCACATTGCAGATGATGTTGCTAAGTAGAATTTTGCAAATGTCTTCCCTGTTTGGTGAACCAGCTGAAGGCCAGAAAAATTATTTTGATGCTCTTAGGGAGGGAGGGAGGTGGTCATGAAGTTTATTGCTATATCCCTTGATGCAGTTTCTGTACAATCTCCCCCTAAAAAAAAAAACCCAACAGCAAACAAACGATGTTCATCATACGTACAAGCTGTGTAACTTTGTACTGTCACTTGTGACATGGAAACAAGTAGTGGATTAGACTTGGCATTAAAACTGAAAGTATATGAGCATTGTTCATCATGAGTAGTATATCCTAAAAGTGCAATAATTTGGTGAAATCCTTGTGTTCCAGGCATGATTTTTGCTTTTGAAAAGTGATCTTCCAAATTCTTCCCCTTTTTGTATGTTATAAATAATAAATAAATAAACATTTTATTCAGACAAGTATCTCAACATTACAAAATGAATGATTCTCCGCTACTATGAAAAGATATAATAATTTAACGTTGTGTACTAATTACAGTAAAAATAATTCAGGAAAAGGTATGAAAATTAACCAGAAAACATGTAATAACTATATAAATGTAAAGTAATTTTATTATTGCAATATAATTAGATATCGAAAAAATATTGTAATATAAGACGACCTGCCTGGGCAACAGTGGGAAGAGACTAAAATACTGTACTTATGCTTTAGACTGTAATTATGCTGTAAGAGAAGCCTGAAATCGAAGTTTTGTATGTACAAATTGCAGAAGTTAAATGATTCTTGTACAGAATTAATCTGATATGCAAAAACATCTCTGCAGGCTGTCTTTAGTGATCAGTCATTTGACTGTCCCACCAATACCATCAAATGATGATTTATCTTGGCTAGTGGCAAAGAAAGATTATGATGCTGTGCGAGAGAAACCCTCTACTTGATGATGCAGGTTATGGCAATTTTTGCAATTTTTATATTGGCCGGAAAAGCTGTCACCAAATTGAAGGAATCCTTTCTTTCATAAATATTGGGACTTACTGCTGTATCAAATATAAAATAGTAACATCACATTTTTCCAAAAAAAAAAAAAATTATGCAAGCCATGAGAAAAACATGTTTTTTATTTCAGAGTTAGAAAGACCAAAGTGTAAGCTTCAATTAAAAATAAAAAAAAAGACTATTGTTTTCATCTGCCTTTTGGTAGAGATTGTTTTTTTGTAATATCAAAAAGTTCTGAAAATTTTACATAATTTCTATTTTTTTAAATGTCTTTTCAGGCTTAAAAGTTAGAAATTACCATTCCAGTATTTTTATTTATAATCAGCACATTTCTATTGATTTACAGTCAAAATTTCGAGTCCCTAGAGATTTCAGATCTTAAGCTGCAATTTTTTGAAGACGAAACTGCAGTCTAAAAAAGGAGGTTCAAAAATGTACCGTCCGTGGAAATTCTCAAAACTTTGACCCCTGTATCTCAGGAACTGTAAGGCCTAGAGAAGAAAATTTCACATGGGTTCTAACCTACATAGGGGTAGTACACCTACCAAGTTTTATCAAAATCTTTGTCAGTGGGTGTCGGGGTGTGGTTGAATTGACATGGAATAACCCAGTGGATTGTTATTTTTTTAATATACAGGGTGGTCCTGAACTCTACTGACAAAATAAGAGTGGGTTGTTGGTGACATCAAATTAAAGCAGGTTTGCCCGTGTCCGCAAAGGGGCCGGTTTGGCTGTAGAGCGTAACTACTGTTTATGCCCATCACGTTGCTACGTAGCCAATTGCATGAATTAAATGCAATTTTTGATACATAATTTAAGTAAATGAGCTAATAATACAGCAGAGACAAAGAAATCTGGAATTCCGTTTTCTGATTTTGATCTGTGTTACTGTTTAGTGAAAATAAGCCTAAAAATGCCTTTTTTTTTAACACACTGGAAAAGAGTTGGGAACTGCCAGGTGAAAAACATTAAAATAAACATTTTTTGTTCAGTGAATATTTTTCCAAAAATTAGATGTGGATGCAAATACTAAATTCGCTGTAGTGCCCGAATGGCTAATTTTTGGAAAAAAATTCACTGAACAAAAAATTTTTATTTTGATGTTCTTCACCTGTTACACATACTTGGCAGTTCCCAACTCTTTTCCAGTGTGTTAAAAAAGGCATTTTTAGGCTTATTTTCACTAAACAGTAACACAGATCAAAATCAGACAACGGAATTCAGGATTTTTTTTTGTCTCTACTATATTATTAGCTCATTCACTTAAATTATGCATCAAAAATTGCATTTAATTCGTGCAATTGGCTACGTAGCAACGTGATAGACGTAAACAGTGGTTACGCTCTACAGCCAAACCGGACCCTTTGCGGACACGGGGATATGGACAAACATGCCTTATTTGGTGTTCCCAACAACCCCCTCTTATTTTGTCGGTGGAGTTCCGGACCACTGTGTACATCCTTCTTTTATGCACACATACATAGTACTTCAAGGTTTTGTTTTTATTGAATCTTTTAAAGAATTTATTCCCTTTTAATACAGAAACACTTAAGATATAGTTTTTTAAAGATCTGTTTATTTATAATAGACAACATTTCGTCTCGGACTTCTGGGTCTTTGCCCTCCCCCTTCCAAGGCCCCACACCAGAATTCCAAAGTCTACACTATTTGTGTCCATGTTCTTATTTTTATGAAATATTTGAAGCCATACTTGTAGATGTATTAAGTATATCATCTCAACACCTATACCTTAGAGTTTATAAACTCTGTAATAAAATAGCCTTACATTCATTCTCTTCGGTGTGCACCAGTTTGGACTTTATTTTTTATTTAGAATTTAAGCAATCATTGAGGTTGCATAATAAATATTTGGGTTCTGTTCTAAGTAAAATCAGAATTGTTTACTTGATTTTTCAGATTCTCTTGCTCATTAGATCTACTTTGTTCAGAGAATGGGGATATAGTATAAAAAACAACAATATTTAAAAAAAGTTCTGAAAAAAGATACCAAGAAACTATTTAAATTTTGGTTAACAATTATTTTTTTAAAAAAAAGTTATGTACAAATCACTATTAGGTCCTTATTGGTCTCTTTTTTTTTTATATGCTCCTTATTATCCTTTGTTTTTAATAAGAAGTGGTCCTTATTTTCCTAGTTTCTGTGAAAAGTTGGCTTGGAGACCTGTCAATGGAGGAGGAGCCCTTTATGTCACTGGTGGGCTGGGGTGAGTTATAGAATTGTGAATTTTATAACAATTCTTCAAATGTTTATTTTCAAGCATTTCATTTGTAAATTATTGAATATGCATATGTGTTATATATATATATATATATATATATACACATACACACAAAAAAAAAAAAATAAAAAAAGAACGCTTGATGATATCAACCAAATTGATACAGCATAATCATTGAATACAGAGGAGAAAGTGATGAAAAAAGTGTGGCAAAATATAGTTTGTACTTTCTGGTGAACTAAAAAATAACATCATGTAACATGGTTCTCACAGTCCTGGAAAGTCCTTGAATGTTTTTGCCAAGTTGGGGATTTGAAAACTGTCAAAATGCTGTTAGTCCTTGAAAGTCCTTGAATTTTTTCAAAACTTTTTCAAGAATCGGTAAAAGAAAGCAAAAAGAAGGATATTTCTCTTTATTTCTGGAACAAAGCCCATTCTTCCTCTCCTGCCATCTTAGCATGGCAGATACAGTGTATGCAAAAGGGGTAGCTTTTGCTGGCAGTGTGCTAAGTTGAAAAGGAGCAACAAAGAATGAACAGAGTGTGCATGTTCCTTAAGAACTCCTTAAAATCAGTTTTCATTTTTAAGGGCCCTTAAAATCCTTAATTTTACCATCTAATCCTTATAAACTCCTTAAAATTTGTTGACATTTTGCCATGATTTATGAAACATACACTACTTCCCCATCTTGGAAGCCATAAAATTTCTAACTGATCTAGGAACAAAGGCTATTGAGGTGTGTGGCCGGGAAATTTTCCTTCAGGTTTGTCCCCTTATGCCAGGAGGTTCAAGCTCAAAACCACCCTTGAGCTTAATTTTACACGGACGATGATTTTTGCATGTGCATACCTGCCAACTTGTTCAGATTTTGGGTGAATTGTAAGATTGTATGGATAATCGGTAAAACTGTGCAATTTTGTTCCCCACCTCTCATTTTTTTTTGAAGAAATAAAAAAAAAAACTTTCAGATTTGCGATGCAGGCATTTTTATGGTGGGAGAGAAGAGCATACCTGCTAACTCTCATATTTTACGGGAGATTCACGAATTTCGTGATGTCTTAAGATTTTTCAATTTTATTTATTTTTCTCCCCTTTCTTTCCTATTAAAAATAAATCTCTAAATTTTTGTAAGATATTATTACTCTTCACAGGGATAACACAATTGCCAAATATTGGTCAACACACAAAGCCACCGGGGCGAGATTTTTGTGAGTTTTTCGTGGGGGATTTTTTATTATGAATAAATTTGACAACCACGTATTAGTAGCTCAAACTAGAGATATTTTTGTTTAGGAGAAAAAGAGACGCCGTCCTCATCCCGGATTCGAACAATTGTCCCCGCATTGAGTCTGCGGTGTAAATTTTTAGCTGGCATCAGGCAGGGGCCACCTGGGAGGTGCCATCTAGTTTGCGGGACCCATTGTCTAAGAACGATTTAGTTGCTGCTGTTATACAGGGTGATGCATCCCTCTGTGAATAGCATAATTAAAACATTCTTACCCACTGGATTAATCATGTGTGATTATTGCAATTAAAACGTTCTTACTCAAGTCGCACGATCTGGGTGGCACCTCCAAGCTGGCTTCATCGAATGCCAGCCTTCATTCCTCAATCGGTTCTTCTAAAGCTATATAGAAATAAAATACAGGGTACCAGGGAGGAAATTACATAAAAAGGTTAAACACTGGTAAAATAGCAATGAAAAAGATCACTCAAGCTTTCGGACGCATCAGCAGCAGTCCTTCATCAGGAGTAATGACGATGTTATGTTTCTGTCTCTTTTTTATACTTGAAATTTCTGGAAAACCCTTCATCAGAGTAGTCCCGCAGAATGGGAAAACCCAATGAGAACCAATGGGAGGCCTCCAATAGAATCATGGAAGAACCCCAATAGGGACCAATGAGAAACCCACACTGCGGGTTACCTAATTTGGGGATGTCTCATACATTTCAGAGTAAGAGTTGTTTATAAGTTTCTGGAAGTGGTTGTGATGTATTAATGGCTTTCCCGTGTAGTTTGTAAGTTTCCCAAGATTCTAAGAAGAGTCTACTATTCTTGTTTGTGATGTGACGGTGTAGTATTTTTGTTGAGTCCCAGTCGGGTTCGTGTCCGTGTTGTAAAGCGTGTTCTGCCAGACGTGAGGCTATGTCTCCTTTCGCGAGTGCTTGTTTGTGTTCTTTTTTTCTTGTTTTGATCATTCTCCGTGTGGTTTTTTTTAAACCAAAAATCCATAAAAAAATATGGATTTTTGAAGGACCAATAGAAAATTGCATGTGAGGATCTTGAATGAGATTTTCCGTGGTTTTCTTGATATTGACCATAAAACCGTAAGGTGGAGTTAAAATCCGTACAAACTACGGAAAATCTGGACAATTTGGCATCTCAGATTGTACAATATAATAACATTTCAAGGATTTTTTTTTTTTGTTAGTGGAATGATTGTATGATGGATGGATTGTACGAATCACCTTGTAGCTCCTGAGTAGTTGGATTCGGGTGGGTAGTTCCATTGGATTTTTTGTTTCTCATGACAAGACCTATCCAGCAGTGACACTCTTAACAGAATCGACTCATTGCAGCCCTAGTGGTTCCCTTGTAAGTCTAAAATTTTTAGTTTTTTCTATTAATATATCCCCATTTGTTATATCAAAAGTTTTGCTAACATTGCACCAAACATCATAGTAAATTCGACTTTGTAACAAAAGTTGGCACGGTGGCAGCTGGAAGTGTTAGAAGAGAGGTTGTAGTAGTGTTAACTCCTAGTTTGGTGATTTAAGGGAGCTAGGATCATGTAAATTTTTGCATCCAGCTTTCATAAAAAGTACTAAAGTATCTGAGAAAAAACTCTTTAAATTAATTTTTTTTTAGTTTGATTTTTGTTTTTAAGAAGCGTAAAATATTCGCATGGGAAATCACTTGTAGGTATGAACTTTTGACACAGGACATGTGATAAGCATGATAAAAATCATAAAAGTAAATGACATTCACAATGCAAACATTTGATGAAAGACTGAAATGGACAATTCTGTTGTTGATATATTTTTCTGCAAAAGAGCAGCAAACTTGTTGCACATTTTGAAAATGTTCAAAATCTTTCAAAAGTCCAGATGTATACCAGAAGTGACAGATTATTAGGGCAAAGACAAGTGCTGTTAAGATGTAATGTATTAGAGATTGAAGTTTGAGGATTCCATTTTGTGTTGGTAATACACGAGCATCTTCATTCCTTCCATGAACCAATGAATGATTGTGCATAGTCTTGGCCAACAATTTCTGTTGTCTGTAGAAATACGGGTTCAACAGCTGACACGTTCTTATGCATTTTGCAGGGATAAGCAAGATCGTGCACTTGGGAATATCTCGTATTTCAATATGAGTGGTATACAAATCAAGGTTAATTTGAGCCAATCAGTGGTCGAATAAAAAAAGAAAATCCTTTGTTGCTCGAATTAAATAAAAAAATGAATTTAAAGGTTTTTTTCTCGGATTCTTTAGCACTTTTTATGAAAGCTGGATGCAAAAGTTTACATGACCCTGGTTCCCTTGAATTGGTGAACTAGGGGTTCACACTACCACAACCTCTCTCATCTGACACCTCCAGCTACCATCATGCCAACTTTCGTTATGAAGTCGAATTTACTATGCTGGTAGGTGTATTGTAAGATAAAAAAAAAAAAATTCCCATTCCATATTTATTATCTGTAAGTGTTTCCTGTAAACATCCAATGGTTCTGAGAAGTGCCCCTTCTGTTGAAACATTCATTTTGAAAATCATATTGGTGTTTATTGTTTTCGATGTAATAAGAAATCACATTATTCTATTATCAATTTTTCAAAAATCTTTGCCTTACACCTGTGCTGAAATAATGGTTGTTATGAAATCTGCTGGTGAAATGTTATATTTTCTTGTTATATATGTAGGCCCTATATGTAGTGATTGTTTTTGATACTTGAATATTATAGTGCAATCAAAGTGCTGAATTATTTCAATGGACTCAAGATAGCATTATTTTACATAGCGAACTAAAGGCTCATACCCGTGCTATAAGGTAAGTGTGAAGTTGGATTTTATTAGTGCATTTTTTATTTATTTTTTATTTATACCTGTTCTGTGTGTCGTTTTCAAACTGTTTTGGATACTGTCGTAATTTTTTTCCCTTAAAGCTCCAACAGCGGCTGTGATATTTTAACAAAGAAATAGAAAAAGGTCAATTTAAAAGTGCTTTTTAAATAAAGACTAAAAAATGAACATAACAGTCCATTTTTAGTTTTTTAAGTGTTTGAATTTATAACACTTGCACACTTATAAACTGGCCTTTTTAAAAAAAAAATAAAAGGCATTGAATCATTATTGTAGCATTAAGAAAAAAATTGTGAAAGTATCCATAAAATAGTTTTGAAATACAAGCAACCAACAGTCAGAGTGTGACATTGAAGAGATGACAAATGAAAATTGTCGTCATTGGGGTGAAAAAGTATTTTCTACTATGACCACAGCTATACATAAGGATTTTCTTCTATAAAATAAGCCATAATTTCTGCTTTTTTTGTTTAACCAGTTTGTTTCCAGATACCCTACATGTGTGTGTATGCATGCATGACCTTGTGTTTTTGTATATAAAAATTCGTCTAATTTTTTTGTATCAATCATGTATTTTTATATATACTGTGCATTTGGGTTCTTACTTAATCCTATCATAACTCACATATTTAATTATTTACCTTTCATTACATTACATTTTTCTATATTTACATTTAACCTTTTTTCACATACAATTTATTTTTATTCACTATATATATGGCTGTCCTCTGCCAACAATGCTTGCTCTCGACAGAGTGCTTCTTTGATGAAGCAACCTCAGTAGTGGTTGCTCTATAGGTGGGTGTCACAATGAGCCCTGCCTCAGTGCAGGACTTTGGCTGTGGCCACCAAGGTTCGGAACCCTCATTAAACTGTAGGTCCAGCTTGCCAACATGGTGAGCTTAAGGCTGATCCCTCTATATTTCTTTCACCATACTATGTGCATGTGTGATATACGGAGACCGCCATCTTGCAATGGATTGAAAATGGTTAATGTTAGTGATATATATATACAGTAGAACCTGCCTAAAGTGGCCATCTTTGGGACTGAACTGCAATGGTCACTATATATGACAGACATTGGCATATGCATAATTAAGTCCCTACTAGTTCTTGATTTTGAATATAATGCAGTCTCTGAAGGTATGCATTAAAAAAGAAAACTAATATCTGATTTTTCAAAGATTAAAAAGCTGTTTTAAGAGATTTTATGATTCTTTTTTACATAAATGGATTGTACAATTTTTTTTTTTTAAGAAAGCAGAACTTCTGCCCAATGCTTTGGAAAAATAAAAGAAGATTGAAATATACTACAAAAGTACATTTAATTTAAACTTCTGGTGGTTAAAAAAGAAATAATCTGGGTATAAGTTTATAGTACAGTACATAATCGAAAATTTATCATAATTTGACATACTCTTTTACTTAGTTTGCTTTTCTTAAGAAAAAACATTTAAAATTTTCCTTGTTTTAAATCTTTCTTTTTCATCATTGCACTTCCAGCAAGTTTCTTGATTTGTATTAAATGATCTAGCATAGTATAACAATTAGCTAATGCATATGACCGTATTTTTTTGCACCTTGTTAAAATATTCTTGTCTGACGTCACCTCAGTTTCCACTTTCGATTCACATTCTTCCTCTCTGACAGAAATTTCTTTAGGTGCTCTTGTTTTGATGTTCATTTATAATTTCGTCTTTCAGAGTTTCTGGATCAATTTAAATATGGTGATCAACACTTTTGTCAGCATTCAAAAATTCCTCTGAAGGAATCACCCCATTACTTGAAGGCAATTAATCAATAAATTCTTGTAGCATGCAGGGCTTCCAGTTGGTCCTTTTTTACATAAAAGTCTGTATTTTCATCTCAGACCTGTATTAGTCTCTGTATGAGTTTACAAAATTGCTCCACAATTTTTATATATGTATCATAATTTAAAGAATTTTATTTTATTTTTCATTTTGAATTTAAGCAATTATTATGGTTACATAATAAATATTTGAGTTCGGTTTTTAGAAACATCAGCACTGTTTATTTTTTCAGTTCTTCTTGCTCATTAGATCTACTTGTTTCTTGGGGGAAGATGTAGTATAAAATATAATTTTTTATAATTGCTCCCTATGAAAAAGGACCAATATTTAAAAGAAATTCTGAAAAGGATATTGAGAAAGTTTTGAGTGACAGTTATTTAAAAAAAGTTCTGTGTAAATCATCGTATTAAGTCCTTATTATAGAAATAAAATACAGGGTACCAGGGAGGAAATTACATAAACAGGTTAAACACTGGTAAAATAGCAATGAAAAAGATCACTCAAGCTTTCGGACGCATCAGCAGCAGTCCTTCATCAGGAGTAATGACGATGTTATGTTTCTATCTCTTTTTTATACTTGAAATTTCTGGAAAACCCTTCATCAGAGTTGTACCGCAGAAAGGAAAAACCCAATGGGAACCAATGGGAGGCCTCCACTAGAATCATGGAAGAACCTCAATAGAGACCAATGAAAAACCCATACTGCAAGCTACCTAATTTGGAGATGTCCCATACATTTCAGAGTAAGAGTTGTTTGTAAGTTTCTGGAAGTGGTTGTGATGTATTAATGGCTTTCCCGTGTAGTTTGTAAGTTTCCCCAAGATTCTAAGAAGAGTCTACTATTCTTGTTTGTGATGTGACGGTGTAGTATTTTTGTTGAGTCCCAGTCGGGTTCGTGTCCGTGTTGTAAAGCGTGTTCTGCCAGACGTGAGGCTATGTCTCCTTTCGCGAGTGCTTGTTTGTGTTCTTTTTTTCTTGTTTTGATCATTCTTTTTGTTTGTCCTATGTAATGTTTGTTGCAGTCTTTGCATGGTATTTGGTATATGGCGCCTGTGAGATCTTCTGGTGGAACTGGGTCTTTAACTTTTGTAAGTTGTTTGCGAAGTGTTGTGACAGGGGAATAGAATGTTTGGATATTTGCCTCTTTAAGGATGCGAGAGATTGTTTCGGAAATGCCGTGAATATATGGAATAGATATGCGGGTGTGAGATGTATTGTTTAAAGATGTACTATTGGGTCTACAGTTTCTGAGAATGAATCGTTTAGGGTATCCATTATTTTTAAGTGCCGTGTGTATGTGTTTTGTTTCTGTGTTTGAAAGTGTTTCATTACTGCAGTGAGAATTCGCTCTAAGACTTAATGTTTTAACAACGGAAGCTTTGTGGCATGTTGGATGATGCGATTTAAAATCGAGATATCTGTCTGTATGTGTGGGTTTACGGTAAACTGAGGTGAAGATTGAGTTATCGTGAGATCTGTGTACAAGAACGTCTAGGAAAGGGAGTTTATTGTTCTGTTCTGTTTCGTATGTGAATTTTATATGTGAGTTTAAGTTATTAAGGTAATGGAAGAAGCTTTGGAGTGTATTAGTTTTAAGTACAACAAACGTGTCGTCGACGTATCTTTTCCAGAATTTAATGTTAAAATTCGGTGAAGACAAAGCAGTTTCCTCAAATGACTCCATAACCAAGTTAGCTACAACACTTGAGACCGGAGATCCCATGGCAGTGCCAAAAACTTGTCTATAGATAGAACCATTTGAGGTGAACACAGCAGAGTCTAGACAAAATTTCAACAATGTGCATATGTCGTGAGGTGTTAGTGAAGAGTGTTCATGTAGAGTAGTATCATTGTGGAGGCGTGTAAGTGCGGTGTCGATTGCAAGTGATGTGGGAATGCAAGTGAAGAGAGAAATTACATCGAATGAGACCATAAGGTCGTCGTCGTCAAGTTGTAGGTTATTTAAAGAGGTGCAGAAGGATTGGCTAGTAGAAACAGTGTAGTCGTTATTACCGATTATAGGAGAGAGTAGACGTGCAATATATTTTGATAGGTTATATGTAGGAGAGCTGCACAAGCTAACTATTGGTCTGAGAGGAATATTTTGTTTATGAATTTTAGGTAATCCGTAGAAGGATGGTAAGCGGCCGGAAGTACCTAAAATGTTACCTCATTCGATGTAATTTCTCTCTTCACTTGCATTCCCACATCACTTGCAATCGACACCGCACTTACACGCCTCCAAAATGACACAACACTACATGAACGCACTTCACTAACACCTCACGACATCTGCACATTGTTGAAATTTTGTCTGGACTCTGCTGTGTTCTCCTCACATGGTTCTATCCATAGACAAGTTTTTGGCACTGCCATGGGATCTCCGGTCTCAAGTGTTGTAGCTAACTTGGTCATGGAGTCATTTGAGGAAACTGCTTTTCCCTCGCCGAATTTTAACATTAAATTCTGGAAAAGATACGTCGACGACACATTTGTTGTACTTAAAACTAATATACTGCAAAGCTTCTTCCATTACCTTAATAACTTAAACTCACATATAAAATTCACATACGAAACAGAACAGAACAATAAACTCCCTTTCCTAGACGTTCTTGTACACAGATCTCACGATAACTCAATCTTCACCTCAGTTTACCGTAAACCCACACATACAGACAGATATCTCGATTTTAAATCGCATCATCCAACATGCCACAAAGCTTCCGTTGTTAAAACGTTAAGTCTTAGAACGAATTCTCACTGCAGTAATGAAACACTTTCAAACACAGAAACAAAACACATACACACGGCACTTAAAAATAATGGATACCCTAAACGATTCATTCTCAGAAACTGTAGACCCAATAGTACATCTTTAAACGATACCTCTCACACCCGCATATCCATTCCATATATTCACGGCATTTCCGAAATAATCTTTCGCATCCTGAAGGAAGCAAATATCAAAACATTCTATTCCCTGTTGCGCCAAACAACTTATAAAGTTAAAGACGATCCACAAGAAGATCATCTGAAGCCATATACCAAATACCATGCAAAGACTGCAACAAGTACATAGGACAAACAAAGAATGATCAAAACAAGAATAAAAGAACACAAACAAACATTCGCGAAAGGAGACAGCCTCACGTCTGGCAGAACACGCTTTAAATACAGAGACGAACCCGACTGGGACTCAACAAAAATATTACATCGGCATATCACAAACAAGAATAATAGACTCTTCTTAGAATCTTTGGAAACTTACAAACTACATGGGAAAGCCATTAATACATCACAACCACTTCCAGAAACTTATAAACAACTCTTACTCTGAAATGTATGAGAGATCTCCAACTTAGGTAGCCTGCAGTATGGGTTTCTCATTGGTCCCTATTGGGGTTTTTCCATGATTCTATTGGAGGCCTCCCATTGGTTCTCATTGGATTTTTCATTCTGCGGGACTACTCTGATGAACTGCTTTTCCAGAAATTTCAAGTATAAAAAAGAGACAGAAACATAACATCATCATTACTCCTGATGAAAGACTGCTGCTGACGCGTTTGAAAGCTTGGGTGATCTTTTTCATTGCTATTTTACCAGTGTTTAACCTTTTGTGGTAAGTCCTTATTGGTCCTCTTTTTTAAGAAAATATGCTTCTTATTGATTCTTCTTTTATATAAAGTGTTTTTTATTTTCCTAGTTTGTTGCTAGAAGTCCTGCATTAGAATGTTGTCCTCCACAAGTAGTATGGCAGTAGATGAAGTTGAAGTATTCAGAAATCCAGCTTTTGCAAAACACATTATAATTGTTCATAGACACTTGTTCTCATGAGTTTTTAACCACATTATGGTATCAGGGACATTGAAGTTACTAATATCATTAGCCGAATTTGCTTCTCCAACCTTGATATCAGTAATTGCATCACTCCTTTTTTTTTATGTGAGTTTAAAATATTGATTTATGCCTTGGTCAAGTGGTTGGAAATGAGAAGTTGTGGTTACAGGAGGAAATTTGATGGTTATGTTTAAAAATATTAAATCAGGAGATATGTGCTGGGCAGTTGCCTGTAATCAAGAAAATGTTCTGTTTTTGGCATTTCATTAATTTGTTCACAGTAGTTATCTATTCTTGAAAGATACCACCAGTCATCCAAATTTTCTCATTTGCACACCAAAGTGCAGGTAAATTATACACCTTAACGTTTTTTCCTTTTAGTAACATGGGCCTTTAACTTTTCTCCAATTGCACTGCAAGAAAACAATACTATGAGCCTTTCCGTATTAATCTTTCCATTTTTTCATATATAACCACCTATTGCCAAAGTTCTATTCAGTAGATCCTGGTAAAATAATCCACATTCATCAGTATTAAAAATCTCATTCATGCTAAATCCTGTTATATGGATTAAAACAATCCCATTTTAAAATTTGCAACAGTTTCACAATCCACATCATTTGACTCTCCGCATAAATTTTTTTGTGAAGTTTTTTGATTGACTTAAGCCACCTATTACAGGCAGTAAATTGCTTAACATCAAGTTTTCATGATAAATTTAATGCAGATTCTTGCAGCATTGGGCCTGCTATTATAATAATAATAATTTTATTCAACCCTATGTACAGTTTGTGATACATAACTTGAGAAGACCCACCCCTCCAAGATCCACACCCTATGTGTTGGTGGAGGGGGGATTCTGCATCGGCATACAGAATAGAGGGAATTTACAGGAAACAAAGGAGCCTTGAAAGGCAGAGCCATCAGCAACCAGTTTGCTAAAATTTGCAAATGAACCCAAGTCACGATGTTGACTCCAGAAAAAAGCACAAGAGAGGGAAAGCACTCAAGAAATTTTAGCCGTTTGGAAGGCAAATTCACTCCTCGTACTTGCAGTCACCCAAAGGTTAATGTGATTTGTGAAAGCAAAATACAGTAGTAGTGTGCGTTTTTGTGTGTGTGGGGCATTGCTGACTGTGAAACAGACTCATTCAATAAAAGTGGGAAACTAGTATTTTTACATGTAAATAACTCTGTTAGAAAGAAATTTGAAATTGCAAAATAAAACTAAATAAAAAAAAAATATTCGAGTATATTTAGATTAAGTACATACATTTTTATTCTTTATCCACCCTGTTTACCAACAAAAATTCTATACAAGCAAAATACTAAAATGAACAAAATATATAATTGTGAATTTGTATGTAAATTTAATCCCTCAAATTAATTATCTGCAAAAGAAATCATTCATTATCTAAAAAAAAAAAAAATAACTATTAGAGAAATAAAAAATAAGAAAGGAAAAAAAAGAATAATAAAACTAACCTAATTCAAAGGTTAAACAAATAAAAAAAATATATATTCATACAATTTATATTACAGAATTACTAAAAATTACATTTATATTAGCAAAATATATTACTAAAAATTATACATTGTATTAAAATATAATTCAGTTATTTTTAAAGAGTACAATGTAGTGAGGAGAGGGAAAGGAACAGTAAATTACACAACACCAATGAACAGGAAGCAAGAAAAGGGGATTGATGGGGTGTGCAACGATTGTTTAATACTGATTACGTAGGGCACATGTCACGCAGATCTCTTCATATAGCTGCATAAACATACTTTGTTCAAAGAGTTGATAGGATAAATGTCTAATTTGAGGACTTGGAGAATTCCAAATTTTTGTAAAAAAAAAAAAGTATAAGTTAGATTTCATGAAATTTGTGCAGGCTGGCGGAATGGTTAATGACGAATTAAGCCGAAACCTAGTATAGTAGGTGTGCTCAGGGGTTGAAAAAGTTTCTGAAACTTCAAAGTTGTTATTAACGAATTTATGCATAATTAGAGCTGTCTTCAGAGATACAATTTGTTCAATTGGAAGACGGTTCCAGAGCCTCAACAGTGGACACATGTGGGTAGAATAGCTTGCAAAATACATTATTCGAATGATTTTCTTTTGTACATTAATAAGTGGGGAGAGGGTGGTGGTGTTAGCTGTTCCAAATGCTTCAATGGCATCTGCAAGTTTTCAATAGAATAGTGCATAATACGTTATATGTAGTGGAGTGAAATACCTTACTTTTGCAAAAATGTAAACGAGAGAGTGTAGCTCTCTTGAAAGGGTAGAAATGTGTGCGCCCCATGTAAGATGTGCGTCGATTGTATCGCCTAAATAACAAATACAGTCTTTGATATCAAGTGGTTTATCTTAGAGAAGAGGAGCAGGGTTCAGAAAGGGTTTTTGTCTTGCACAGAAAACTGTGTAAACAGATTTATAAATATTAAGAGCTAATTTTTTTTAGCCGAATATCCAAATTTTTAAGTCCGTATTTATTTTGCTTACTATGCTATCAATGTTTTTACCAGAGTAGATTAGAGTTGTGTCATCAGCGTACATAATGGTTTCGCTAAATCTAATACAATCTCGTAGGTCATTAATAAATATTAAAAATAACAGAGGCCCTAATAACGATCCTTGTGGGATGCTGTAAGTTATTGGTTTCTGGAGGGATGTCACATCCCCAAGAGAAACATATTGCAGTCTATTAGTTAAATAACTACATAGGAGGTTATATTCAGCCTCACGTTTATGGATGTTACATACAGGGGTTTTGCTCACTTAAAAACTTTCTGCAGTTTTTTCTGGTTATGTTCCAAAAAATTCAGATCTGTTTTCTCTTTTAAATTTAATTCTTTGTAAGGCTTGGAATTCGCAGGAGGTATTTTGATAATTTCTGCTTGAAATTGAAATGCATTTTTTTTAAACTTGGAAGGAGCACTTTCTTAAACTATGAAATGACCTAAACAAGCTTTGACTAGGCAGTGACTTTGCATATCTG
>QLNU02015360.1:316313988-316337727 GCA_006491805.2 Dysdera silvatica
GAAAATGTTTTTCTCCCAGACTGGAAAATTGGTTGAACATCTGGAGAGATGGTCTAAGAAGGAATTTTGTAGCCCACCCTCTCTCTCTCCCCTGTCCATGTATTCTCTAAAGCCTGAAAATTCTCATCTGGCAATTGCTGGCTTCTTAATCATTCTATCTATCTGATTGAGGACATGAATCATCAGTATTAAACACTTATAGCTTTCTGAAGAGGCCGTGTTTTAATTATTTTTTTATGTTAAAAACCACCACTTTATCGAATGCTATTTGGGATGAATTTTTTCAGCTTACGAACAGTGGTTCTACTTAATACTTTTTAGCTAAACTGTAAAACAGTTTAGTTGATTAAATTATATTACTTAAGAAAATTAGAGGGTACTGCAATGTGTAATTAAAGTGGTTATATATACATAATCACCATCATCCATTTTCAATCCACAGCAGGATGGAGGTCTCTCTGTTATCACACATACACGTAGTACGGTGAAAGAAATAGAGAAAGCAGCCTTAAGCTCACCACGTTGGCCAGACGGGTTGTCAAGCTGGATCTACAGTTTAACGAAGAATCCGGACTTCGGTCACCACAGCCAAAATTTTGCACTAAGACACTGCCTCCTAAATTTACCCTCTAAATTAAGGAGGCAGTGGCTAAGATAGGGCTCGTTGTGTCACCCCCCCCCAACACACTATGGAGTGACTCTACTGATAACGTTTTTCAACAGCGATCCGTCGAGTGCCGGTATTCTTGGCAGAGGATGGCTTTGGGACATATATATACATATACACATATATATGAAAAGAAGTGGATCTAATGAAACTGAAAAAGGAATACGAAGGCAGTTCACTGGATTAAAATCGCTTTTCTGCACTGGAAGGACTTATTGAAGAAGTTGACATCTCAGAAGCAAATGAAAACATTGTTAAGACAATAATTGAAACTGCTGGGGAAATTGGTGGTTTAATATACAAAAGCTTACAATAGCAAACTATCTATAAAACAGCTTATGAAAAAAAGAAGGATTTGGTGGACAATGAAATACCACTTCCGGTATTAATTGTGTAGAAATTTATGTGCAAACTCTGCAGAAACTGAAAGGATGACATAAAAATTCAATTGTGTGGGATTCTTAGAAGCCCTTTCATTCGCAAGAGCCTTGGCAGGGGTGTTTTACTCAATCCTGAAAAATCTGGAAAAATCGGGGAAGTTTTTTCTGACTGAAAAAGTCAGGGAAATTTTAAAGTCATTGTTATAATAAATAACTTATTAAAATAATTTTCCTGAACTGTGCTTTTCATACCACATTACCTACTGAAAAATTTGAAAAACTTGTACTTTTGACTAAACTTCTTCCAAAAGTTACCATTTTGCACCAAAACTAATATAATTTATATAAAATTATTAAGCCTATATATTTTTCAGAAGAAAATGTTTGCCAAATATATAACTAAAACTTGAAAAACAAAAAGTGTTTTTAGCTAAATTATCCAATCTGTAAGGGATTTTGCTAATACCAATCTCCTTTTTGTTATATATAGTCATACACATTTTAAATGAAATAGAAGATGAAGCATCAGCTTTGCGATTATATAGTTAAACTCTTTTATAATGAACTCAAAAAGGGCCAAATGGAAATGTTGCTGTAAATATTTAATTAGTGCAAGTTTTTAGTGTAAAGAAATACACTTTTTAATACAGCTTTTGAATTTGTAAATTCACTATAATTGAGTTACAAATGGCGTTGGGGTTTGCGTTAATCGATTTCATGGCCTTGAAACTTATTTTGATTGCGCAAATTTTAGTGCATTGTGTGTTGTTTACTGTAATTAGTAACTGGTAATCGATTAAGATTTGGTCTGGAAACCTGGAAAAGTCAGGGAAGTTTGAAATAGAATTTGGGTGGACATCCTGCCTTAGGGATGTTAAAGGAAGTTTGTCTGTTGGGAAGAAACACATCATTGCATTAAAAGGAGAGGATGGCACCGTAACAAGAAATAGGGAAGAAATACTTAGAAGAGTTGAAGAATTCTACAAAAATCTATACGAAAGTAACAGTGGATTAAACGAAGACATTGAAATAGTCGAAGGAACAGCTCCTAAAATCTTAAAAGAAGAAGTTTCATTTGCAATAAAAAGTATGAAGAAAGGAAGAGCCCCTGGTGATGATGGTATTACATTAGATATCCTAAAAGAAGCTGGAGAATATGTAGAAGACATACTTGCAAAATTCTTTACCAAATGTCTTAACAGCGGTAACATACCAAACCAATGGGATTCTGCAACAGTAATTCTTTTGCATAAAAAAGGTGATAAAGAGGATTTGAAAAATTACCGACCAATTAGCTTGTTACCTGCTATTTATAAAATCTTCACAAAAGTGCTAACACATCGCCTGCAGAAAAAATTAGATGCAGCTCAACCAAGAGAACAAGCTGGATTTCGAAGTGGATTCAGTACAGTGGACCATATTCAAGTATTAAGAGAATTAATTGAAAGAACACATGAATATGAACTTCCATTGTGTGTGGCATTTATTGACTATGAGAAGGCCTTTGACTCTATTAAAACATCAGCAGTCATCAACTCTTTAAGATCAACAGACATTGAGGATGTGTACATTGACATGGTGAAACGTGTGTATAAAAATGCAAGTGCAAAATTTCGGTTACATAAAGATACCAAAACTATCAAACTTGGCAAAGGTGTGAGGCAGGGAGATACCATTTCTCCAAAACTTTTTACTTCAGCTTTACAGATGATTTTTCAGCAGATAAATTGGAATGACAAGGGAATAAAAATAAATGTTGAATATTTAAATCATCTGCAGTTTGCTGATGACATTATTTTTTCGACGGATTCATCCAAACTCCAAGACATGGTACAGTAGCTTTCAGCTTGAAACAGAGAAGTTGGACTCAAGATGAACCTACAAAAAACTAAAATCATGTTCAATAATTTCGTAGAGAAAACAGGAATACAGGTTGACAACATTGAGCTGCAAATTGCAAATTCATGTATTTACCTTGGCTAACTGATTTCAATGGAAGACAACATTAAGAAGGAACTATACAGACGTATTAAACTTGGCTGGGGTGCATTGGGAAGAAACGGTTTTATCCTGAAGGGAAAATTACCTTTATGATTGAAAAGAAAGGTCCTCATCCAATGTGTATTGCCAGTCTGCTTTTATGAATCAGAGATGTGGAGTCTAACGAATACAGCAATGCGGAAACTACAGACTATCAAAAGGAGCATGGAGAGTTGCATACTCAGGATAACTAGGAGGGATCGAAAAGAAAAACACTTAATGCGAGGACAAACAGGAGTGGAGGACATCGTTGTTAAAGTAAAAAGGCTGAAATGGCGATGGGCTAGGCATATCACAAGAACTGATTAATGATGGACAAGCTGAAATTCTCAACTGGATTCTAAGAGATCACCGAAGACCTACTAAACATCCTCAAACTAGATGGGTGGATGAAATAAGAAAACAGGTTAGGGTGACATGGAAGCGAATTGCTCAGGATAGACTTGTGTGGAAAGCATTTGGAGAGACCTTCATCCAGCAGTGGATAGATAATGGTTGAATATGATGATACATATAGAAAATGATAAGAATCATCTTAGAACTTTGGTACACTGCTGTGGCATCCAGATAAGAAATATAATTCAATTATTTTGAAATCATACAATCAATTATTAATTTAATTCAAAATAAGTGATTTTTTAAAATTTTGTTTAGTAGGGCATTAAGACTTTTGATATGGAGTATAATAGTATACTAACTCCAAGTTAGAAATATTTAGAAACAGCATCAATGTATGTAAAATTCAATAGCTTAGTTGTTTAAAGAATGTAATTATCGTGGGGCAACAATATTAGCAGCAGATTTATACGATATTAAAAAAGGTAGCATATTACATTAGGTTATTGCCTAATTAAGCCTACTTTTTACGTTTCTTTGATTCTACATGTTACTTCTTCAAAATGAAATGAATAAAACATCGGCTAACGATGTCAGCCAACATGTCACACCCTTGCAACGAAAGTGTTACAACTCAAAAAATCCCAATTTTCAGAAAACGCAAAAAACTGTTTCTGGCTGAATTGAGGGATGTTGTGTTCATCTAATGACATGTGCCAATTAACGTAAACTCGAATAAATTATGGCTTAATGTTTTACACAGCAGGATGCAACACTGTTTTCTACATCTAGTTGTAACATTAAGTCATTTTCACCGAATTTTGAGTTGTAACACTTTCGTCGCAAGGGTGCAATATTTATTTTATTCAGAAGAAAGTAGCATGTGGCTACTGAAACAACCGTTAACAAGATTAATAACTTTTAACTACGACAATATATTGTTTATTATCGTTTCATTAGTTTTTTCACAGTATGTCGTGAAATAATTTATTTCTCAATTAATACAAAATTGTTCAAAAGTTAACCCCTTAGTAGGGCCTGTATCTGACAATAACTAAATATCATCACATGGTGATGTCTGCAATGCAACCTCTGGAAAGATGATAACCACCACAGAGGTACTGTTTCTAGATAAACAGTTTATAGAATGCTCATCGAAAGTAGTATGTATGCCAGACATCCAGCAGTTTGTCTTCTACCTCTTTGCTCAGGTGTTGGTGTTTACAATAGAGTCGAAAATTCTGAAATTGGACTCTAAATCAGTGATGCTTGTTTGGTGCAGAATGACCCTTGCTGTCCTTGCGCCATAAAAATACAACCAACTAACCAAATCAGTGATGCAATGTACTCTTTGCTGATAAGTTTTCAGACTGATTTTCATTGAACCATTATATAAGGAGAACAGGGAACATATTATTACCCTTTTAATGTGAAGAGAACAATTTGGAGGTGGTGGGGTCATGGTGTGGGTAGGCATAATATTGAACAAGCATACAAAGTTCCACATCTTGACGAAGGTTCTGTTGCTCGTAAGAGGTACAAAAGTGACATATTGGAATTTTGTGTTCGACATTCTCAAGGTGCCTTGGGTCCATAATTTTCATTCATGGATGATAATGTACATCCTCACTGATTTCAGCTGGTCAATTATTTTTTTTAAAAGGAGGATATCCATTAAATACAGTGGCCATCAAGGTCTTTGAATAAGAAGAATCACAATTGAGCATGCTTATAAGTTTGACTTTAATTGATTTATTTCTTAATTCAGATTTAAGCAGCAAGTTATTAAAAGAAGTGTGATTAATTTGGAAATTACACCCAACAGTGTTTTTTTTAACACTGCAATACTATTGCCATAAAATAAGCAAACTACTCTAGTGCATGTATGTTGTAAAATTTATAAGTGTGTGGTTTTTAATTTTATTAATTTGCCATTTTTGTGTTAGTGACTTGGATTGGTCAACATATGATGCAAATTTACTTGCTACTGCTTCAGTCGACACTTTTATCCACTTATGGGATATGAGGTATTTTTGTTATTCTATATTATGAGGTATTTTTATGTTCTATATTAAATGTTTAATTAGCAAACTTATATTTTCCTTTTAAGATCTTAAAACACTGTAAATGTAAATAATCCTTACATCTAACTTATGCTATTGTTAAGTTGTATCGTTAAGTCGTATAAATAAGGGTTTTTTATTTTTGGTTTTTTTTTTGGTAATACATTCAGCCGTTTCCTTTATCTTTGACATGATTTGTAATATGGAAATTTTTTAATACATACTGAATAAATAAGGGAATAAAATGACTAACATATGAGAAATCGTTTGCTGATATATGCTTTTTCATGAGGGAACTATGCTTTCCATTAATATTGTTTGTTTGTTTGGCTTTTTTATGGCGCAAGAGCATCTGGGCTATACTGCACCAGTATGTTTCCATTAATAAGCAACACTAGGTTAATGCCCAAAATGACACATAGTTAAACAAAGATCTGTGTTAAGGAACATTCAGCATATTCACTATCTTCTCTTTTTCTCTCTTACTGCAACTTGTGTATACAAGCATTACTATACAGTGCGTTTGGTATTTTAGTGGACACTTGATAACAGTGCACTATCGTGAGAAATAATGCCAAATTTGAAAATGAAAATAAAGATACTACAATAAAACAGTATTCTGCAAAGTGGAAGATTAATAATCTTTATTAAATCATTCATAAATGTAACAAAATCAAGATGAGGCTTTCAATCTTGTTTGAAAATTTAATGGACACTTACTGAAATTGGAGTGTTTTATGTACATTAATACATGATAGATGCTCCATTTTTGCATATAACTTTAAAGACACGTGAATCCATTGATTCTATCAATGTTTGTAAATACTTAGGATCGATTTGATACCAAGTTTCCACAATAGCGTCCTTTAAGGCATTAACCGACGTGAATTGCTTCCCATTTGCATATATTTGACGAACAATATAATCCCATACGTTTTCGATAGGATTTAAATCAGGACTACGTGTCGACCAAATCATACTTTTAAACTTTTTTGAATTTATCCATCTTTTGGTGGAGATAGATGCATGGCACGGTGCGTTGTCCTGTTGCAAAATCCAGTTTTCCCCACATATTTATGAGGCATATGGGAGGGCATATTCTTTTAAAAATTCTTGATAGCAGGTGGAATTCATACGACTGCCGATGAAAGCTCCAGGCGTAGTACCGTTGTAGCCAAAGACACTACAAATGGTCATCAACCCTCCTCCTTGAACTCTACGAGAAAAGTATTGCGGCGCTTTCCGCAAATCGTGCCAATAATGTTGAAAAGCATCCGGACCATCTAAGTTGAATTTCTTTTCGTCCGTGAAAAGTACCTGCAACCATTTATCGTTCCACTCCATGTGTCGTCGAGCCTAGTTTAAGTGTTCCTGTTTGTGAACTTGGGTGAGAGATGGTTTGCCTTTTTTTTTCCGAAAAGATAAATTTTTGGAATTAGAGAGCACATTCTATACTGTCCAACATTTAACTAGGAGCTAACTAAGGTCGTTTTGGATTTTTGCAGCCAACTTTCCTGTGTTACTGGCCTCTCTAATAATGTTCCGCTTATCTCTTTTACTCAGTTTTAGCTTCGCTCCCCGTTTTTCGAGTGGATCCTTTTGGGGTTTCTTTTTGAAAAGGCCCCTATAGTACTCCTTGGACGCTGAATAAGCTGACAAATTTTGAAAATGGATTTTCCATTTCATTTAAAAGCCACAATTTCCTCTTTCTCGAAATCCGTAAGTATTTTCCTTTCTGACATGACTACAAACGCTGTTTTTGCATAAACATGTTCACACGGGTATTTATACGAACCTACGCATCGAAAGAATACAATATGCAAATTTTTTAGCGCCTGCACTGCCATCTGTTAGTCAGGAATGATAGTGTCCCTTAAATTAACAAACAACATTTGTTACATAAATTTGCATTTTCCCCATTTATGTGACGATATATTGATATAAAAATTATTTTTCTACAAGACATTATGGTGTCTCGGCATTCTTCAAAAGCCAATTTGTAGTTTTTGTATTTTTTTTAGCATTTACGTAAAAATATCAGGTGTCCACTAAAATACCAAACGCACTGTATATATGCACTAACCCTGTTTTGCTATGTTTATACCTTGCTTAGTGCAGAATGACTCTTGCTCCATAAAAACACTCTTCCACCATAAAAATACAATCAATCAATCAATCTATATTTATACACTTTTCGTGATGAAAATATTTAATGCACTAGCTCCCAAAACATGAATAAGCATCCTAGTTGTATAAGAATGTATGAAGCAGGTGAAAATGGAAGGCTTTAAGTATTTACTTATATGGTCCTGTGGTGGTGCAGTGCTAACATGTTCGCTTAGCATGCCATTATCCCATGTTCAACTCCCAAAAATATATCGTCGTATAAAATGCACATTGCTCAAGAGCTCGATGAGAATGACTTTGATCGTCGTCTTGAGTTTTGTGAAGTAATGACCGCACGAATCGCTGAAAATAATCAGTTTTTACAAAACATTTGTTTCAGCGATAAAAGCACATTCTTTCTTAATGGACGTGAATTTCCCAAAACGTGTGTTTCTGGAGTGATGAAAATCCCCATATTTTAAGAGGAGAACATACTCAACAACCACAAAAATTAAATGTTTGGACAGGAATTTTAGGTAACCATATCATACTGCCTCTTTTCATCGATGTCACTTTAACTGGGGAACATTATTTAGATCTGCTAGAAAATTTAGTAGACCCTCTAATTACAAAGGTTGTCGAAAATGCTACAACTGAAGAAGGAGAGCTAGAATTTGATGTAGATGGAATTGTATTTCAACAAGATGGTTGCCCTGCACATTATGAGCGCGCTGTGCGTCAGTATCTGGATAACAGATTCCCAAACAAATGGATTGGTAGGCGATTGAGTGGCAGGCTCGATCCACAGATTTGCCATGAATGATTTTTTTTACGGGGACACCTGAAAACTGTAGTCTATAGAACCCAGCCAACTTTGTTACTCAAATTAAAGAACAGAATTACTACAGCTTGTTGGGAGATACCATTACTTACATTTAAGCATGTGCATCAGAAATTTCAAAATAATTTATTTTATTGTCTGAAGGTGAATGGTACGCATTTTTGAGCAGTTATTGATATAAAGTTCAATCTAGTAGTACGCCGTGTAATTTGAATAGGAATTTGATCCTATTGGGGCTGAGGAGATCCCCCCCACCACCTATAAAATCTCCTCTGCATCTACACATGCTCAGAAGCGCACTCTCTTCAGAAACAAGCACAGAACGGGATTTTAAGTTGTAAGTATGCATGTGTGTGGGGAATTTTGGTAAAGAAGGGGATTTTATACGAAAATTTTAAACGCTCGCCATTCATGACTTGTGAGGTGTATTGACCTGGGACCAACGTTAATAATTGTTTTTTATTCAGATTTTTCGAACGGCATACAACTTGACATATTTTTCCATTTGAAATTTTTGAATTGACCCCAACCCCTCAGGGGTCACACACCAAAAATTTTTCACTGAAAAAGTGCGCCCCCAAAAATAATGTGATACGTGTTCGCCGATTTTTCCAACTAGCCAACCGTTTCCGAATAAATGACCCTGGGTCAGACTTTGTGGACGCCCTGTATGTATGAACATGACGCATAGGTATGGTAAAGTGACTATGCGTTATAAGACGAGACTGCGTGCAGCGCCCCTAGTGGAAAAATTCAGAACTTAGAGCTGATATCTCGAAAACTATTCAAGATATGGTAAAAAAGTCAATTACAAAGTTGTTAAGCACCGTTTAGTTAGTACGAAACGATTTTTTTCACCACCTTAATAGGGCAAAAATCGTGATTTAGGAAGTTTAATGGGTACAGGACGCCCCTGCGTGACAGCTTTCCCTCTGTACAGCTATTCATAGAGGGGAAGCCTCGGGTAGGGATCATACTTTCATTGCCCACATAATGACATACAGTAATACGCTGTTCACATTTGCCGAACCAAATACCCACATATTAGCGTTTGACGTGTTCTATTCCCGCAATTCATGTACCATTTCGTACTGCATCAGTGATGCTGGACAACTTTGGAATTAACTTTTTTTTTTCCGTTTCTTAAATCGATTTCGAGATAGCAGATCTACGTTCTGAATTTTTCCGCTAGGTATGTAATGTCAACTGATGATGTTAGAATGGAAAATATAAATGTAAAAATGGCATGAAAATAAAATTTGTATTTGTACGCTGCACGCAGTCTCACCTTGTAGCGCATAGTCACTTCACTACGTATACAGATCGTACATACATATCATGTTCATACATCTATCTCTCGCCGTTTGACAGTTATCAGCGTGTATAATGACTTTACTAAACCACATTAAAAACCGTGTGTGTGCAATGAAAATATCGCCCCTACCCAAAGCTTCCCCTCTATGCATAGCTGTACGAAGGGAAAGCTGTCACGCAGGGGCATCCTGTAGCACTTAAACTTCCTAAATCACGATTTTTGCCCTATTAACGTGATGGAAAAAAATCGTTTCGTACTAACTAGCTGGTGCTTAACAACTTTGCAATTGACTTTTCCCCGTATCTTGAATAGTTTTCGAGATAGCAACTCTGAGTTCTCAATTATTCCGCTAGGGACGCTGCACGCAGTCTCATCTTGTAGCCCATAGTCACTTTACTATACCTACACATCACGTTCATACATATAGCTCTCTCTGTTCGACAGTTATCTGCGTGTATAAGGACTTTACTAACCACCTTGTATAGTTGTATATACTTTTTAAATGGTATAAAAGATGCAACTCCAGCTTTACGATCATGTCGTTGAACCTGTTTATAATGAATTCAAAGGGACTCAGCAAAAATGTGGTTATAAATATTTAATTAATTTAAGTTTTTTAGTGTATGTGTTTTTTTAAATACAATTATTTCATATATAAGTTCATTAAGCAAATTATAAATGATTTTGGTTTCTGTTAGGGAAATTTATGGTCTTAAAACTTATTTTGGTTATGCAAATTTTAATGCATTGTTGTGTGTTTATTGTAATTAGTGACTAGAAATTGTGATTTGTTCAGGAAAAGTCAGTATTTATATAAATACTACTTCATCTACTGTATTTACCGTGTATTTCTTTTAATGAAAAAAACCAATTAAAATATTTTTATAAACAACTTTAAGATTAAATGTAGCTTAAAATACCAGAGGGTCTATTTTCAGTCACTTGATGCGATGTTGTATATCATAATTTGCATCATTTTCTATGATGCTTGTATAAAATCGGCACAGAAGTAATAATTTGATAATTTTTAGTTATATACGTACAATGAATTCAACAGCTTGCCTTCAATTTTTGAATATAAGAACAAAACAAAAAAATAGGAAATAAACTAAATATTCGTATAAATAAAATAAGTGCAGGTCATTTGGATCTTATTAAACCTGAATTCTACTCTATGAGGCTCTCTAAAACCCTTATAACGTTTCTGTAAGCAAATAATATAACTCTTTTGTCTGGATGTCAGAAAATGCGGCTAGATCTAATTATTTACTCACCAAAATGACAACACCATATGTTCACATGCATGCATTGTGTGGTTGGGAAGCTAGCTCACGATTGCAATTGAACATCTCAATTGTTAAGTTCAAAGACATATGGATTGTTGACTTGAATGTAAATTTGAGTCGATTGTGATGCTTTTGATTGTAAATCCATTTCGTGATTGCCCATCACTAATGTGCATAAACACAAGAGAGAACGAACAAAGTATAAAAGAAACAGTTATGGCTCAGTCAGTGCAACGTCACACTTTCAACAAGTTTCACAGTTTTGGATCTCAACTACGCCATTATAGAACTTGTTTTGTGATGAATAGACATGTTGTCCTGCTGCGAATATCCAGTCAGAATCACCTATTTTTTCCTCAGCAGGAAGTAGATTGTCTTATAAAAGTTTTTGACATGTTAATGCATTTTGATGACCAGACAAAAGACAAAAAAAAAATACTTTGCTTACGATCAGATTTTGTTCATAAACGTACTTTAATAAAATTCGTATTTATGTAGTTATATGTTAATTGTATGCTTATTGGCAGTGATAATTTCTACTCAAATTTTAATTGTTGATTATCAAAAAGTTGAAAAGTAGAAAAAGTTGTGATGTAGCCATCCAGCCTGTTATGTAGTTAAGTAGATCCAGCACACTTTAATAATGTTTTTACAAATGACGACGGCACCTGTTCTTCTGTTGAAGTAATTCCACCTCATTGTACCCCATGCTGTCAACCTCGTGATGTGTACTTCTTCCGTCAAGTAAAAAATTTCATTAAAAGGTTACAAAATTGTGTTGAAACCTTACAAGAAAATAGTCATTTAAATACGCGAGCAGATAGATGCTTTGAAGACCCATTCACTTATTCACCATCAACTCTCGGCGCCTATTTTCAAGAATATGTTACAGTACTCTCGGTTTAACCTTTTGTATGTAAACAAAAGACAATATGATCTTGACCACTGAAGCCAAAAAATGACCATACCTTAACTAAGCCTCCATTTTGTCGGCTGATTATTATTTGTCATTTGTTTCATTACTGTTTACATTGTTACATTGTTTTATTTGTTGTCATGTGTCTCAAATATATTATGCCAGTAATGCTTGATACTGTCCTGTCTATAAAGGCTAAATTTTTTTCTCATCACTAAATAATATTTGCAGACAATCATTCTTCCATGACATATGGTTCTTTGTCCACTATAATCACTTGGGTATCTGGTTTGCAGTTAAAGGCGGGTTCTTTAAAAATATATATATATACTACATGTGATCTTTTTCGACACTCTGTGAACACTACTTTTCAATATTTTCACTTTTTTCAAGTGACTTATTTTTCATACTAACATACGACCACTAACGATGTGTTTTTGGATCAATCGCTCCATTCGAGGAAAAATGTTATTGTGGCATCTAAATAGCTTCTACAGTGGATGCTTTCTGTTTCCATGTAAAACATTATCAATAGAAAATTTGCATCTTTTTAACTATATTGAAATTTCACTTACTTTCATTCCTTCATTATGCAAATTCCAAATTTGAATTGTCTTCAGAGATGCCAACATGTACGAATTTTAACTCCACCTTATGGTTTTACGGTCGATACCAAGAAAACTATGGAAAACTTCATTCAAGATCCTGACAACCAATTCTCTACTGGCCCTTCAAAAATTCATATTTTTTATAGTTTTTTTGGTTAAAAAAAACTCACTTTGCGGATGGCGTGTGCTTTCCATGTTTGAATGTGATGCTTCTGACTTGTCCACTCCCCGCCACTGCTATCTATCCAGCATATATCATAAGGAACCAAACGCAACAGGATTCCCCATTGTGCCATGTTGAATAGCCGTCTTGGGAAAATTGAATCAGTTATTTAGTGCCATTTGTGTGTGTGTTTGCATGCAAACTGTTTCTCTGTTATTCTTTATATCTAGCTTTGTGTGTGAAAATTGCTTTGAATTTGGAGTGAAATAACAAAATGAAATGTAGCAGTGATTGTGAAACAGCTGGGGAAGAAAAACATGGCAGATAAAACTTACCGGCAAGTGTATCGCAATATTTGTAGTAAGAAATGGCCGTTTTATGAAACATCAAAATCTTTTAAATTTTTATGTGGACCTACAGTTTTACCACATTTTGAATAACCTTTTACTTGTAGCATTTTATTAAAATTTCAGAAAAGTTTCCTTATGATACTTTAGAAAATAGCATGCAATGTGTTCCAAGATTTTGCAACATATGTTTAGATACATTTCCCCCTTATGCTTTCGTTATCTACACACGCAGAGGCGTGCAGATTAATTTAAAAGTAAATTTACCTATTTTGTATATTTATTTAATTTATAATTCCATTCCATGAAAAAATTCTACCTGGTTTCTGATTTTAGAACTTCTAGAACTGAAAAGTAACAATTTGACTTAAAAAATGATTTTAATGTCAGTGAGCGATGGTTTTTTGATTTCGCGGTTTCGTCCTTGATATACGGCCTACCGGCAAAATTGTGAATTTTTCAAATGTACTGTAATTAATGACTGTTGGTCATTTTTTAGTATTTTTCCATCAAAATAGAGGAATTTTGCCCTGATACACTTATTGGCAGGGTACGAAATTAGTGGTTGTAGTCATATTTTATGCCTACAGATTTTCATCCAAAGAAATAATATGTCTGCTGTGAAAAGTGGGAAAGTTTTGCTGATAGCAGCTAATTTGCGTATTTCAACGATTTTAGCTTTTCAAGAGAAGAACAGGGAAGGGGTTTCAAAATTACAGAAAAAGAAACAAAGAACTTGATATTTACGAAATTTTACTTTTTCAATGAAGCATGTGACTTTTCATCTTTATCATACTCATTCTCATTCATTTGATTAAACTGTTTTTTACCTACTACAAAACTCATGTGCAAACCAATTTTCCTGTACAAAATAAAATTGTTGTGTTTGCCTTCTACAAAACTGGTGCAAAAGTTTTTTTCTCTTCTACAAAACGTATGCAAAAGTTTGTTTTCTACAAAACCCGTATCCAAAGCCATTTTCCTGCTACGAAAATGGTACGAAAGTTCATTTCTCCTGTTACGAACCTGATACAAATGGTATTGGTGAGAGTGTGATCATTTTGTACGTACATAAACATACGCAGTTGAGTCACATTATCAGGAATATTTTCATGTTGTTTCAAGTGGGGGGAGGGGGGTACATATATTCCTCTGTAATAATACAGGTGCTTTACTTATAAAAAATCTTCTTGCAAAAAAATAAGAGTGCAGTTTTACTGAAAACTGCTGAAAATTCTTGACTTTTTTACTGAAAACTACTGAAATTTTTTGAGTTTTTTTACTGATGACTACTTTCTCAGGTTTGCATTCTCACTAGACAACATCTTTTTCCCATGTGGTATTTATGAAAATGCACCTGAATCATTTCAAACTGTTTACTTTACCTCCTGCTTATAAAATTCTGATGTCAAATAAATTTCCATATTGTTGCACTTCTTTTTCTGGTGGTTTTATGAAATTCCATGTATTTTTGTGACACTTTTTTTTTTAAACTCATTTTCTTTAAATACCGATAAATGTAAAATTGAGCACTTTCCATTCATTAAACTATGTTGGAAAAGCCAATATCTTTGAGCCTCGGTGGCTTACAGTGTGGTAACGCGTTCTCCTATTGCGCGGCTAATCCGGGTTCGACTCCCAGCAGTGCAAAAAGAACGCTTACTCAGAGATCTCATAAAGATCGCACTGCTCACTGTAGTCCGGGGTTTGGTTCCCTAGGCCTTAAGAGGTTCGGATTCCTCGGAAAACAGTAGGTCCCGGCGCAGCATGACCACTGTAGTCTTTGAGCCGTAAAACCAAAAAACAAACAAACAAACCTATATCTTTCATTTTCACACCTATTTTAATTTCAGCAAATTTAAAATACTGAAAAAATTATTTCAGTTTTACATATTTCCATATAATTATGGGACACACTGTATATCATGTTCTATCATATTTTGAGTATTCCTTCATGGTCTGTTGTTTTCTCTATAAAGCACTGTATATCATGCAGTTATTACAGTATAGTGAGTTTTTCTTTTATTGTATTTTCAGAGACTCACGTAAACCATCGAATTCATTGCATGCTGTTGGTAAGAACCTTTGTATTACTCTTATATTTCTACTTTAAAAACTTGTGTTCATAAATGGAATGAATTTCTTTTTAATATTTTATATTTTTGCAGAGTCAAATAACTACTATTTAAGTTGAGATATTTTCCAAAGAATACATTTATGTTTATGTTTTTCTATACATTTTATTCATGTGTTACCTTACCCCATGTTGTGTTGTTTTATTTTAATAAAAGCTTAAATCTTTATAAAATTACATATATATATAATTCTTATGCATTATGGAGTTGAACAGACAATCTTGGCATGCTGTGATTTTTTATGATTTTTCTAAAGGGTTAAAAGCAGAGGAGTGTCTCAAAGTTTGTTCTCAACATTTCCAGATGTTGCTCCTTCATGTGCCACGATTTTTAATTGATACAAAGAGCTTTAGCAGGGATAAAGATCATTAGAAGATGAAGCAAGAAGTGGAAGACTGGGTACATTAACTACAAAATCGAACGTTGAAACAATTGAATCTCTCTTGAAAGAAAATCCACAAATTACACATGAGGAAATTGCGGGAACCTAAACATCAGTTCTAGGGCCGTGAATTCGATAATTTAGGGAAAACTTTCTCAGAAAGCATGTTCTCGTTGGTCTCGACCTCCTTATCAATTGACACAGGAACAAATGAAGACGCATACAGAATGGTACATTCACAAAGACTTTACGGCATCTATATACATTATAGAGCTATGATCTATATCTATATACATTATAGAGCTTTGTGGGATATTCTGTCATGTCATGTTTATTAAAAACACTTAACATTTCACTCCATTCTACGCAGAGCATCTTCAGAAGCAACAGCTGATCGAGTTTCCCTCTGCAAAATGCAAGACTTTCACTTGGTTGCTCGGCAGAAAATGAGTGAGTAAAAAATATGAGACGTATTTTATAGTACCCTTTTCTCTGGCTACCCCTTATTGGATGATTTCCGGATTATGTGCTCTGCTTGGTTGTAGGATGAAGGTCGTCACTTATTGGCCCAGAGGGTGGCAAGTTTAGACTGCCAGAACAAGGTCAGACTTTTTTTTTTTGTGAAATTTTAGGCAAGAATTCCAAATTGATGCAACGTTAATGGGGTCTTCTCCATGGAAATTATTAGGACAGTTTTTAATGGCCAAGGCCTCCATGCATAAGCGTGGCCATAATGTATCAGTTTTTGCAATAACCGAGGTGTCATGAAAAAGAATTTGATGTTTATAATCAATGGCGTGTTGAGCGACCGCTGACTTGTTAGGTTGTTGCAAGCGAACATGGCATTCATGTTCCTTAAGTAGAGTACAAATTGAACGACTAGTTTATCCTATGTAAACTTCACTGCACTGACAGGGAATTTTATACATGTCAGGTGTTTTTAGTGGATCCCTGGGTTGTTTGGGGTTCTTTAAAATATCACTGAGTTTGTCGGTGGAATGAACAACAGGTCTAATACCCTGTTTGGCCAAAATGCGTCCAATTTTGTCTGTAGTATTTTTAACATAGGGCAAAAAAGCCACAAATTTAAATTCAGTTTTATTGGATTCCGTTGGTACCAAGGTAGTGAAATCGACGCCATTTTGTTTACTCATGGCCTAATCGATAGCACGTTTAGAGTAACTGTTCATGAGAAATGTTTTGGATGGAAAAGACAACTCAGTCTCCATGTTATCAGCATCACAAACCTTACAAGCACGATGTACAAGGGTGTTTAAAACGGATTGTTTTTGCTCAGGGTAATGATGGGAGCTAGCATTTAAATATCTATTGGTATGGATTGGCTTATGATAAACAGATGTGGTAAGAGACCCATCATCCTTTCTAGTAACAAGAACATCAAGGAAGGGAATTTTATTTTGTACTTAAACCAACTAATCTCAAGACGAACGATTCTCACGGTAGTTGTTTTTAATTAAACAAAAGTAACCATATTATTAATTTGATGATAAAAAATATGAAAATATATATCTATTAAAAAGTAGTGTTATTGGTCATAAAAAAAATAACTTTGCTTTGCTGATTTTTATTGCTACTATGCGATTAGCGATAATAAGAGGTTTTTATGTTACCATTGCAAAATACTGAAAGCTCCTCACATAAACAAGGTAGTTGTTCAAGTAGTCCAGGTAAGGAAAATAGTAAAATGGGTGTAAGCTCTAGAAAACAAGGACGTTCTGTCACAGACAAAGATAATAAGGCACCAAAAAGGGTGCGCATGGATGTCAATGTTACTAGTAATGAAGATTCAGAATTCCCTAGTGATTTACAAGATGAACCTAGACAGGATGAATTAGATAATACTTGTCAAACTAAGCAATACATTCCTCATCATTTGATAGGGCTTATGTATCGATTAGACTTGTCAGTGCTTTGCTCACTTAGAAAGTCTACGTATGAACATAAATATCCTTCATTGTCATTAGCGTTTGAAGATTCTGAAATTGATATGTTTAGTAATATTGTTCTTCGTTACGAAAAGAAGTCTATTCATATACGAATTGAAAATGTAGACGAATATTATATAGATAATGATATTAGCTATGCTAAATTATTTACTAAAGGACGAAGTTCTTCTATTAATAGTTACTTTGGTAGTTTTGTTAAACATCTAATCTCTAAATCAGATAGTTTATCAAATAATGTAGAATATCTTATTGTCTATACTAATTCAGGCTTGAATCTTACAGAAAAAAAGGAATTAAAAAAAGGACGGTTGAGAAATTTTTATCCTTTTAAATTTGATAGCATAAATACAGAGGAATGTGACATTTTAAAAGACTTTTTGTTTACAAATGATAATACGCAAGGGAGTGGTTTTTATCAGTTTTTGCAGGATGAGGCAACAAGAGAAGAACTTTTAGGACAATTAGAATTTTCTCCTGCTATGCGAAAAGCAATAAAAGGGAGAAAACTTTCTCAAGAGTTTGAAAAAGAAACAAAAGAAGCATTTTTAGATAAATTAGTACTTGCAGTTAATCAGCCTAATAGAGAAGAACTGAACAACATCGTTAAAAACGAAATAAAAAAAAATAGTAAAATTCAAGACGATTATATAGCATTACAAGAAAGAATATTGTGTGATTTAACAGCTCCAGAAAAGGATAAAAAACTTAGGAATTATATATCTGGAGTTATATATGAATTCAATTTATTAATACTCTTCTTGCATGACATGTTCTTGAATAAAAACATGTTTTCCATAAGTTTTGAGGAAAAAAGCCGTGATACATCTAATAATATTACTATTAATTATAAAGATAGAGTTACTTACGTAAAAGCTCATAATGCAGATAGTAATATTGGTTATGATCAGTTATTTCCCTCCAAAAGACAGGAAAGAAAGAATACGTTTTCTATTAATAAATATTTTACTCTTTTCATTGAAAAATTAGAAAAGGATAAGGATATAAAATATTTTATTATCTATACTGATGCAGATCTAGACCTTACAGAAGAAAAAAAATTAAAAAAAGGGCAATCTAAAGATTCTTATCCTTTAAAATTTGATAGTATAGATATTCGAGAAAAAAGATATAAAATTTTAAGAAATTGTTCGTGTATAAATGGGAATGGTCTTTATCAATTTGTGCAAGAAGGAACAACAAGAGAGAAACTTTTAAGTCTATTAAAGCTTCCACCTTCTTTGCAGAAAGAAGAAGAGAAAGGAAGACTCTCTGATGAGAATGAAATAGAAATAAAAGAGAAATTTTTAGATAAACTAATACTTGCAGTTAACCAACCTAATAGGGAAAATTTGAATAGTGTTATTAGAAATGAGATAGGTAAGTCTGATATTCCATATAATTACGAGAAATTACATGAAGTAGCGTTACGTTGGTCAGAATCTCATGAATTTGGCCCTATTACGAAAGGGATAATGGGAAAGCTTTTGGGAGATATAAAAAGTAATAGATCTAGTTATCAGGAAATTCAGAATAAAAACATTGATGAAGAAATAAAATTTGCTAAAAGTGTGGTTGGTAGAGAAGGGACACCTACATTTAATCAGTTCTTAGATTTTTTAATTAAAGAAGAAAGACTAGAAATTCTGAAAAGAAAAGGAGTAAATCTACCTAATATGTCCAGCATTTTGAATGGAGCAGGAAATAGTGCTGCGAAAGCTTTTAAAAACTTATATGATCTGTGGTTTGATGCGAAAGGAAATAAAACACAATATTTAAAAGCTCTAGAAGAAAACGGAATAAATCTAACTAACATGTCCAGTATTTTAAATAGAGCAAGAGCTAATGCTGCAAAAGCTTTTAAAGACTTATATGACTTTTGGTTTGATGAGCAAGGAAATAAAACACAATATTTAAAAACTCTAGAAGAAAACGGAATAAATCTAACTAACATGTCCAGTATTTTAAATAGAGCAAGAGCTAATGCTGCAAAAGCTTTTAAAGACTTATATGACTTTTGGTTTGATGAGCAAGGAAATAAAACACAATATTTAAAAACTCTAGAAGAAAACGGAATAAATCTAACTAACATGTCCAGTATTTTAAATAGAGCAAGAGCTAATGCTGCGAAAGCTTTTAAAGACTTATATGATCTATGGTTTGATGCGAAAGGAAATAAAACACAATATTTAAAAGCTCTAGAAGATGAAGAAGTAAATCTACCTAATATGTCCAGTATTTTAAACAGAGTAGGAGCTAATGCTGCAAAAGCTTTTAAAGATTTATATAATCTTTGGTTTGATGCAGAAGGAAATAAAACACTATATTTAAAAACTCTAGAAGAAAATGGAATAAATCTATCTAATATGTCCAGTATTTTAAACAGAGTAGGAGCTAATGCTGCAAAAGCTTTTAAAGATTTATATGATCTATGGTTTGATGCAGAAGGAAATAAAACACTATATTTAAAAACTCTAGAAGAAGAAAGAATAAATCTAGCTACTATGTCCAGTATTTTAAGTGGAGCAGGAGCTAATGCTCCCAAAGCTTTTAAAGACTTATATGATCTGTGGTTTGATGGAAAAGGAAATAAAACACTATATTTAAAAACTCTAAAAGAAAACGGAATAAATCTAACTACTATATCCAGTATTTTACATCGAGCAAGAGCTGATGCTCCCAAAGCTTTTAAAGACTTATATGATCTGTGGTTTGATAGAAAAGAAAATAAAACACTATATTTAAAAACTCTAGAAGAAGAAGGAATAAATCTAGCTACTATGTCCAGTATTTTAAGTGGAGCAGGAGCTAATGCTCCCGAAGCTTTTAAAGAGCTATATAATACTTTTTTTGATGAGCAAGGAAATAAAACACAATATTTAAAAACTCTAGAAAAAGAAGGAATAAATCTAACTAGAATGTCTAGTATTTTGAATGGAGCAGGAGCTAATGCTCCCAAAGCTTTTAAAGACTTATATGATCTGTGGTTTGATGGAAAAGGAAATAAAACACAATATTTAAAAACTCTAAAAGAAAACGGAATAAATCTAACTAATATGTCCAATATTTTAAGCGGATCAGGAGCTAATGCTCCCAAAGCTTTTAAAGACTTATATGATCTGTGGTTTGATAGAAAAGAAAATAAAACACTATATTTAAAAACTCTAGAAGAAGAAGGAATAAATCTAACTAATATGTCCAGTATTTTAAGTAGAACAAGAGCTAATGCTCCCGAAGCTTTTAAAGAACTATATAATACTTTTTTTGATGAGCAAGGAAATAAAAAACAGCATTTAAAGCATTTTATTAAGAAAAAAGATGGGGAAAAAAGTTTTACGCTGCATAACTTATCCGGCATTTTAAGTAAAGCAGGAGCTAAAGCTCAAGATGCTTTTGAAAAATTACATAATGTTTGTTTTAATGACGAAGGAGAAAGAACAGAACTTTTAGATGATTTCTATAATGCAGGTTTTAGGCCAAGTAACTTATCCGCTATGTTATGTGGATCAGGAGTTCATGCTTCTTCTATTTTAAAAAGATTGCATAGTGTTTGTTTTAATGAGGAAAGAAAAAAAACAAAACTTTTAGATGATTTCTACAAGGCAGATTTTAGTCCTGGTGCTTTATGTAGTATATTGAGTGGAGCAGCGGATAGTTTAGAAAAATTTCATGATTTTTGTTTTATAGGAGAAACAAAAAAGTATTTAAATCATTTCTTAAATGAGAAAGTAAGTTTTACGCTGAAAAGTTTATCTAACATATTGCATGGAGCAAGAGCTAATATTTGCTCTGCTTTAAAAGATTTTCATAATGTTTGTTTTGATGAGGCAGGAAACAAAACACAGTTTTTAGATGATTTCTATGACGCAGGTTTTGCACCGAGTAATTTATCCAATATATTATCCATGGCAGGAAATAATGCTGCTTCTATTTTAAGAAATTTTCATAAATTGTGTTTTAATAAAGAAAATTATTTAAATCACTTCTTAGCCGAGAAAAAACTTTTTACGCCGAAAGATTTATCTAAGATATTACGTGGAGTAGGAATTAATATTTGTCCTACCTTTGAAAAATTGCATGATCTTTGTTTTGATAAGGCAGGAAACAAAACAAATTACTTAAATAATCTTATCAAAGATAACCCATCGAATAAGATACATGATATATTATATAAAAAAGTTAGAAAAGCTTCTCCTACTTTCTTAGATGAACAAAACGTTAGTGAGATAAAAGGAAGCAAAACAACCAATGCAAGTCTTAACCCGAATAGCTCATCCGGTATGACGGAGCAAGAACAAAGCTTAGATAGTTTACAACAAAGTGATTCTAAAATTAAGAAAAAAGTCCGAAAGGGTATTAGTAACCGAAGTAAGAACGGACAAGATGATAAAATTTTAGACACAGTAGCAGGAAGCTCTTGTAGCTCAAGGGATTTATCCCCAAAACAAATACAGTCAGTACGCCATAACAAGAAGCAACAATTTCGCTTATCAAAATTTGCGTCATCTATTCAACCAGTAAAACAAAGTCTCTATTCGCCTTCTTTTGAGGAGCGTGGAGTTAAGATTGATGGTAAGTGTACTGCAATTACACGTAGCTTATCTCAAGCTCTATTATTACAGAGTGACAAATCATTTTTAAGTAATTTAGAAACTTCAGCTAAAATTTATGAGCGTATAGCTCAAGGTAAGCAAATATCTAAAAGGGAAGAAAGAGAAGTTTTTGCCTTTAGTAAATTACTCGATGGTTTTGAGTGGCAGCTAGATTATGCTACGAGTAGTCTACCCTTAGACTTAATTCATACTAAGAACTATAAAACACTTAGCGATTTATCAAATTATATAGCTGGAATTAAAGGCGATTCTGTTATTCACTTAGTAACAAGCAATCATGTTGTTGCCATTTACAGAACAGGTAATAATTATGCCTATTTTGACAGTAATACAGCGTTTGTTTCTGGGTTAAAAAGTGTTGACCAGCTTATGCAAGTTGTAGAAAAAGGTGCTGAATATAAAGTAGGGGAAAAAGGCTTTCTTGTTGAGCACTTTGATGTTGAGCGAGCTAATAAGCTACTATCCAGTGAAGATAAGCAAGTTCTGACAGAAGAAATAAAAACAGAACGTCAACTTCTAGCAGAGCAAGATAAGGAGCTTGGTCCTATTAAGTCAATGGTCAACAGAGTACAGTTGTATGACTTTGGAACAAAAATTAATGTGGAAGGCGGCGTACCTTTACTTATTAGTGCTGATATGAATTTAGATAGTAAAAGCTTCTCAGATTATTTAAGTGCAGGAAAAATAAGTATGACAGCTAGAGAATATCTTGATAACTTGAAAAATAGCAAAAATATAGAAAAAGTGGTACAAGCAACCAAAGTAATTCCTTTTGTAGGTTCAAAACGTGAAATTGGAGAAGCGGAGCAAGCACGCAAGCCTTTATTGGAGCAGTTGGTTAAAGAAGCAATTAATCACATACTTGCTGCTGTTTCTCTTACTAGCGCTAGTCGGTCAAAGAGTCAGTTACCAGAAAAAACAGACAGCAAACCTAGAACCTGTTTAAACGATCCAACAGTGAACAATCAATTACAAAAATCACTGTAATGTCAGGATATTTCTTCCTTGAGTTGTGAAATTTCAGCTTGGGGGAGACCGGTCGTTTGGGAGATGATATCAATGGAAACACCAGCCTTAAGTAGGTTTTTAGCCACTTCAATTTCCCTTTCTTTTCTGCCCTTTTCTTCACCAATTTGGACGCCTTTTTCATGACCGATTAGGATGCCTTCTTGTCTACCTTCTAGTCTACCTTTAGCAGAAGCATCATCAAGGCGTTGAGCCCAAATAGCCTCTTCTTTCTGTACATTCAAAACTCTTTCTTCGTATGCTGCTAGATCCTTTTCACTCCAACTAAATTTGTCTAATGCATCATATGCTAACTTGATTACTGGGGCTTTCTCCGCTATATCTTTTAGGTCTTTATCTGTAGTATTTTCTGCATACCGGAAAAAGAAACACCACCTTTCTACTGTGCTCTTTAGTTGCTCTACTTTGTTTTTTGTAAATTTCGGCAACTCAATAAAGACGAATTGAAAATCCTTTAGATAATGGCCATTAGTTTTTATCTCTCGTATATTATGAGTGGAAAGATATTCAACCTCTAGAGGAAATAGCGTACTATTGGAAATAGCAATAAA
>QLNU02015360.1:316337827-316370923 GCA_006491805.2 Dysdera silvatica
GTGAAAGGTTATGGGAAATAGCAAAAGAATTATCAGTAGATGTTGAAGATCTGATAAAGGAATACAAAGAAAATGATTGCGAAGGAGAAAATGAATTATTAAGTTTGGCAAGAGAATATAGAAAAATTGACAATCAAGAATCACGAGATGAGCTAAATATATGGGTAGAATTTTTATTGCAAAGAAAGCAAATTTACAGAGAGAAGATTGATAAAGTAGAGAGAATGAAAGTTGCAAATAATTTACTCAAGTTAGGTAAACCTCCATGAACCGAATGTTGTTATGTATGCTGTTAAGATGTTAAGAATTATTGTAAAGCCATTTTACCATGAAACTACACCACACACGTGTCACCGACATACCTACGCCATATTTTTGGTTTGTGTTTCGCCAATGTGTATGAATTTCAATCCATATTGATTTTGGAAGGTACTGGTTTGACATAAAATATGTGTATGAATTTCAATCCATATTGGTTTTGGAAAATATCGATTTGACATTGTGCATATGTATATCATTCAATTCGCATCGGTTTAGAAAGTCTTACATTTTGTGTATATTGTTCAATCAACATCATGATACATCACGAAACCAAACAATGGGAAATAGGTATCGCGATGAGTACTTTATAACGCTGTTTCACAATTTACCGATACATCGCCCAGTCCTACTGCTGACCATTAAAATTGCTATACCATGAAGACGGCACTCAACAAATACAAAATTTGCATGAAAAGTACAGCATGCTGCTATATGCAAAAGATTATCATTTCAACGCATACTTCCAAAATAGGAGTAACGCAACCTACAGTCTGTATAAAAGGGAAGATCATAAAGCATGTTTCTCCTAAGAAAATTTTATTTGCACGTTGATTGCTTGTGTAAAGGTCTTGTTATGCTTTGTGTAAGGAGGAGGAACGTGTACCCGCACATGTCAGATTTTGATCGTGGTAGAATTGTAGCCTACTGGGAGTGTGGTTTATCTTTCTGCGATATTGCTGCTCACATCGATAGAGATCCTATGACTGTCTTGAGAATATGGAATCAACGGGTCCAGGAGGACCATACAGAACACCGTGCAGGATCTCAGCAGTCACTGATACCCCAGAGGACAAACATGTTATTCGCAACGGCTTTGCGGGATTGTATAGTAATATCATGTATCCTGAGTCAAGAATTTGGATCATTTTTAGGACGAGTATACTAGTACGAGTATACGAGTATACAAGAGGTATACTAGTGAAATACTGATACTTTTCTCAGATCCCTATATAAATGTAGTATACATTAATGTTTGTAGTATCATGCCATTGTGTATTTCTTAATTTTACAGCTGGTGCTTTTCAAGTAAAATGGAATAGAATTTTACAATATGTGATTGCCACATCTCATGAAGGTGATATCAGACTATGGGATACTAGAGTATGTTACCAATTTGAATACCTAAAATTATGTCAATGAACTAAAATTTTATGAACTATATTTGCCACGAAATGGTTAATGTGGTTAAGACTAATTAAAGGCATTGAACTTGGATTGTTGATGTAAATGTGATCTACATGCTTTCACTGATATTGCACAAAAAGAAGCCAACATTTTTGTGTATAATGTAGTCCTTTCTCTCGAATAGCTATGAAAATACTATAATAGACATTCCAAAGGGATTTTTGCTCCAAAACATTTTCTCACTTGCTGCACCATTTTGAAATTTTTGAAATTTCCAATTTTGAAATTAAAAACATGTTTTGTAAAAGAATGTCGAAAACGCCATATTTTAAAAACCTTATTGCATTTAAACTATTTTGGCTATTCAGTTTTGTTTTTTAGCTAATGAATTGATTTTTAACTTCACATACTTAAAATATGTTTGAATATGTGTGATTGTATAGTAATTTTACAATTAATAAGTCAATATGCATGTTGTCAGTATCAGTAAAAACATCTACTTTTAAAATACAAAATTTTGGTTTTTCTTCTACTTTACGATTTTTTTTTCTGACACAAATTTTTTTTAGATAAAGAAAGATGGTAGTGTATAGTCCCCCAATAGTAGTTTTACAGCAAATTTTATTTATAGCCTAGCATATATACAGTCTATGCAATTCAACTTTAAATTATACAAAAGTACAAAAATGCACTATTTTCAAGTAGCAGTAACTCAAAAACTCCATTTTTTAAAAATCATAAAAGTAGACATTATGTTGTCCTATTTATAGATAATCAAATGGTGGGGGCAGAGTAGTGTGTTTTTGCCTCTTAAATTTTTTACGTTATTTTTTTTAATGAAATTTCTCTCAGCATTTAGTGTCAATAAACGAGCAGAAAAGAAAATTGCATTTGGTCCCAAAATATTTCAAATCAGTTCTTAAAGTTAAAACAGACAAATGAAATTGTTATTATTTCATTATAAATGTAATGTATATATAATACTATTATAAGAAAGACCCTGAGAAGTAATAATATCTTAAAATACTATCGTAATTCACAAATCTATACATTTGTTCTTTACAATGAAATTTCGAAGCTATCCTGATTTTTAGGCCCCACTGAGCATTTTTTAATAAGTAAATTTAAGTTACTCAGAAAACAAAATAATGAAAAAATTGGGGAAAAGAAATAAAAAGAACTCACTGAACTGATGGGTGGTGGTTGTTTTTTTGTTTTTACACAATTTTTTGATTTCTGTAATACTAAAACAAATAAATAAAATAATCATAAACAACTCTGTTAGCTTAGATTTATAAACATTATACTAAACTAGAGTTACAGAGTAAGTTTACATAAATTTTAAATACTATAGAAGTATTAGATCTGGCACAACTCATTTGTATCGAAAATGTGGTGTCGAACTTATTGTCCGCTTGGAATGGGTTCCTTGACTTTTAGCGGTACATTTTTTAATGGCACTGCACATGCACCCTCTCTCTTTCCATATTCCTTTGGCCACTGGAACCCTTTAGCCGGGTCATGTGGATGCATGAATGACACAGTAATATCTTCAAGCTCTCGAGATATGCTCCTTATCTGTTCCATCCACCAATTATCATTATATATGTTACCGTGAAAGAAGTATAACCAGCGATTCTGTAAGGACCACTAGTGAATGTTGAGAATCCCTGGATCACCTAGTGAAAGTAGATAATGAAACATTGAAGAGGGGGTATATTGGTTCTGGCAACCCTTTAAATTACCCCTTCCAGCAAAGGGGGGAAAACCAACTGTGGAAGAAACGGGGATTATTTATGCATTTACGTTATATGTTTATAGTTGCATGTTCTTTATTTACATCATATATTATGAATTAAACAAAATGGTGGATAAAAACAATTTTCTCTCATAATGAGCGTTAACAATTGAACAGTTTTCAATGCAGATATTCTATTATCTGTCGATTCGAGTATCTATCATGTTCTCAATGAGTGAGTGAGCGAGCGAATAAATGAATGAACGATGTGAGTTTTTTTTCCTAAGAAAGAAGCAGAAGAAATAAACTTTATTCAGCTTATATACAGTTGTTGTCAGTATATCTCTTTCGATATTATTCTGATGTTGCAATTTTGATTTAATTAGACTTAAAAATATTGACATGATTAGATTAGAAATGGAGGAGAGCAGCAAGCAATAGCTTATTTCAAGGCTCTCCCCGAGTTAGGTAATATATTTCATAAACCATAGGTGCCTCGATTCACATTATTTTCATGGAACTAATGAATAGGCGAACAGTAAATTTATTTTCAGTAGACTATAAAACACAGCATTGTTTTATGTATTTATGGCCTCATTTGAGAAACAGTGGTATTGGGCAGGGTGAAACATTAGGCAATCTTATGAAATGGCAATGGACAAAATAGCAAAAACTATGAAACATAATGGCGAAACTTTCGGTATTTGGGGCAGACAAAATGGTGAAAATTTGGGGCAGATGGAATGGAAAGATTTTAAGGCAGACAGAATAGTTAGATTTGGAGAACTATTGTAAAGCAGTGGTACGCAGATACATTATTGAGGAGGCATGAAGCAACAAAAATAGTAGTGGATGCAGACTTTATTGGGGAGTATGGGGCCTCAAAAACAGTAAAGGTTACAGTGTTTAATATAATATAATAAAGAGGGCACTGAACCAAAATAGGTAGTTCGGGGGGATGAAAGCTTTAACGAAACAGGCATTGTTCAAAAATAAGCAATGACGTGCAGATATATTATTAAGAGGACATAAAGCAACAAAAATAATAGTGGATGTGTAGGGGGGGGGCATAGGACCTTAAAAACACTTGAAGTTACAGTATTTAATATAATACATTTACGTCTTGTGTTTCAGCCACACACCCCTAATAAAATCTGTATTCACCACCATGCGTCTTGTTTCTTGTCCTACTTTTTGTGGCCGAATGTCCTCTCCCGATAAAAATCTGCATCCACCATCACCTAATCTATTTGAGCACCATCAATGCCCGTTTCGTTAAAGCTTTCTCCCCCTCCCCAACTGTCTCTTGTGGTGCAGAGTGCCCTCTTTATTGTATTACAATGAAGACTGCAACCCACACTGCTTTTTGTGGCCCATGCAATCTCCTCCCCCACAATAAAACCTGTATCTACTACTGTTGTGTTGCTTTGTGTCCCCCCAAAATTTTGACATTTCATCGGTCCCAAAATTTCGCCATTTCATCCATCCAAAAAGTTCGCCATTTCGTCCATCCAAAAATCTCGCCATTTCGTCGCCCCAAATGTGAAATTTCGCCACTTTGTCCATTGCCAATATATCCTAGACTTTTGGCATCACCATTTTGTCCATCGCCTTATCAGTCACCTTTTTGCCCTAAAATCAGGTGAAAGATACCTACGAAATAAAATAAATCAGTTCATAGATTAGCAAAAGGGGAATTGTTTTTACGTATGTTGTTTTCGAAAGTATGAGAAAAGAATATAGCGGTATATTTATATTCTTTGGCAATAATGTGGTCATTAGTGCACATGGTAAAAAAAATGAAACTCTTTTTAAACAATAACTGACTTCTTCAAAACAACATTCAGATAATTCTCGCCTTTACAAATTAATTCGTTCCCAATCCTCGTTTTTAAGGCGGGAATTCGTATAGCGGTAACTTATTTCCATTAAAAACCATACTAATGAAAAGTGAAGGATAATAAAATATTATTTAACATATTCATCGCGGCAATGGCACACCCTCGTCCTACCCCCTGTGCTAAGAGTTTCCCTCCAGCGCTAAAGTTAAAACAAAACTCAAATTCCTTTAAAACTATATTATTTTACTTTAAATACCCTTACATGTCCATCTCTTCCTACAACAATAATAAATAATAATCCCTATAATGATTTAAAAACACAAAAAATAATATAATAAAAATCATAAGTCTTGCTTAAGTTTAGAATTTATCTAATGTATGATAGTTTTTAAAACAAGGCACTACACATAATGCAGGTTGTGTTGTGATGTGGCTGTTTTGCACAGATAACTTGTTTCTCTGTCGAATTTGGTGGGAATTGCAGACAACATACTTCTGTGTTGGCATAGCTTTAGTTGATGTTGCGGGTATTATGTCTATGTAATATTGGCCTTCCATTCACGACATACCAGAAGACTTATGGTGGATGAAATAATTTCTTGGAACTGGTGTATCCTTGTGTTCACTAGAACTTATTAGCAAACATATTATTTCCTTTCGAAACCAGATCTGAGGTTGCTTTCCACCGACTTTGGTATATAAAATATAGGAGTTGGAGACTGCAATATCTAAATGTTGCAGTACAACTTTTCGGTACCATTTTAGGGATTTCCGCAATGATGAGTAATAGGAAAGAAGTTGATCAATTCTATCGATGTCACACTTGTATTTATTGTAATCTAGAATGCAATTAGGCATGGTGATGGATTCCCCTTTTCGATTCTTTTTATTCGAGCTCATCATTTTACCTGAATGCTCAGTTGTAAGCATAAGGACATCACGTTTATCTTTTCATTTCATCATGACTGTATGATGCTTCCTGTACGTGACTGTTTCACCTTGTTTTAGCTTTGTGTTCACAACTTCTTTGGGGAGATACTTCCCATTTGACCACAGAGTTCCACATAATTTTGTTTTGTTTTCGAGGAGCTTATTTGCCGGAGGAATACTCGTATAATAATTGTCTGTATAAAGTATGTGTCCTTTTAGATGTTTCTTCATCAAAGCCATTACTACGCTTTCCACGTGACCTAATCCAGACATAGGATCAATCGTATCACAATATACAAGTACATTCCATATATAACCACTTGGTCACAAGGCATGTAAAGTTTTACATCGTACTTGCGCCGTTTACCTGGAATATATTGATGGAAAACAAGACGTCCTTGCCACAAAACTATCGACTCATCTATTGAAAATTTCTTACCTGGTGTATAAATTTTTTGAAAATTATCCAGGAGAGCATCACAAATCTTTTGCAACTTGTGCAACCTATTTCTATTGATGTCTTCATTATTGCTAAAGTGCCAAAACTTTAGTAATCGGTCTCTTGCCATTGTGTCGCTAAAAATCGGTGTTGCTAACACTGAATCACTTGACCAGTAATCTTCAAGACGAAATTTCTTGATAAGTTCCATCGCAAAAATTAGTCCTAAAAATTTCTCCATTTCTACAACATCAGTTTGTTTCCAACGGCATACACAACTTTTTGGTGTGGCTGTTTATTCATGAATACATTACTCTGCGTACCTGTTGGTTTCTGATACAATGATTTGCATAATTTCTTTAGTGACAAATAAATGAAAAAATTCTATTGGTCACAAGGAGGCCGAGAGGTCTGCACATTCTGGATGCATTATGCCACTGCTTCCCTGAAAAATAATATCATTAGTCGGCATGTAATTTGCGACAACTTTACGCTATTCATATGATGTTGAAGCTATTTGAGAATCACCAATTTCACTTTCACTACTTTCTATTCTATCAACATCAGTATTCAAGCCTGAGGCACACTGAAGTGACTCTATATATACTTCATCTCCTTCTGCAATTTCCTCAATATCATGACTTTTATCTTTGGTGCTTGAATCGAAAACACAGTCGCTAAGTTTATAACTGCTTTCCCTATCTGAGTCGATGTCATCAACAAGCTCTTCGTCAGATAAATTGAGATATTTTATTGCCTCGTCAATTGAAAGAAGCTTTCGTTTACTCATTTTTCTTTTCAAAAAACGTAAAAGGTATGTTAAATGTACGTTAAACGTATCATGTTCTGCGGATACGAAAATTGTGCCAAAGGTCTAAAAATTGTGTAATTAGTGCCATCTTGTAAACATTTTATGACAACATAATATGGACTGGGATGCGCTGAAAAGTTAATAAATAAGTCACTGGACATGCTGTAACAATGTAGAAAAACATTGTGTAGGGGAAGAGTTATCTTATTCCTAGCGCACAGCGAATAATCTTGGAAAATGAGATATCTTGTCCGTCGTGCGGTGAAAGTGTTAATGTAAAAGCAATGATTTATACATAATACAAAATTAAAATACAGCAAAGTAATGTATGTTACACATATAAAAATATTTATTAGAAACATATTCAATCAACATCTAATTTGTTTAAATATAGTCATTCGTTCAATGTGTCACCCTCAATATATTCCAGCAACTGCGGAAGCTGACGTTGCTTTTCGTTGGTTAAATATACAGGTAGTTGCCATACAGACATGACTTCTGTAGAAAAGCTGTAATCGTGGTTTGCTTGTGTCTTCTTTTTTTAAATATTTCTGGGTAACAAGTATAAGCATCTCTATAAAATCATTAGCAAATTTTGTAGTTCACTCAAAGTTATAATTTTGAGACTAGAACATTTTAATTTTCGTCAATGTGCTGAAACGTTTCCTCAAGTCCTTTCAAGAGTGACAGAATGAATGAAAGTTTCAGTTGCAATATTTTCGTTTGAAATAGTTAATGGGTTTTGAACATTTATCTAAATTTTCCATTGCATGAAGTAATTTATAGTTGACGGGAAAACATGTTTATTTCATGGTACAAGTATATCAAAAGTCATGCTGCACTGGGACCTACAGTTTTCAGAGAAATCCGAACCTCTTATGGCCTAGGGAATCAACCCTCGGACTACAGTGAGCAACTTTTCTGTCAACATTTAGTTTTGACACTGTTGAATGTCGAATATATACTGTTTTCTGTAGAACTTCACTTTAAGTATGGTATTTCGAAATTCAAGGGTAAATTCAGCTTGTATAAGTATTAGCTCTCTCTCTATGTTGTGTTCACCTAGTTTTATTTCCTCCCTACCTATCCTAAATTAGGAAAATTAAAGTTGTTATAAAAATAAGTTTAATTGGAAATTATAATTGCAGCTGTGTGTACTTCAATATGATTTATTTCAGAAATGTTCAAGTCCTTTGCAGTACATCACGGCACATTTGTCGAAAATACATAGTATAGATTGGTGTCCTACTGAAGAAAACATGCTAGCCAGTGCTAGTCAAGATTATACTGTAAAAGTATGTATGTGTGTTTACAAATCTGCCGTTAGATTTTATCTTTTGATATACAGGGTGGTCCTAAACTCTACCGACAAAATAAGAGGAGTTGTTGTGAACAACTAATAAGGAATATTTGCCCATATCCCTGTGTCTACAAAGGGGCCGGTGTGGCTGTAGAGCGTAACTACTGTTCACGATCATGTCGTTGCTACGTAGCCAATTACATGAATTACAGTTTTTGTTAGAAGTTTAAGTGGTTGAGCTAATAATACAGCAGAGACAAAGAAATCCGGAATTCCATTTCCTGATCCTGATCTGTGTTACTATGTAGTGAAAATAAGCCTAAAAATGCCCTTTTTAACACACTGGAAAAGAGTTGGGAACTGACAAGTATGTGTAACAGGTGAAAAATATCAAAACAACCATGTTTTGTTCAGTGAATTTTTGTCCAAAAATTAACCGTTTGGGCACTACAGTGAATTTTGTTGTTGCATTCACCACTTTCGAGATTTCCACAAATGGCTATAGGGCACCATTTTAAGAATTTTTCAAATTATTTAATTTCAACGGACATCATGCTCGCTTGGTGACTTTTTAAAATCAGTTAAATTCACCTTAACTATATGTGTAGAATCCGCTTCTTCAGTTGCGACCATGGATTCTACACATACAATTCCGGTGAATTTAACTGATTTTAGAAAGCCACTAAAAAAGAAAGAGCCTGACATCTGTTGACATTAAATAATTTTAAAACTTCTTGAAATGGCGCATTGTAGCCATTTGTGAAAACCTTGAATGTGGTGGATGCAAATACTAAATTCACTGTAGTGCCCGAACGGCTAATTTTTGGAAAAAAATTCACTGAACAAAAAATGTTTATTTTGATGTTCTTCACCTGTTATACATACTTGGCAGTTCCCAATTATTTTCCTGTGTGTTAAAAGAAAGGCAGTTTTAGGCTTATTTTCACTAAACAGTAACACAGATCAGAAACTCAATCACTTAAATTATATATCAAAACTTGTATTTAATTCATATAATTCGCTGCACAGCAACGATATAAACATAAACAGGAGTTACGCTCTACAGCCAAACCGGACCCTTTGCGGACACGGGGATATGGTCAAATATGCCTTATTTGGTGTTCCTAACAACCCCTCTCATTTTGTCTAGTAGATTTTAGAATCACTCTGTATATGCTGGTTGGACAAGATTAAGTTCTCATTTTGTCTAGTAGATTTTAGAACCACTCTGTATATGCTGGTTGGACAAGATTAAGTTGATACTTTAAAATATTTAAAAAAAATAAGCGTTTTACAAAAAAAAATTTGTAACAAAAGTTCTCTGAAAAAAAAATTTGTTCAAAAGTCTTGAAGGGGGAAAGTGTTTTTCTTTATATTTTATGTGAGTTATTTGAAGGTCAAACTTGTTTTTTCAAAGGGAAACATTTTTTCTTATTCCTCGTAAAAAAATAAACTTTTGTTGACAGCATTTTTTCAATTTAGCGATTAGTTTCCGAGATATTTAAAAAGTAAGCTTGAATAAAGAAATTCATGCTATATCATAGAACACTAATTTAATACTTAAAAAATGAAAAAAATTAAGTATGCAGTAGTTGGGGAGGCATTGTACACACAAATAAATATGATTCGTTGATAAGTCATACAATCGATTTATATTCCATAGAAAAATGAGATATTGCTGGTGGTGTTAATTGGTACTGAAACAAGACGGCTGTTTGCTACCAGCATTCAGTCTTTCTTCTACTTCCGTCATACAGCCGTCCATTTAATGTAAGTCATTTAAAAGTTAGCACTTAAGTGTTAAGATAAATTAGTTTATTGAGTTTTAGTTTATTGTGTGTTAAAAATGGAGTTCCTGTCTATAGAGGAAAAAGTTGAAATGGTTCGTATTATAGGGAATTTCGGGGGGGGGAGGGGGAATGCAACCTGCATGATATGACATGAAAGTCTTTATTTTAGCTTATTTCTTTAATATCTCGGAAACTAAGTGCGAAAAAATTCTTTCTACAAAACAAGTTTGACCTTCAAATGACCATGAAAATGACCCCTCACCAATTAAAATATAGATAATAAAAAACACTTTGCCCCTTCAAGACAAGCAGCTTTTGTTTAAAACATTTTTTTGAAAAATGCTTACTTTTTTAAATATTTTTCAGTAACAACTTAAGCTGGTCCACCCTGTATATTGTGGTTTATTTATTGGTGGTGTGGATGGTGAATAATTAATCATTCCAACCGAACACTGTTGTATAATCAACTTTTGCTGCTGTATATCAACTTAATTTATATAAATAAACTTTAAATGTGTCAAGGTTTAAAATGCTTAGAAAAACAATTCAGTACCTATTAAGCAGTGGCAGATCCAGTGAAGAAATTTGGGGGCTTGGATGTAAGATGCAGTAGGACCCACTTATAATGATGCTGCAGTTAGTGAGTTTCGAGATATAGTGGAGAAAGTATGGATTTTGTTTGTTATAATGATTAAATGCAATGCAATTTGACCACTTTTGGCGAACAGTTATTTTTTAACCCCTGATTTAACAAACATTTTTTAAGTTTACCCACTATCTGAAGTCGTGCTGTGCTACTGGAATTAGAGATTCCTGTCTAGTGTCGTGTAAGACCTGATGACAGCAGCTCATCTTAGCACGGATTTAACAAGACACTGGAAGAGTTGGGAAGCAATACGGATCCACAGTCCCTGAAGAATCTCCCACAGTTCATGAAGATTTGATGGAAAGAGGTCAGTCTCGAACATCTCTCTCTCTCTCTCTCTCGATGGCATTCCAGATGTGCTGGATAGGGTTGAGGTCAAGTAACCTTTCTGGCCAGAAATACAAGTTCATGTGTGTAGAATATTTATCCAACCATTCAGATACAGTTCTGGAGTGATAGCACAATGCACTGTCTTGTTGAAGGAAGAGGTCTCCAGTGGGATGCCGAAAATTAACAAACAGGAGTACATTACCGTCAAAGATAACCCGATAGCATTGACGTGTGAGTGATGATGTCACAACAATGAGCAAGGTTCCCATTTCAGTCCACGTAAACAGTCCACATAAGAGAAAGCCACTTCCACCAGCTTGAAGAGTACCCTGTTGGCAAGAAAGATGCATCGCTTTGTGTGGTTTGTACAATATTCATACCCTGCCATCAGCATGAAGCAATATGAGTCTTGACTCATCAGTCCAGGCAAAATTTTTACACATTTCTATGGTCCAGTGGCAATGTTCCTGTCCTCATGCTAATCTTTCAACCCGGTGATGTGTAGTTATCTGAGGTACCCTTGTGGGAAGATGGTTTCTGAATGATGTGAGTGTTTACATGTTGTGCACCAGCGTTAAATTGCTGAGTGATTTGTTACACTGTGACCCATCTACTTGCTGTTAAAATGTGATCTAGCTGACAATGACACTGCTCATCCACATGCCGTTGTCCATGGCAGTCGGTCCTGGCAAGGATGGTTTTACAGGAACCGACATACTCACGGTACACCATTGACATAGTAGCTTGTGGAAATCCCAGTACCTGCGTGACTTCCGAGATGGAGTGACACATTTGTCAGGCCCCGACGATTTTCCCATGGTCAAATGTACTTTTATTATTCATCCAACCCATACCGTGTTCTACTGATACTGTGAGCATCACTCTTTATATTGTCGGATTGCTGCTCACATCCTTTCCGTTTATAAACCTGCCCACAATACCAAATTTGCATAATGCCAGCTTCTCCTAATTCAATTTTTCTTCAGTGTAAATAATAAGAATTGTGGTGTGATTGCACACTTAGTTTTGCCACCAGAAGACACAGCAGGTCTGCCTCTGTTCCACTCAGTGTTTAAGCTGGCTCAAAACATGCTGTCGCAAAAATGCTAAAATGGGAAAAAAAGTTGTAGCAAAATGCTAAAAAATATTAGTTGCTTTCATTGCTCGAAAAATCGTATCAATAAAATTATTTATATCAACAATGGTTTGAAATATAAAGGACTAGTTATTTTAGAAAATATTAATACATTTATGAAAATATAAATATAGAGGAAGGGTTGAGATGTCATCGTTATTCCAGTGCCCTGCCACAGCCAATCAGCATTTATTTCTGTGACAAAAGGAGGACCAATGAATGAAGATTGAATATAGTGTATGTACGTGGGTATTTGTCATTACGTGTCCTAAAGTATATATTAAAAGAGGGTTCTGTAAGAAATATGTTTTAGGGTTAAAAAAAATTAACAATGAAACACAAATCAAAGTTATTAAAAGAGGGGCAAAGTTTCTTTTATAGGATATTAAACAACTGTTGCTATTTTGTGATGGACACAATTTTTCCTCGCATTTTGCGTAAAAAGCAACTGTAGCTTAACCCTTTAACACTTTCAACTTCCAAATACAAATAATACTAAAGATTCCACTGGGCCGTAAATTGCCATGGCTTGTCCGTTTCCCCTCTCACCTGACCCCCTATTATGCATAAATAAGTTGCTGGCTGTCCACACGGTAAGGAATGAATGGCATCTGAGTTTTGAATGGGGAGTTTTTTGTAATGAGGCTTTCAATCTATTTCGAACATTATTAAAAGAAAATGCTTTCTGTCCCCTCCCCACTTTGATCATTTCAAAGCTTGCTAACTCTGACTTAGAAGGGACAGACACTGTATGTTTCCTTTCTTTTATTTAACTTGTTTTCCCATTACAAACTTTTGTCGATACACAAAATCTGTCTACAGGCCCCGCCAATCTATTTGTAGTCTCTCATTTCTCCTATTCAGAGACAAAACCATCATGCAGTTCTGGCCGCAATCCCATGCACATTAGAGGGTATTTCCTCCTGATTCTCACATACCACACTCTGGCCATATGGCTGCTCAAAAACATGAAATGATAGCAACTTTTCATCCATTTCCACTTCTTAAGAGCATTAACAAGTTAAACCAGTAATAAAGCAACCACAAGTTCCATGAGCAATCTGGGAAATCTGGAAATAACACTCCACATTAGAATATTACTGCTCTACTCATCAGTAAGTATTATATTTTCAGTTTAGCCCTTGTACCACATAAGTTTCACATTTTGATGTTGTGCGAATACACACAGAGTGAGTACCACCACTTCCTCCAAGCTAACACATAGTACTTGGGTCAGAAGTTCAGCTTAATTTTGAAAAATCAGAATCCTTTTCAGTAGGGATGCTCAAACAAATCATACAATTCCTTTTAAATTTCTGAAAACTAGCCTTTATTTTAAAAAATAACTGTAAAATATGATCCCATTCCCATCCCAAGATAAAACTTTTCCAGAAATGAAAGCAGATATGCAAGTCTGTGTGAATTTTTTCATAATTTTAAAAATAGCACTTTTTGAGAAATTCAAGGTCAAAGAGTTCATGGCACGAACTTGAAATCCCAAGCTACCTAAAACTACTCATGTTGGATATCATATGAAAGCTTATAATCTACAACATTATTTTTATTTCATCTATCTCATTTCTAGCTTGATTAGTAATAGTTTTTGTAACTGCACGTAAACAGAAAATCGTGCTTTTTTCCAGATTTCAGAGGCCTATAATTTAAAAAATACTGCAGTTAAAAATCTGAAAATTTGGATTTTATACTATCTCTGACAGTACATCTAATAAGCCAAATTTGAAAAAAATCCAAGAAGGTGCGGTTCGAAAGTGCAAGAATTTTGATTCACTTGACATGGAATGACCGATTTGCTGTAGATAATTTATTGCACAATTTTGTGTGTGTATTTCTAAAAGTAGACCAGTTTCTTTCACATGCTGATATTAGAGGAATTTATAATAAATGGGAAGCAAGTGAATTTAGTATTTATTTCGTGTAAAGCCCAGACTACCAGACAGTAAGGTTAGAGTATTTTACAGATTCCCATATTCCGTTCGTTCTTCTCCAAATTCCAAAAGAACTAGCATTCTGCCACATTTGAAAATGTTTCCAACATAGAGTTCAAGCCCACTTGCCTTTTTAATTATGTAAACAAAAGCATTGCAGATATAATCTTTTGACAATGTCCTTTATAGTTTGGGTATAATAAATTTACTTCTGAATCTATTATCTAACCGAAAACAATTTTTCTTTCTTCTAAAATTTCTTTTGCTTTTTTTTTTCTAAGAATGTAAGGGAGAAGTAGGTAAATTGGTATTTATTACATCTTTCACATTAGACCAAAGTCAAGGGGACATCAGAAAGCAGAGCTGTAAAAAAATTTTGATTTTATTATAGCTAAAGCGATGGGTTTTAAGATCTTCAAAGAGTTTTGCAACTGCAGAAAACATCCCTAATCACAAATATGTGCAGATATTAAACTTGTTATTTGTAATTCACTATGCAAATATAAAAATAAGGAAAACTGATGCAAAATCAATTTTTCTGAGGAAAAAAAATCTAAAACAAAATTTTTTTTTTTTTTGCACTGTATCAAAATTTCTGGAAATTTTACATCACTAGTCCTGCCATTGACTGCCACTCACCATCGCCTTTATTTGCAGTGACACTGTGAACAAGAAACCTAATCTATTACGGATTGGAACCATATCATCTTTAGTGATGAATCCAGGTTCTCTTTGGGCTCTGATGATGAGTATGGAGGGCATGTGATTAGGCTTCAATCTTGCTTTTGCTATGGAATGTCACACTGCTCTGACTGCTGGAGTTATGATTTGTAGATCCATCGCATATGACAGCTGGACATTCTTAGTAATAATATAAGGGACACTAACAGCTCAGGGATATATGCAGTGCATTCTACTGTCACATGTGTTGCCTCTTATAGAAGGGCCTGCAATAATTTGGCAGGAATGCTTCAGCCAGGTCGACACAATTCCTTGACCTGTATGGTCATCAGATTTATTGTTGATCAGACATGTATGGGATGCCAGCTTCAGCAGCATATGGCTTTGAAGCTTTAGAGACCCAGTTGCAACATCTGTGGACAAATTTGTCGCAGGATACCATATAGAATCAGTATGCCTCTGCCTGCATGCCCGATCATACCTTACCTTGTATCCAGGCTAGAGGCAGCCTAACCAGGTACTGAAGCTGCCTTTGAATTGTACATTTCTGTCCAATAAACATATCCTTTTGCTCTAATGTTGTTATAACTTGCATATATCAACATCTTCATACTTATATAGTTTCATTCAATTCCAACAACTCCTTTTTGGTGCACAATTTTTTTATTTCTTTTAGTTGAGTGTGTGTATGTATATATATACAGGGTGTCTCAGCACCAGGGTTGCAAACATCTAGGAGGGGTAGGGTACACCTAGACGAACAATATTTGTCATAGAACCTAGGGTCGCAAACCACTCACAGTACTAGTTCTAAAACCGTCCAGCATGCACAAATAGTGACAACCAGTGCATGAGAAGCGCAAAATGCGATGTCCTAATCATCTATGCACTTGAGCAGCTGACCTGAGTTTTATTCGCCACTTTTTACACACTGGTTGAAAATATTTGTGCATACTGGACGGTTTTAGAACTAGCGCTGTGAGTGGTTTGCGACACTAGAAATGTCAGATTTTTATCCTATTTAGAAGAGCTGAATCTGGTCAAAATGACCAGTCAATGTTCGATTCTCATGTATCTTTACAATATTAATTATACTTAAATCAGCAAAAAATGTTAAGGTTTATGTAGGTTTTTTTTCGCAAATTTTTATTTTTGCTAATACCATTACATTTTTTAAATTAACAAATGTTTGTGGTTTCCCTTATATATTTTCTGTTCAACACTAATGAGTCCCGATTAACAATAGTTTGCACTGCCTTCCCATCTGCAGCATTTACTCATCAACCCTGATATCACACTTTTTATACTTCAAGGTTTTTTTGTACGAGGTACATATTTTCCACACACACATCACTCATATATACTGCACTTGTCTTGTGTGTATTGCATAAGGCCACCTGGCACTGTCTCCTATTTTTCGAGACATAGTTTAGTTTTGGTAGTGGTACTGAAACTCAATTTTGCATGAGATCGAGTAAAATATGTTCCTTAGCTCCTCAGCTAATTATAATAGACAAGTGTCTTTTGAGAAATATATTATTTCTTCTTTTGAGAATTATATTATTTCTTCTCAATTATTTATAAATTATCCAAGCATTTATTGCTGCTAAATCTAGAACATTTTAAAATACCTGTACTGACCGCTTACGTATTAAAGCACAAAATGTTTTCAGGTCATCTGATCAACGATATTCACACTGTACATTCCTGGAAATTTTTTTTAGCTTTGAAAAGTTGTATCAGTATTTGGATGCAGAGAACTTAAAACATTTTTATTTTCCTTCCCTTGGTACACATTTAGTAGAAAGTTTCAGTGTTTTAGCAGACAGTTTCACACAAAGGAGTCTTTGAATTTCATGAGCAATTTCTTTCAGAGTTTTTCTAATTATATCTGCCAAGCTGGTGCTCTTCTGTTTTAGTCTTTCAGCTAATGTTTTTTTTAAGTAAAGTTGTCAGTAGTCCACATTTCGACCTACATGTTTAGATAAGGTGTAGAAATTTGCATTACTACATTTTCAGGTGCATTTTCACTTTGTGATTCTTTTCAAGGTATGGAAAGGCATTGCACATGCACTTCTATTCTACATCCACCAAGATTTAAAATTTTATTCTAAAGTTGTCGGGTTTGTTTGCCATATACTGGGTAAATTTGCACTTAGCCTTAATGTAGGGAACAATTTCTCATATGCTGTTAAGTTTTCAGAGGGCTTGTAACAACTTGTGCAATTACCAATAAATTTATCCCAAATTTCAGAAAACAGAGCAAACTTGTTCACATTGAAACATTAAGATCATGTTCATTTCTTGGCAAAAAGTCACATGATTAAACTTCCGATCAAAGTGACATATTGCTCATGTCACTTAAAGGTAGGATTCAAAATATTTTAATTAGTTTATTTATTGACATATGGCATTTGGTATAGCTAATGTACAAGATTTTTCAAAGTCATAAAATTTCAAAACTCTTAAGAAATGGATTCTATGAAAAAATAGAGCGAGAATATGAAAAGCGATCAAAATGCCTGGCTTGACACTTCTGATGTTAAGGCATTCTGTAATGAAGATGCAGTCTCACAATCCTTTTTTCATTGTGTGTAGTGGTTGAACATAACCTTGCACAGTAAAATTTTTCCTTCTAATTATTGAAGCTTGCTAATTCTCTATAAATACTAAGCATTGATCTATTTAATTGCACTGCAATTTCTGATACAGTCAAAATTAGACTTCAATCTCCATAGCAAAGCTATCTCCTTGTTATTCAGTTTTTGAGCCTTTTAGTGAGTATATTGACCCTCTTAGTAGTATTGAGAATCAACTCTTGCATTTCATCGAACAAGCTGATGAAACAGCTAATGATATCTGTAAACTGATCGTGTCTTTACTTAATACCTTATTTGTATCTTCCTAAAATTTGCGGCTGAAGTTTGGTCACCCTATTGGCAGTGGTAATGCATTTGGCTACGGTATGAATAATTCAAGCAGGTACCCAGTGCTTGCTTTTTTTTTTTTCAGATCCAGAATTCACCTCTTTATGTGGAAGCGGTTTGAATTCCTCAGGGAAAATGTAAATTCTTGCATAGCATGATCCTAGCTGGCCTTGCATCATAACATGAAACAAGTCTGAAAAAACTGCTGAAAATTATTGATGTAGATGTCTGTTTTGCAGAAAATGTGCATTGTAGTTTCGTAACATTCTGTCACCAATTCCGACAAGTTATGAAACAAGAATAATGGGCCATTCTTGATGTTGTGATATATTGGCAACTTTGTCCAAATCTCCTTTGCATTAAATTTCTATATCTTGGAACTGATTGCACTTTGGAACTCTGAAAACTTCAACTGTGATTTGTGTTCGGCCAGATTTTAACCACTCTGTTATTCCCTATGCTGCAGACTAATAAATCATAATGCTGGGACATCATGAAACAACCTCAATCAATTGTTGCTTTACAGTAAATTAAGAATTACCTTGCAAGTATTAAACTTACGATCCATTTCCCCCAATTATCATCATATGCATGAAATGTTACAGCTGTGCATTTGTTTATTACCTGTGGTGTTTTACAATGCTAACTAATTACTTGAATATTTATATTAACACATGTTATTTTGGGACTTCTATGCAGATGTTGCTATTGCTGCATTATTTTCTAAGTTTGTTAAGCAGTAGGCCTATGTCAAGCAAACTATACCCTAAACAAAATTATTATATATTTCAGTTAACGATCCAGTAGTAATTGAGTGAGTGTGTATTAAGGAAATTTTATATCATTGATTTGATGAATGGTAAAACTTACAAATAAAGTTATAGGAGCTTCCCATTTTAGAAGTATGAAACTTTAAAAACAGAAATATGTGAAAACAGTATGGTAGAAGAAATGCAAGTAACTTCCAGTAACACAGAATTATTATGCATTTTGTTCTGTGTAATCTTAATCCATGCTTTAAGTATGAAATGCTAAATCAATGAATATGCTAAAATCAATTGAACGAAAACTAATTTAATCTATGGAAATGGTAATATCAGTAATCGAAGGTTTGAAAAGTCAATGTATGAGAATAAAAGAATGCATATTTTGGTGTAAAAATTTTATGAGGATGTTCACCATAAATTATTTTAATAGCATTGCAATTATTTATTCAATATTCTTTTTGCTATTTATTTTATATGCCTTTCTTTTATTATTAGTTTTGGGATGTGACAAACCCCCAAAGGAAAGCCGATGTGTTGTCATTAAGATGCCCTGTTTGGAGAGCGCTGTACACTGTAAATTTTTTTCAATTCTTATTAATTAATGAAATAGGATTTTATTCATATATATACTTTCTACTTATTACTTTTTCTTGATTTAAATTTTCAGCCTTTTGGCTCTGGCTTAATGACTGTAGTAGTTCCACCATTAAGAAGAGGTGATAACAGCTTACTGCTTTGGAATCTTAAAAGTTTAGCCAATCCACTGCATGCATTTTATGGTCATTCGGATGTTATTGTTGATTTTGGTTGGAGAAAACCAGCAGAAGGTTTGATTTTATTGTAATTATGAAGTTTAATTAGATTATAAGAAGTAACCATCTGTATTTCAGGGGACTATGTTTATCAGAGGGATCTCTTTAAGTGTTTAAAAGGTGGTGTGGAAGAATTAATCATTGCAATAGAATCTGACTGTCTAACCACAATTGTTAATTCTTCACACCCTCCTTTAGTGGTTTAAAGAGAGCCCTTTAATTTAACACTAGAAGTGTCATTGGGGTCATTTTGGCCCTTTTTTCCAATTTCCCATGCTTTATTTGAACATACAGTTAACATTGAAGCTCATATTTATTGACTTTCCTAAAGTGCTCCCAAGTGTAGTGTAACAATTTTTTGTATTTCTATCTTAATTATTAAAATAAAAAAATCATAGAAATAACTAGAACAACCAACAGGGGTCATTTTGACCGTCATAAGAAAAATAATCGATTTTCAAGTGAACTTCTGTTTCCGAATTCCCGATGCCTCATTTTTCTTTTCTGCGCATGGGGAAACATACACCTCTTATTGCGACGACTCAGAGAAGAAAGATGTACACCTTCTCTCCATTGCATGCACACCTTCACTTAGCGGGGTCACTCTAAGCACTCTGACTGTTCTCTTAAATGTGCATGCATCCTTGCGCCGCTGATGTGCTACGGAACTATTGGTAGGAAACCAGTCCTGCTGCCACTGAGATCGAGAATGGAACTCGACGCATCTTTCTACAGCAGTGTTTTTAGAGCTTTCGATTTCGACCAGTGTGTAAGCATTTTTCTGTATAAACAGTGTCGAGAAGATTGAGTACACAGGAGGCCCTTGACCTCCTAGAGCAGTGAGATTCAGGTATTAGTGGTGATGACAGCAATGATGAAAATTTTGTTGTTAATCTGAACTTACAGAATGCATCATCCTCCTCTGAAAGCAGTGACAGTGATGCCATGGGAAATTCTGACAATGTGATCTCCCCTATTATGTGCAGACCAGGACGTTCATATGGACAAGACAACAACATACCCACTAATTCTGCTGGCAGCAGTGACTATAAGTACATGTCATCCAGTGGTATTCTTTGGACCCCGATGAATCTTAGCAGCACCGCTTCCACCACAGGTCACACTCTAGCTCACAATGTTATGACAATTGCAAGTGGACCAACGTCTTTTGCTCATTGTTATATTGGAACAAATTCTGCTTCAGCCTGGCGTTTGATACTGAATGAATTGATGGCGAAACACATTCAAACATGTACAGTTGCTGAAGCATGACATCAGCAACTGGAATGTTACTCTAGAGAAACTGAATGACTTTTTCACCTTCCTGTATGCTCGCAGTGCACTAGTTCATTCAAAACTTTGTGCAGATGAGTTGTAGAACAAGAATTGGGGATCACCTATGTTCAAGGAAACAATATTATGCAATCAGTTCCGTGAAATTATGTGGTATCTTAGATTCAATGTCCGAAGCAGCAAAGCTGAGCACCTGGCTACTAACAAATGTGCTCTCGCTTCTGATACCTGGTACAAGCTGATAGAAAACTGTTATTTATGCTATAATCTTGAACAAGAAATAACTGTTGATGAACAGTTGTTGCAATGTAAATAAAGATGCAGATTTATCCAATAAATGGCAAATAAGCCAGACAAGTTTGGCATTAAGTTCTGGCTAGCAACTGATGTAAAATCCAAATATGTTTTGAATGGCTATCTGTATTTGGGCAAGGGTGAAGAGCGACCAACTGATTTACAACTTGAGGAGAGTGTGGTGCTCAAATTATTGCAACCATATTTGAATTCCGGACTCAATGTCACTACTGACAATTTTTTTTACTTCTGTGAAACTTGCAAATGAACTTTCTGCAAAGAAAACCACAATTGTTTGGCCGATGCATCTAAACAAGCGAGAATTATCTCCTATTGCAAGTGACACTTCTCTGCCACGATATTTGTCTTTTGCACTGAAAAATGGAAACGAAACACAATATATAGGTGCAAGAGCAAAAAGAATGTCTTGATTCTTAGCACCATGTACACAAATGTGTTTGCAGACAACAATGCAAAGAAGAAGCCGAACACTGTCACTTACCACAATCATAGTAAATGTGGCATAGATGTAGCAGATCAGATGTTAAGGAAATTTACTACAAGATGTGGAACTCACAGGTGGCCTATTCGTGTTTTTTACAACATCCTTGACATTGCTGCACTCAATGCTTGGATAATTTTCAAAGAATCCTCTAGCTCCAAAATTTCACATTGAGAATTTATTCTTACTCGTGGAAGACCTAGAAATTGGTGCTTTGTGCAATATATCCCCCCCCAATTTTTTTAGTATAGACCCCAAAACAAAAGAAATGTGCCTTTCAACTTTGCAAGGGACAGAATAAGACATCTGCCAGCTGTGAGGAATGCCAGAAACCAATTTGTGGTAAATGTGTTGCTTCTACTGTAAAGCGTGCATATTGTTCCACCTGCGCTGATGTCTAATAAACTTTGGAACACATTGTATGTTTATTCATAGTTTATGTTTTTGTAATCTCACTTTGAAACATGTGTGCTAATTTGTATTATTTCCATTTGTATCTTTTTTATCACTTGTACTCCTGAAAGAAAGAATATTGTGTAATGTTATACATTACATTATTTATTGTCATTTAGAAAAAAACTATAAACATGAAAAAACTAACTCTAAAGACTAAAAAGAACTAAAAGAAAAAACTATAAGAACTCTTATATATTGTCATTGCAACATCATTTATCAATAAAAAAATAATTTACTCTGATATATATAGCTTACATTTCTTATGAGAGTCAAGTTGACCCCCAACGGCTGTTTTAGGTTAGTCTAAAATCTGGCTATTCTAGTGTTAAACAACCATGTATATGTTTGCCAAAGTATTTCTTCTTCTAGTAAATACTCTTTAAAATGTTCTGAAGCTCGAATAAAATTCTAACAAAAGTTCTGAATAATGAATATAAAATTTTGGACTCCAAATACTTCAAGGGGTGTAGTCATCGTTTATTAAAAAACAAATTAATTTCAAAATTTTTCATTAGGCAAAAAAATTTTAGCACAAGTCAAGATCACTGTAACTGCACTACAGTTGTCCAATGTGTCCTCTGTTGTGATCAGCTACAGTTTCCACTTGACGAATGTTTTTTTTTTTTTTTTACCTTAAAACTTAATTTGCCAACTGGAATAACTGGCACATGGTGTCCAATACCTTCGGATCTGACACAGTTTAGTAACCTTCTTTAATACACCTGGTTCTTCAAAACACTCTATAATTTGAAGTCACATTGGTTGAGGTCTAATGATTGGGGTCATTATGTCTGAAGACAATGGCTAATGACTAGATCCCCCAGATCTTGATGACCTAAAAATTCCCAAAATGCCCCTTGAAAAGATGACAAAATACACTTAAAAGAGATAAAAATGACCTAAAAATTTCAAAATGTCAAGAAAAAGTAAAAAAGAATGAGAAAAGGTCACTAAATCGATGTTATAGGTCACTGTTATGCCTTTTTTGTTTACTTGTGCATTGAAATGCAATTTTCATGCGATACTTTAACTATTTTTGTTACTGGTTTAGTTATTTTTAGCTAATTTTGTCATAACTAGGCAATTTTTAGTAATTCTCAGCTATTTTCTATCATAATTTGACAATATTTAGGGGTTTTCTGCTATTTTTGTTATATAACTATTTCATCAGTTGTAAAAAATCAGGTTGAGAAACTTTTTTTTAAGGTCAAGGGATGTACAGAAGTAGTCAACGAAAAGTCAAGGAATTGGCTTTCTTATTTTTAGTAGACACCCTGGTTATATGGAGGTTCTACTGTATTTATATATAGCAGAACCTCTATATAATGAACTTCCGTATAGCGAAGTTTTGGTAAATCCCCATAGTCATTACATATGAAAGTGTTTCTATATAACGAAATAAATTTTTATATAATAAAATTTTTAACGACCAAAACAGAAAATTAAGTGGTCACGTCAGCTACCTTGGGTTCCCTAATACCGTTGGAATACAATACGCACACTTAAAAACATCTATTTTTAAATGGTTGAATGTTATTTATGAGAAACAGTCCTTTACTGTAAAGCGGGATTTTAATTGTGGTATTATATTGTAATACCCTGGTTCATGAATACATCGTTTCCACATAGCAAATTTTCTATATAACGAAATTTTTTCATGGAACTGTCTATTTTGTTATATGGAGGTTCTACTGTATGTAGGTATTGTTTCAGGGAAAGAAAAAGTAAAAGAAGCGTTTTAGTGCAAAATCTAAAGATACATTATGGGCAAATGCAAGTTTTGGAACTTATGGTTAAAACGAATACAGTACTGGTCATGAACTTTCATTGGGGTGTGGTAAACAAAGTGAATGTGAGACGTTTTGCAAACTATGTACTTCTGTGGTAAATATTGAAAATAAGGGTGTTCATCATTACTACAACATGCTAGTGACGTCAAACGTAAGAAAATCTTGTGAGAGACTGTGAATCTAAAACAGATGACTTTGTGCAGGCTTGTTTCAACACTTCAAGATGAAGAACAATCTGGTAGCTCCTTTATTAACATTGCTGCAGATATTTTGCCTAATCCAAACAACAGTTAGTACTAATGAGCTCAAAGAGAAAGGAACTACTCCTGAGTTAGTTCGCGCACTCAAGCATATTTGCAGCAGTTCCTCAGTTAATTCTTCAAGTGACTTGATACAAGTTTTGGATGCCATATTTCCGGGATCAGTTCCACCTGACTTCTCTCTCTCTCTCAGAAAAAAAAATTGCGGTATCTCATAACAGATGCTCTTGGTATATATTTTCATGATCAAATGTTGGAAGATTTAGGCTCCACACTTTTTACTATTTCATATGATGAAACGACTAATATTGAAAACAAAAAAGAGTTGCAAATCCCTGTTCGTTATTGGTCAGAGACCAGAACCGAAGTTGTTTCCCAACATTTGGGAACCATCTTTCTTGGTAAAGCTGATGCAGTTGCACATTCTGAGATTTCCTTAGCAATTAGTTGTGCAAATCTACTTTGAAATAACCTGTTAATGATAGGCTTTAAAAGACCTAACATTAACAAAAAGGTGCACAGGTTATTCAATGAGGATCTCTTACAAATGAGGTCCAAAGACTTAGTTAATATTGGAACACGCCCAATCCACACAGTTCACAATTAATAAATTTTATGTCCATGTTTTTTAGCTCATATGAGAGGTTTTTTGGTAGAGGAGAGAAAGAGACATCGTCCCCGTCCCGGAGTGCCTTGACTGCTAGACTCTGAGAAGGGTAATAATATCTTACATTTTTATATGCAGAGAAAGAGAGTATTCTTGTCCTTGTTGATCTAGCTATCAAGGACACTCCAGGCTTAATGGAGGGACCCTGATTCGACTACAGGGCGGGAACAATGTCTCTTTTTCTCCTTTACCAAAAAAGCTCTAGTATTAGCTAAAAACGTAGGTGTCAAATTTATTAATTGTAATAAAAATTCTCCACAAAGACTTGGCCTGGTGGCTTTGTGTGTTGACCATTATTTGGCAATTGTGTTATCCCTGAGAAGGGTAATAATATCTTACATAATTTTATTGATGCACATTTTTGAAAGCTGACAATTGCGATATAAAAATTTTGTTATAGGAACAAAAAATGATTTCAATTTCTTATTTCACACTTTATGGTAAAGTGAAATTCATTTAAAAAAATATGCAGATCAACTTTGTGGCTATTAGAATGTTGCAACTTTTCACAGAATGGCCACTGTTGTCCTTGTTCATAAAAATACAACCAAGGAACCAAAGATTGTTGCAACGCCTATCGCAACCTCTGAATCACTAATTCTTCGATATATGTCCCTTTTTTTAACAAGGCCATACATTGTATAAGTTAACAAAATTGTTCCACAATATTTATATCATAATTCGATGAATTTTATTTTTTGTTTCGAATTTACGCAATTATGGAGATTGCATAAATACTTAGCTTCTGTTTTGTGCAAAATCAGCACTGTTTATTTTTCATTTCTTCTTGCTCATTAGATCCACTTTTTTTTTGTGGGGGGTGGTAGGGAAGATGTAGTGTACAATATAATTTTTTATAACAATATAGACTAAATGTACATTTGGAATTGCTGATCAGTTTGTTCTAAACAGTATTAATAAAAATATAGAGATTATGCCAAAGAACAAGTTGTTATTCAACAGATGAGATGAATAGAAAGAGCTTCTGCAGTTAGTTATAATGTTTTTAAGTCGACACGAAGCAAAAATAATTAGCTTTGTTTTTCACCATGACAGATAGATGGCGAAAGCTATTTATTGTTTGAAAGTATTTATTTTTCGAAATAATTTTCTTTGACTCGGCAGCAATGCAAGGAATTAGGGATATTTGTATATTTATTGTACATATATACATACAAGTCTGGTACAATGCTTCTTTGGCCTACAGAGCACCATCCTAGGATTTGATGCTTCTAAAGGACCTTTATTTTTATAATGAAATAAATGAAAAGATTTCTCAAGCAACAGAAAAACAAAATTTATGGTCATTTATGGCATACTCCCAAAGAAATGGTGGCTTTAGCATTTTTTAATGATACAATTATTTTGAAACAGGTAAAGATGGTCAAAGCATTTAAATAAAAAGAATCAAATAATTGTAACTCCAAACATTTAAATTTTCATTTTGAGAAAATGACTGAATGAACACAAAGAATTACACAAGTTTGTGTCGAAAAGCACATTCACCTTTTTTAAGCGGTTTAAAATATTATCTGATTCTATTGCTCATGTTCCCGTAATCTGAAATTCTCTTCATGATTATCATCATGATCTTACAGTACTCAGAAACGTTATACTTGTCAACGATAACACAGAACGAGGTATTATGCTTTTACAACGATCTTATAACTCACGATGTGGTGCAAAAAAATATCTATTGAAGTCATAAAAATTGGAGCCATTTTACATTGCCCCCAACGCATTCCTTGTCAGAAAATTATTAAACCTTTTATTATTATAATTTAATATATTAAAAACTTGTTTTTTGTGGTTAAGTAGTTCTAGGCCTTATTTCATATTTATTCTTACTCCCAAATATTTGTTTCAAATTTAAAACAAAATTAATAAAATTGTTATGAAAATATAGAAATTAACACATTTATTTAAATTTTTAACAGTTACTTGCTAACCCAAAAGGAAAAGAAACAGGTGTCTTATAAAAATCTAAAATTAATTTTTTGGGTATATACTGAGGACCACCCTACTGTGTATGTATATATATATATGTATGTGTGTGTATGCTTTTTTCCATAATGCTTATCTCTGTCTGCCTATGGTATAAATAATAGTAAACTGTGTGTTTTGTAATAATTTATTCTATGTAGGTATAAATTTGTTTAATTTTAATAGTAATAATATCTTACATCAGTTTTGTTTCTCTGCAGATTCAAGGGAATTTGAACTTGTTACTTACGCAAAAGACTATACAATAAGAGTATGGACAGTGGATGTTGCTCTGCAAAAGGTAAACATAATATAAAGCTGTACAAACATTGTCATTATTTATGATTTTTTATTATAATGTTAGATTGTACTTGTATATACATGTACATATACCGAGTTATTTAATATAGATGTTATAGCAACTTTATGTTTTTAACTGTTACTCCTAGAAAGTTGCCTTTGAATAGAAAAAGTACTCAAATTTTGTGACAATGTTGAATATATTGTATAGTTTATAAGTGTTTGTATTAAAAAAAATGAAATTTAATTCTTTGTATGGGGTCCTATGTCATGAATTTTCCATTTTGAAAAATATTGTTCTTTTTATCTAATTAATGAAATAAATGAACTTCATTTTTCTTAATGGAATATTCACTACGATAAATACATTTAAAATTTTAACATTGATCGCCAAGGTGTTAGGGTGCATTTCCAAAATAAAAACAAGGCATATATATATATAGCTTTACCTTGTTTGATGCAGCATGTCATTTGCTGTCCTTATGCCATAAAATTCAACAAACCAACCAGAATGAAAAAATAAGTTGCACTTCGATTAAATTCTCCGGATTCGTACTGTCCTTAGTAGTCCTTATTTTCACCCAAAGTCTGCAAAAAGTCCTTAATTTTGTTCTTCTATTTCTCAACATTTTTCTGTAACATATTTTAGTTTCAATTTTTGTTACTGACATTCTTCACACAGTGTGAATCAACATAAAGAACGAGCATGAAATAAATTCACACCATGTGGGTTGTTATATGCCTTTTGTGAACAATAGAACATATATAAAGAACTCCCTCTGGGAGTATGCATAGAAAACTCCCCCTAGAAACTTGCTTGAGCATTTCTTCAGAACTAGAATGACCAGTGCAATTCACCCCCTCCCTCTCCGAAACCTAGATTTAAACTTTAAATGTAAGTGTGAGGCGCCTCAGGTACAGCACCCATCATTTGGCTCCCTGCCCCCCCCCCTCCCCTGCTGCACTGTATATTTCATGGTTAGATATTTTCATTATGAGAAGTTTTACTCTGTATTGTGTGTGTATATAGTATTCCTCCCAGCCATGTTTAGAAGAGAGAATGATGCTACCTGGTCTTCAAAGTTAGCTAGTTGCCCAAGAAAATATTTCATGACAGAAAATCATGAAGGGGGGGAGGGGGGAACATTCATGATTACCTTTTATGCATTATTATAAAATAACAATATTTTATGAATGATTTATTTTATTTTATGATGAAATGTATTACTTTTCCGCTGTTTAGGAAAGGTACCTGTGTTCCATGGAATTTTTCTTAATTTTAAGTAAAGGCAAAGTATGGGGTGGGTGGATTGACAGAATTCTACAGTAGAGATTGACTACAATTTAAAAAAAAGTAAAACAAACAAATCACCTTTTAAAATTTTGCACCCCTTTATAATAGAACGGTGCATCTTCTCCCATCCTAACATGGATTAGTGGGAGATATTCTGTTCGGTTCAGGGCCATAGTTAGATGCTTCTTTACAGGGGCTGGGGGTGTGGACTTAGAATTCATTAATATTTCGATATATTTTATTAATATATTTAACGATGCTAACAATCTAAGCAGACTAAAAATTTAGTGTTAATGAATAAATTCCTTAAATTTTGTAATGAGTAAACATTGGGCTGTGCAGTGGTAACATGTTCGCTTAGCATGCCACTATCCTGGGTTCGATCTCTAATGGTACCCCCTCCCCCAAAAAAAAACAAATACCGTCGAACTACTCACTGCAGTCGGGGGTTGGTTCCCTAGGCCATAGGAGGTTTGGAATCTTCGGAAAACTGTAGTCCGGATGGTTTAACTCGCAAACAAGCACAAGTCAGTGATTGATATGGTGGTCTGCTAGAGAGCAAAGGCAGAACTCTCAAAAAGGAGGAAAGGAAAAAGGTGATAGTGTTCCCTAGTGACATTTTGTTACTTCGTTCTTTTTTAAGTCAAGCTATTTCCTGAAATTCTGGAACTGGGGCCGCACCGTTTGTGGCAGCGATCTGTTCTACCGATCGAGAGAGATTCAATTTGGTGACGGTGCAGCCCCTAATGGCATTTTTTTGTAACTTTTATGTTTTTACATGGTTTCGTGACGAAGATGCTGTATTTTTAACTGACCATCGTATCTCGAATGGGAGGATTGAAAAAAGTGCACACAGAGTACCCTTTACGGAATTTCACTAAATTTTTTTAAAAACCGGACCATCTCAAAATCTGCAGTAAGGATTATTATGCTATCTTCGACATTCAATTCCCTCGAGTGAAGGAAATTTTAATTATAATTATTATATATTGAATTAAAATGTATTATAAATATAAAACATATTAACTTTTAATTATCATCTTTATTTGTTTTGTATTATCTTCTTTAAGACTAACTACTCAAACACTTTTAAGGAATTGCTTTTCATTTTCCATCACTCTTGTTTCATAATTGTTAATTCTGAGATTATTTTCAACTATATAATGCATTCTAACTTCCAATTTATTCTTAAAATAGTATTATAAGTACAAAGTCAGTTGATAGCTTACCTCTGATTCATTCTATTACTGTTTACTAATAGGTCCTTAACCCATTTTTTTTTATTTCTGGTCCTTAAAAAGTCATTAAATTTCATGTCAGGAAATGTGTATGCACCCTGATTCTGAATTCATGTGTCATTCACAATAATTTCACAGTTGCATGCAATACAATAACTTTTGTCACCCACATATACGTAGCTCAAGCTGGAGCTTTTTTGTTTTAGGAGAAAAATGGTGCCGTTCCCATCCTGGATTCGAACCAGGGTCCCTCCGTTTAGCCCGGAGTGTCTTGGACCGCTAGACGAATGAGGACAGGAAACAACGCTCTCTTTCTCCGTATGTAAAGATGTTAAGATATTATTACCCTCCGCAGGGATAACACAATTGCCAAATAATGGTCAACACAAGAAAGCCTCCGGGGCGAGATTTTTGTGAGTTTTCGTGGGGGAATTTATTATACAATAATTTTTGCCACCCACGTACATATAGCTCAAACTAGAGCTTTTTTGTTTTAGGAAAAAAAAGAGACGCCGTCCTCATCCCGGATTCGAACCAGGGTCCCTTCGTTGAGCCTGTAGTGTTTTGACTGCTGGACGAACAAGGTCAGGAACAACGCTCTTTCTCCGTATATAAGGATGTAAGATATTATTACCCTTCGCCAAATAATGGTCAACACACAAAGCCACCGGGGAAAGATTTTTGTGTCTCTAGTTTGAGCTACTTATACGTGGGTGGCAAAAATTATTGTATAATAAATTCCCCCACGAAAACTCAAAAAAAAAATTCGCCTTGGTGGCTTTGCGTGTTGACCATTTTAACCCTTTGACTGGCCACTGTTTTACCATGAATGCTCATTTAAAATGCACCCGATTGAACATATAATGCTTTCGAAAACGACAGCCACATTTTAGCAAATAGTCTTAAGATTTCTCTCTCCTGATTTCCTTCTTTCTCCCCCCCCCCAATGATTGACACCTCACAGTTGGAAGGAGCATGAGCAAGGTTCAATTCCTATGGTTTCCACAACCATTATACTATCACCCACATAAATTTCTTGGCAGGACAATGAGCCTATTTTTCTCATTACCCCTTTTAACTCCAGATATTTTGTGTGTAAAATGGACACTCGTCGGGATCTGCTATCAAAAATAAACAACTCTCCACTTGAAGAACCACAGTGTATAAAGTCCTTTATGTATGGGAGTGCCATTCACCGCAGAAGAAAAGAGGGTTTCTGAAGTTTGAAGATAACTCATTTACCTACTGTTGAAAGGGGGAATTTGATTTCAATACTGGTTTTAATCAAGTTCTGTTGGTTTGCAGTTCTCAACTTTCATGAGGGTGCGGACCAGTAAATAATTTTTGTATGTGACAAGAGCCAACAAATTTATTCGCAAATACCTTTCCAATTTTTTTAAAATCCATAAATTAAACTAACATAAGTATTAATTAATTATGGTATAATCATAAAGAAAATTATTATCAATATATATATACTGTGCGGTATGTTAACAAATATACAATGAAATTAGTTATCCTTCACTGAATTAATGCCAAATAGAAAAAAAGGTTTGCTTCCCATAGCATGGGCAAAACAATTAGAGGCACTCGGTCAGAAAAAGTTTTCTTTTTACTAAAATTCTTAGCATATATAATTAAATTGGTCGTTGTGGTATTAATACTTGTCGTAATCCATTATGCAATAAATTATTGGTCATCGATTATTAGTTCAAATGTCGATTATTCGCATCAAAAGTGTAGAAAAACGTTAAGGTAAAAAATTTTCCCTATTTTGTAAAGTCGGTAAGTATCCATGTAAATAGATTTACAAAAAGACCCATTTTTATGCACTTTTCATAAAATATTGATATAGGGCTGAATATATATTCCTGCGTAAAATTTAAAAGTTTTATCTAAAATCCACACAATCATAAAATCCATTTTTTTAACAAATTGCTTTTCGCAATTATACATGTATGATAATTTTCAGCAATATTTTAATTAATTTACAGGCACATATAGACAAACTTGTATGCAGTCCCGGATTTTTGTATAGAAAAAGTAACCAAGAGCCCCAGAAAGGGCCTGTCATATTGCTGATAATTTAAAACATGAGATAGCACCTTTGGATGCTTGGAATTTAATTAAAAATACCAAGTGTATATATATATCATCATATTCAACCATTATCTATCCACTGCTGGATGAAGGTCTCTCCAAATGCTTTCCACACAAGTCTATCCTGGGCCATTCGTTTCCACGTCACCCCAACCTGTTTTCTTATTTCATCCACCCATCTAGTTTGAGGACGTTTTCTAGGTCTTCGGTGGTCTCTTGGAATCCAGTTCAGAATTTCTGTTGTCCATCGTTGATCAGTTCTTCTTGCAATATGCCCAGCCCATCGCCATTTCAGCCCTTTTACTTTAACAATGATGTCCTCTACTCTAGTTTGCTCTCTCACCCAAGTGTTTCTTTTTCGATCTCTCCTAGTTATTCCAAGCATGCACCTCTCCATGCTCCTTTGCGTTGTCTGTAACTTTCGTATTGCTCCAACTGTTAGACTCCATGTCTCTGATCCATAAGAGAGGACTGGCAATACACACTGGTTGAAGACCTTTCTTTTTAGACACAAAGGCAATTTCCCCTTCAGGATAAAACTGTTTCTTCCAAATGCACTCCAGCCAAGTTTAATACGTCTGTTGAGTTCTTTCATAATGTTGCCATCCATTGAAATCAGCTGGCCAAGGTAAATATATGAATCAGCAATTTCTAGCTCAATGTTGTCAACTTGTATTTTTGTTTCCTCTACAAAATTATTGAACATGATCTTAGTTTTTTGTAGGTTCATCTTGAGTCCAACTTCTTTACTTCTAGTTGAGAGCTCCTGTACCATGTCTTGGAGTTCTGATGGGTTCGTTGAAAAAATAACAATGTCATCAGCAAACCGCAAATGATTTAAATATTCACCATTTATTTTTATTCCCTTGTTATTCCAATTTATCAGCTGAAAAATCATCTGTAAAGCTGAAGTAAAAAGTTTTGGAGAAATGGTATCTCCCTGCCTCACACCTTTACCAATTTTGATAGTTTTGGTATCTTTATGTAACCGAAATTTTGCACTTGCATTTTTATACACACGTTTCACCATGTCAATGTACACATCCTCAATGTCTGTTGATCTTAAAGAGTTGATGACTGCTGATGTTTTAATAGAGTCAAAGGCCTTCTCATAGTCAATAAATGCAACACACAATGGAAGTTCATATTCATGTGTTCTTTCAATTAATTCTCTTAATACTTGAATATGGTCCACTGTACTGAATCCACTTCGAAATCCAGCTTGTTCTCTTGGTTGAGCTGCATCTAATTTTTTCTGCAGGCGATGTGTTAGCACTTTTGTGAAGATTTTATAAATAGCAGGTAACAAGCTAATTGGTCGGTAATTTTTCAAATCCTCTTTATCACCTTTTTTATGCAAAAGAATTACTGTTGCAGAAT